>VWZV01001337.1:566396-957885 GCA_013397155.1 Irena cyanogastra | reverse complement strand
AACTCTTAGGGTTGAGATATTTGCATAGTTTTTTGGCTGTGACAGATACTTCTAGCTTGATGTTATGACCTGGAAATGTTACTTTCCATTGAAGATTTTGAAATGCTATGAAATATGTTGGGATCAGATTTTTTTAATGCAATGAAATATGTTGGGATCAGATTTTTTTAATGCAAAGATCAAACCTACCCATACATTTTCATGTTAATTAATGGATGTTTGCATTAGAAACAGCTGCTTGTAGGCCTTACCTATAGGTTATGTTTTATGTTTGTTTGTTTTGTTTTTTTAAAGCATAAAAGATCCAACTTCGTTGCTGTGTTTATGTGAGATTGGATTCAGCTTAGACAAGTGCTCTTGGTCACTTACTGCTTTTAGGATCATCCTCGTGGGAATATATGTAGTGGAGCATAAATAATGATACAACACAATCCAAAATGTGTTATTAATAGGTACTTTTGCATATTGCTGTAAAAAATTTTTTTATCATGTATAATGAATAAAATTAAATTTTTTAGAAATTTGAAAATTTCATTCAATTTTCAATGAAATTGAAATTTCATTTTATAACTGACTGGAAAACTGACGAGTGGAGAAGGTTATGATCCCACATGAGCTGGTAGGCTGCTGTGTACAATAAAAATTATTGCAGTCTGCAAAGTATTCCAGTATCTTTTAGAAAGAGAAGATTAAGGTGACTTCAATTCAGTGTTCTCTAATCTTGATTGTAATATTCTTTCATCATGACTAATTATGTCATTTTAAGAAATTGTTGACATGATTTTTGTAGGGGAAAATCACACCCCACAAAGCTTGAGAGCCAGTGAACACATGTACCAGGTTGATGTAGAATATTGAAAACATTGAAGAGGGTTCTTCACTAAAGGTTATAAAAGAAGAAACACAGCTGTGACATTCGAGGGAATACCCTTGTATGGATATTAATAACTGCCTGAAAGATAGAAAACAAATGCTAAGAACAAGCAGACAAGTTACAAAATTAAAGGAAATAACATGTAATTCTTTTGCAATTTGTTATGAGGCTTAAGCTCTTTCTGCTGAAGAGATAAAAAAGGGGTACAAGAGCAACTGAGACAGCAAAGTTAGCTAACACCATGTTACTAAGGGTACTAAAGGTGAGAGGCAAACAGCAAAGAGTCACAGGACTTCATGTTTTGTTAAACATGTTAGCCTGGCATAAATAACAGGTGAAATTTGGTGTGGAGTAAATAAAGTGAAATAAAGTGATACTTTGTGTTTGGACCAATCCTAGCTTTACTGGTATAACTATGGGCTTCAAGGTAGCTTCCTGCTGTCAAGCACAAGAGGAAAATACAGGCTCAGTAGCAGTCAAGAATAGAAAAATAAAAAAAGACCCAAAGGTTAGGAATTAATAGAAAAGGTAAGGAGAACAAAATATCATTATGAGCACTATTAGAGTTATATTCTTTCTGCAACTTACATGCTATACACAGTTCAGATCCTATTTCAAAATGAGAAAACTAAAGGAAAGGGTGCTTAAGGAGGCTGAGCAAAGGTGGTTGAACTGGTACATGAGGAGCAGCAGAATAAGCAAAACAGTTCTAGTCTGCAAAAGAGAAGGAAATATGAATGGATTGCAGCAAGTGAACAGGAAGTGATTCATACTCTTTCACTGCAAATATCTGAACTACTTTGAATGCAACTAGTGAGTTTAAACCAGGCATGCTATATGGCATACACTCGTGTTTTGGAATTCTTTGTTCCAGGACTTGGTGAGTTACCAAAAAGCTTACAGTTGCAGAAAGATTTAGGGAGTTAAGGCAAATCCATTAACTCCTAATAAATGGACATATTCTGCAGCTTCTCTTAGGACATCTCTGAGCACGAAACCTTGGAAATTTGGAGAATTCTGGGGAGGTACTGCACTCCTATACTCAGCCATCTGCTGTTGGTCATTCCTGGTGAGGGGCTCGTTACTGTCATGGACCTCTCTGGTGTGTTCTTGCTGTGTTTCTTCTCAGGCTGGAACTCTTGAGTCTATTTTGACAGTGAATTGACTCTGTGCCTAGGAAGTCAAGGCTCCTGGCTGATCAAAAATGCAAAAGTTGAAGGAGCAGCCAACATATTCCACTTTTCATGATGTTCGTGTGTTGGCTTCTTTCTCTTTTTCTGCTGTAGATTGCTTGAATATTTTGACAAAAATTATTTCAGTTTCTTTTCTCCTAAACTATCTGCTCTTTGTAATGTGGTAGAAATGGAGTTGCTTAGGGTTGCTTTATTCATGTGTAATTATTGAGTGTTTGGAAGTCCTTGGAATAGTGTCTGAGCTATTACTTGAGTGTGAAATGTGGTTTAATACCTAACCCTGACAAAATTTCATGGCTTTAATTATTCTGAGTACTTATACAATTTGTATTGTGCATAAATACAAATATAATAATAGTATGAGGTATTACACTCTGTAAATATTAAAGTATCCAGGGTGGAAGGCTGCTTAGACTAATCATTGACAAGACAGTAATCAGTCTAGTCATAGAACAAGATTGGCATTCTTTTGGTGGTTGTCTAATTCAAGAAGTTTGGAGAGTGCAGTCCAAAGAATGCCTTTAGTTTCTGCTGCAGAGGAGATCCAGCATTTGCAGGGCAATGAGATATTTGTGATGTTAACAATCTAAAAGATTTTTATTGATAATGACAGATGGTTCTTAGATAATGTGCTCAGAGTCGTCTGTAATATGTTCAGAATGAGTCTTCTGGAAGGTTGTACATCTGCCTTGAGATTTTTTTCTGAAATATTTAAATCAAGGTCATTGTTTATACTTGATTTTAAATAGCTTTTAGCTGGTAGTCTGCATTTCTGTACATTTAGAGATCAAACTGTTTGTAACTTCAAAAGCTGCAAATGGAAAAGTATAATAGGTATCAGGTGTTAGAAAAGGCAATTATGCATTAGCTGTTTTCCTCAATTTCGAAAACTGTCTAAAACTATCCATTGGAAATACTTTGTACCTAGATTTATCTCTGAAGCATGATGAATTTTTAAATCTGTAAGGGATATGCATTTTTCTCTAATGAATTGCATTTTCAAACCTATTTTGTTTCATTTAAAAGAGCTTCATTTTGAAAAAACTTTTATTGGTGAAAAAAACCCAGAAAAATCACAAGACAAAGAACAGGTTTTTATACACGTCCAGATAATTTTTCTACAATTCCTTAGAAGTATTTCTAAAATTAGCTAATTCTTATTTTCAGTTCCAAGTACACTTTTAAACTTAAAAGGTTCCCTCCAAATAATTGTCATTGTCTCTTTTCTGGAACCTTACAGATTTGGTGGACCAGATGGTCTGTAGTTTCTGTAGCTGCTAACAAGGTGTTTTACAAACCTCTTGTAACACACTCTGCTCTTTTATCAGTCAAGGATAGAGGAGAGGGAAAAGTAGTAGTAGGAGAATATTTTTCCTTTGTCACGTGTTATAGCTGGGAAGTTTATTTATTGCACGAATTTTAGATACTGTGTTGTTCTAGGTTAAATAGCAATAAAATAGGTATTTTATCATGTTAGCTTTATGTAAGAAATTGTTCCAGTTCACTATACTTGAGTATACATTGTATTTTTCTAAAGAGTAAACTTCAGTTTTGAAATAACCAGCAAAGAATATGAAAAAACTTGGTAAATTTTTAAAGCACTATAATTAGATCTTGTAAATTATATAGATATCAGCATTTAAATATACCTCTATTTGCCAGATTATGTAGTTTAATTTTATAATTATTATTTTCAAATTTCATTTTTATGAGATTTTATGTAGCATTAGTTCACAGTCATAACATTGATAATTTAATATCATAATTATTTTTTGGTTCTTAGTTGTATAGAAAAGAAAAGATTAATAGATAATATGGGAAAACTTAGTGATGTATTTCAAAGACCTCATCACAAAATTTTCTCAACTTTTATGTGAAATTATGAAATGCTAATTTCTAGGGGAAGTTTTATAAAGTGATGGAATCTGCTGACTCGAACCTGAACAGAAAGCTGCAGATCTGAATACAAAACTCAGCTGTAGATGTTTCATCTTATGAGTAGATTTTCTTCCTATAGTGAAAACATCTAATTCAGTTCAATATAATACAAGTTATTTTTATTTTTACAATGCTTAATAATTTCCTGTATCAAAATTGATTCTTCAAAAACTACCGCTAGTAGAAGAGTTGACTTAATAATGGAGATGAAACATGTTCACACCACAGTGTGAAGCTGGACAGTACAGTATTTCATAAGCTATAAGCTAGAAATGGAAAACTGATCAGTAAAGGATGAATTTAAATATGAGGAATAGAAGCTGCCTCACCTCTGTCCCTGTTACAGATAATAGCAATGAACAGGTTTGGCATAGATTAAATGCAAGCATGTTTGTGATACAAAGAGAGACAGATGTGGTTGACATTTGTAGTTAGAAGTAAATGTCATAAAAATACACTTGGGGCATATGGTGATCAAAAGTATTATTATTTGTGTACTGAAAGGATGATCTATTTTTATTTTTTCTAGTCTGAACCAGAGGGTTTTTCTCACTTCCACTTGTACGTCTGTGCTGCCTTCCTTGTCAGGTGGAGGAAAGAGATCCTGGAGGAGAAAGATTTTCAAGTAAGTGAAGAGGATATTTTTCAAGCACAGGGTGGCATTTCTTAGATTTACCTTCCTAACATTACTTGGGGATGAATTTAAGACAAAATAGGAGCAGCAAGACTGCCGATAACTTACTGTTACTTAGGGTTGCTCCAAAACCGTTAGACCAGAAGTGATGGACTGTAAGTAGTAGGAGATGTGTTTTCGTTGTCCACTCTGGAAAAAAAATGCTGTTTTAACTGAGGCAGAGTTTGAAAAGATGATTTCTGGAGATGCTGTTACCTTGGTATTTCACAGAGATTTTCTGAAAAGGTAACTGGATTTTTTTAATCTTAAATATATCACTGAAGTGTTTATTTATAATTTCTTATCTGTATAATATAACATTCTCTAACAAGGTCATGTTCATTCTTTCAAAAAAGCTGGGCAAACAGTCTTTTAAATAAGGAACCTGTTTTTAATTAGGAAGTAAAAGGACTTCAGGCCCCTACATTTCAAAACCTTACATTTTTCCAGCAAAAAGCATATCAGGAAGTTGTTTGTAAGAAGATTTGAATATGGTAGATAGGCAGATCATTTGCATACATCCATAGAAGTCCAATTATTTTTGTGAACTGGTGACAGTTCACTTTCATTGAAATATTTATATTGAATTTTACCCTATGATACACATTGAATGCCTAAAAGGCTTTGAAGTCTCGTTTGAAGGCTGAATGTGAATAGCCTGTGCTGCAAAGCCCCCACTATTGCCTACCCTGGGGAAATGGCCCATTACCAGCTTATTTTCTCTCCAGCTGACTGAACTCTGTGGCCCTCTACAAATGAACCATTGTGCAAATTTGTGTATCACTTCAATCTATTTTATCTTCATGAAAGGATTTATTCAGAGCTGTCATTGCCTGTCTTTGAAATGAATAAATCCCTGAGGGCACAACATAACAGCTTTAATTTCTACTACCTGCTAACACTGTCAGATTTTCTCAATTTATGGTACTTTGTCAAAATCATCTCTGATGTTGGTATCCATACCTCTCAATTACAATTGTTCACTGTTAATCCTCCCTATTAAATTTTTCATGTTGATTTCCCACACCAAAGAGTATAATTTTCCTCTCTCTACCAAATCTATTTACGACTATGCTTCGAGTAAATAATACCATGGTACAGTACTATGAAGACTGTTTTTGTTCTCCTTACAGACATTCAGATTTGTTTACTTATTTAATAATTAAGGTATATCTGTATGGTTTAATTTCTTTATAGGCCATGTAAACTAGAATATAAAGTACAGAAGTCAGGAATACACTGGAATGCATTTATCACGCTGCTTTGGATTGCTTATAACATAGAAATGCAGTTGGTAATTTTGAGGATCTGTAGATCCATGCTAGCTTTATCACCATCATATGTTATCACTAAAAGCCTTGGCCTTCTTTATTGTGTAACATGACCTTTTAAAATGGCTAAACTAAAGTGTTATCAATTCTCTAAATGATACTTCTGTCCCACAGGCAAGAATAATATCCATTATTCTTCCGCTTTGTTAAAAATAGCTGTACATCAGTGCCTAGTCTTCAAAGTAATAAGCACTTAAACCACATTGGAAAATTGGGAAGTTCAGTATATGCTGTTTGGAGTACTCTGATTGCATTGAATTCACATTATTGAGAAGTCATAGCTATAGTACATTTTGTGCAGAAGTTTTTTGTTCTGTAAACTGTATCAAGAATCACATGCATTCAGTCATTTCTCTTGCACATAGCGGGTGTTGAATCTGTTTTTCTGCGTATGACAGGAATAAGGGAAGTCTCTCCTAACTGTCAGTCAGAGGGCCTGGTTCCTTTCTACTAGCTATGAAAACTCCTGCTCTTCTTTCACATGTCTGTTTGACCTCTTTCAGTAGAAATACAGACATCACAGGAATTTTAAGTTGGAATGATTTCCCAAGAACATGAGGTGTGGCACTGTGCCAGAAGAGACACTGAACAGACTTTGAATGAAAGACCAATTTTAAGGGAATTAGTTATGCAACACTTTTATTCTTATTATTTGATGAAGTATATTATCAGTAATATTTCAGACAGGATGACAATAGAAAATAGTGTTTGCTCTTAAGATACTTGTTTTCATTCTTTTAAGTATGTCTGAAACCAAGCAATCAGTAAAAGTATGATTTTTGTTCTTCCTGATATGAACAGATTAATTTACTTAGATACCAAATGTTCATCCCTCAATATTTCCTTATTCCAGACACACAATGTGTGTGATTGTAGTTTTGGGGACTTCTTTTTTGTATTATCATGTAGCAGAGAAATAAATTTTGAAATGAAAGAAGTTAGGCTGGACTCATACTATGGAGTGATGCAACTTGAAAATTGCTTGGTATTCGGTTTATATCTGTAGAATTAAATATTAAGATATGAAGGGAAGTAAGTTTTGATAAGGGAAGGGTGGAAGAAATAAATGTTTTAACTCAGGCCTCCAAATGTTCAAATGTTCATATGTATATATTATATGTATATATTATAGATGTACGTGTATATACCTAAACAGGTGTATATATGGACTTGGATCTGCCATATTTTTTATGTTTCAAATAACATAATCAAATCATTTTTTCATTGTGAGACGATAACCAAGTCATGATGACAGTTGTCCTCTTTTGAATAATTTGAACAAGTTATTGCTCTCACTGCCATTTATTTGATTAAGTACAAAATATCAGATGGTTTTCTTTTCCTAGGAGTTCAAAGCTGCTTACATTTTGTCCTACTTATTCAGTAATCTTTCTAGTAAGCTAAAATCCCATTTTGAAATTTGCTATTTAATGCAATGAGCTGTGTGATGCAATGCTATGAAATGAGGACAAAAATTATTACATTCAGCAATTTTCAAATTCCCCAGAGTCACTTTGTGATAGCAGTGAAATTAAACTGACATGTTTTCAGGGAGATGTTTTAAATATTTCATGCCCATGTATAATACAAAGATTAATAGTATAGAAAAGCATGGGGTTTTTTTTTTAGTTTTCATTACAGCTTGTAATTCTCTCTTGGTTCTCACTTCTCTTTATCTAGATAGGGTGCCCCGAAAACCCAGGTACAGAGAGGTAGTTTGGATAGCTCTGTTACTCTATTCATAGTTCAGATTAGAAGTTTATACTTTGCATGTGGGGGAGCAGGGAACACACTGGTTAGGCAGTAAATGGCAGAAATTTTAATCCTGCCTTAGATTTTCCCTTGTAACCAGTGTGATGTTTTATAGACATAAACAGGTCATTCTTGGTTTCTGACGTTTCTGTTGATGATATGAATATTCTGTGTTAATTTACTGGTTCCATACTAGTGTCAGACAAAAAAAATAGGAAAAAGCAGTTAAGCTTAATATAAATAAACATATTTTTTAAACGTAATAGACTATGTCTTTTGAATACAAAATGTGCAATTCATTTAGCTTAAGTATCTAAGCTTAAGTAATTAAACATGCAAGTAATGAAAACCTTCCTACTCATCAGTATGTCTCAGACCTTGGCTTGCTGTTATTCATTTTCCTAACTACAGCCATAATTCCAAAATTCTCCTGAATTCTTGAGAGGTGTGGATAGCTGATGCTGTTAAGTGATAAAATATTCATGTATGATTTTGAACATATTTGGAATTAAAATATTAATAGAAAATATGGCTACTGAGTTTACTGTTGGAATGTACAAGATATCTGAGAGATTTTTACAGAAACAAGACTTCAGGGACTAGATTCAACTGTTGAACTGAATATAAGCTAGTGGTAATTATAATTAAGTTAGTAATAGTTCAATTCATACTGGCTTATCTCTTAGATTTGTACTTTAAGGAAGTTATCATTTTGTTGAGATAGCTGAGCTACAAAAATATATTCAGTATGTTGTGGTAAGGAATCTGTCTTGCAGATCTTTTCTTATTCATGATTTTAAGATATAGGCTTTTCTGTCTGTCTAAAAGACATTTTCACCCATGCTGTCACCAACTCACATTTTTATTACTGCATTGTCCTTTTCTTTGTCATTGACAAATGCGTTTTTTGCTCCAGTTATATTCTCCCAGACTGCAAAGAAGCTCTAAAGATAATTTTTCAGTCCATCATTTTTTTCTTGCTTTCTTGCTCTGCATCTCCCTTAGCTCCCTTTCTTTTAGAGCACCAAGGAAAACTTAGACACTTTCTCTTTTGGGGCCTTTAATGGACTAATTCTGACACCTTACCTGGCATCTGAGATGCAGGACTGAGATGCTGACTGCAGCCTATCAGCCCCTGCTGACAGCTCCATCACCGCCTGCACTCGCGGGAAAGCAGCGCTGCTGTCTCCCGCTTTGCACCTGCCTTACATGGAGCACCTAATGCAGATATTCAGCTGCTTGGCTCCAAGTCATGCTAAGTTCTGGTTTCTTGCTATGCCCAGAAGACATTTGACAGATTGGCTTGAGTCTGTTAGTAGCACTTAGAGTCACATTGATGAGCTTTGTGTTGCTTCTTTTTACTTTTCTGTGAATTTATTGTCTCTTGCTTTACATTTGAGCCATGAAATCTTCAGGATAGTGACTGTGCTGTATTCTTATTTGTGTCATATTTTAAATAATTAGCATTTACTTATTTTATATATAGTAATTAATCTTATTGACTTGTTTACCAAAATGAATGCACTCACAATTGTATGTCTTATTAAAATTTAGATAAATGCTGAATAACAAGATGCTTAGAAGAAAAATTCATGTCTGCTGCCTATATAAGTAATGGACTTTAGTTTAAAAAGTTTTGTATTAATATCTTTCCTAGAAATTATCTACTGTAGAAACATGTCAGATACCAGAAATGTAATTTCATACTATCTTTTTACACTCAACCACAGTAATATAGATTTCATTAGTCTTTTGTGATCTTTGCATAGTTTATGATGTAAATTTTTAAATTTTACTTTTTCTGCCTGAAGGTATAGGACTGCTTATTTCGTATTATATGAGTAATACTACTAATAAATCTGTTTTAATTTAGCTTTTTGTATGTACTGTGCTAAAAAATTTGTTTCCATTGCTCCTTCAGTAAAAAGAAATGTTTTTCAATTAAAGAAAAAAAAAATGTATGTTTCTGAAAGGATTAGTTTTTTAATCAGAAGAATATTTGCCCTCCTTCTCTCTAAGCTCTATGATTAGATGATTTTGTGCCCTCATTTTTCTGTGTATGGAAGCCAACAGGGTCTTTTCTGTGGATGTTCCAAAACTTGTAAAGAATTAAAAGCTGTGAACATGGAAATCTTTCTAACTGTACAGAGCCTGACTACTAACACTGCTGTGATTTTATTCCCTGCTGAGAGCACTTTTGGAAGATGTTCAGTATATTGTAATGTGTTTTGAGAAACTGGAAGCTCTGGTGTTTTAGACTTGGAAAGTCATAGCTGGCAACCTAATGTGAGATCACTTCTTAATCTCTGAATACTGGTAGCAGGCAGCTGGGATTCAACACTCTTTAATCATTTATGTTCAGAAGAGCCAATTTACAATAATAAAATTGCTGACTTCATTTTTGCACGCAGAGCTTAATGAACAGAGAATGATGTGAGTGGTAATAGTATAACTGCTCTGTTATCAACCCTACTCAACTTTGTCAAAAGCTTCTGCATATTTTGATTGTCATGAATATCTTGACTTGGGCTTCACATGTGAGTGTATTGTAAGTTAAACAGAATGGTGCAAAGATGTTTTAACATTCAGTCTTAGTAGAACAGGTTTTGTCCCACAGAAATTATTATTGCGAAATTTTAATATTGAACTGAAATGTAACAGGTAGACTGTAAGACATCCTTCTTTTAATACCAGTATTTGTCCTAGTGCTAGAAGGAGAACTTGTCCCATGTCTGGAAAGCTACTGGAAGATTCTGACCAGTTTATATGGTACACTAAAAATGGCTTAAGAAGCATGAAAAAGGAAATAGAAATTGTAATGCTACCCTTACTTACCTCTTTCTGTATGGCTTTCCATTCTCTTTTGATTATACTATAGGCCTGTTTTTGCTGTGTTGTACATTGTTTTCCTCCAAAGTTTGGCTTCAAATGTACAAAGCTGAGAATGAAAATAATTTGAAAAAAAACAACAAACAAACCGACACCACTTTTGATTTATATCTTATATAGCTAGCAATGTGTGTATTTTCATCCCTAAATTCACCTTTTTCTTTGTTTTGCTTGAGTTTCTGTGCCAAGAGCCTATAGGAATAATATATTATTCATGCCTGGCATGTTAAAAATAATATTTAATATACTTCCAGTAATACAGCTAAATTTTGTAATATCTGAATTTGAAATCTGCCCCTGTTTCTGTTCCCCTCCTTCCATCTAGCTCTCTCCCAGAAGTCCTCCTTCCTCCTCAAGATATTTGGAACAGTGGCACATAGTAAAATTACTAGCTATAGTGCAATGATTTTGAATTACAAGTAGCTTAAATATATGTATTTGCTACTGAGACTCAGAAGTTATTCTGTGATATGATCTAGTATAATATTATCAGATAAATCACAGCAGTCAATGAGACTAAGCCCTGCTCTCCAAAGCACTTGAGGAAGAACAGTAGTCCTTGAACACCTAATCACTGCAGCCATGACTTATCTTGGGAAATCTGTCCAGTTTTTTTTTGCTTGGTGGTTTTTTTTGGTTAGTTTTTTTTTACTGAAATAGGTTGGTCAAAACAGGAAGAAATTTTCAAAATCCCTGCTGAAAGAGACTAGTTCCACAGGGCCAGCATACTGTATCAGTAAAAATTTTATTTGGAATGCAACATGAAAAGTGGAAAAAAGAAACCTTGCTGATAAGAAGGAGGACAAGGATCTTCAGCTTTTGATATTGATACAAGTACAATATTTTTTTTTATTTTTTGAAGATCTTAATATTTTATAAATATTTCTAATTGTAATCTTTGTTATAGAGTGTTGGGATTTTTTGAGATCACCTGTTTTAAGTGTAATTCCAAGGCACGTGGCTTTTACAAAGTCATTTGTTTTTCAGGAGTTTAACAAATCTGAAAATCAAAGTACTGGGAGATAGTAACAAGTGCCTTCTTCCATAGCACACCAATTGAGAGCATCTGAAAGGGAGTGAGGTACTTCACTGTAAGAGCTGCAGTGGCTCTTTCTAGAGGAAATGTGTAAGATGTAAGAAGAGTATTGTAAGATGTAAGAAGAATTGTTTTGAAGTGATGGCCAACTACTTTTTCTTGAAAGTAGATGGGGAGCATGCTTGAAGAGCCAAGGTCCTAAGAACTTTTACCAGAACAGTTTGGAGATATATTTTGACTCATTACATGCAAGTATCAGTTTGTAATGCTTTCACATTTGCTCACTATTTGAAAAAAAAATACCAAAAGGGATATATTAATTTATAGTCCTGAATAGTTTGTATTTTCTTCCAGGCCATTTGGAAAATTGCATTTCATCTGAGCTTTTTTCTATGATTTAGTAGAGTTTCAAATTAAGTTGTTATTTGAATAGTGTGCTTTTCTGATAGTGAGGGGATGTGTTGCAATTTTAGATGATGCATCAAATTAAAAAGTTCAAATATAAGCACTGAAAGTGCAGATTTGTGCATGGATTTTATGGGTGACATACTGCAATTTATTAACTTCTAACCCTTCTTTCACACAGAACAAATCTTTTAACAACAGATGTAGTGTATTTGACAGCTGAGTTCATTATACCATATATTAGTATGACAGTTCTTACTCTAGTGTTTCTCTATGCTCTTCAAAAGAACCCTAAGCAACTATGTGACAAAGGGAGCAGTTATTTCTATTTTCTGAATCAATTATGTGTGATATTAGCTAATGTCTTCCTTATTTTTCGAATATTAATCTTTTAAGTAACAAAGATGTTAACCAGCTGCATAGTTCAGTACAAATATTATATGAAGATGTGATTCATGTTTCAGGACCAGTTAGATTGAAAATGTGTTACATTATGTACTTTGGCTTAAGATTTAGTGAAATAAAGTGAATCCTGTAACTCAGGTCTAAATTAAAAATAAAGTCACTTTTAAATTATGTTTGTAGTCAGTGGAAAGACATGTATGAATTAGTCAGTTCTGATCTCACCCTATCCTGTGCAAATATTTATGTCACTGTATTATTTATGAAGAAAGATGGCATTGACAGAAATTAGAATTCATCTGTTAAATCCTACATTTAATGGTCTGAATATTAGATACTCTGTGAAGACTTGCTAGAGGATGTGAATGTCTCTTTGCAAGCCCAAATGTTGTTTCCTGTACTGATTTTACCAGAGATGTTGCCAGTAAAGAGGAGGGATGGAAGCTCTGAAGCATCCAGGAGCAAATCCAGTGGAGACTGCTCGATAGAGGGAAAAACATATTGAATGTAATTCCTCTAAAACTTGCTGTTGTGTGGAGAAAAACTGTAGGACATAGTGTTAATACAATTCATATTGCTTGGGAGATCCCTTTGCATTCTGCATGTTTTCATGGAAAAGGTATCTATTTCTTTAGCAGGCATTCCTTGTTCAGATAGAGTTACCTGACTCTTCAGAGACACCTGGGCCCTTGCCTTTGTGTGCACCTCTAGTCTCATTATTTGAATTTAAGGAATTTAGTGTTACAGATTTGAATACAATTTGGGCTTTTCTTGTGGGAAATGCATCCTTGTGATTATAATAGGAAAATAACTCTTGTTTAGTAATGGATCTTATCTTTTACTTTCATTGAGTGAGCTCTAGAATTAATTTTTATTTTACTTTATAGTTATTCTGTAAAATCATACTGTGTGTTCTGTATATTCTTGCCAATAATTGATTTAATGTATTTTCTTGAGTTTAAACCTTGCCATTACTACCCATTTTGCATAGCAACTAATTAGCAAGCAACCTAAAAAAGAGTATTACCAACATATCACTTGCTACCTGACTATCTGCCAGTCTCTTCAGAATCAGTGTTTCTTGAAGAAGGAAATGTAAAGGATTAAAACAAAGAGAGGACATGGAGATTTTCCTGGATGTAGAACTCCAGAGATCATTGTAGCAACAATGGCAGAGTAATAATTTCTGTCTCAAACTCTGGGTACCATAAAAGCTCTAGGATCTCAGCTCTTTAATCTTGTGAAGCTGACTATATAGTGTCTGCAAAGTTCTACAGTTTACCAAAATCTTTATTTCATTTTGCTCCCTGAATATTGCATATTTTGAATGTGATTAGATTAATCCTATTAACCTTGTAATGTAATTGGTCAGCTTTTCCTGTTTTCCCCAGGAATTAATTCTCAATTTTTTAATGGAAATTGCTTAGTGAAATTTGTGCTAGATTAAGTGCTTTGTTCTTTATTGTTTTTGTTAATGCTGTTTTTAATTGCAGGAAAATGTTTAATATGGCTTTATGTCCCTTATGTGATTGTTTTTCTTGAAGGTTGTCCTTGCAGAATTAGCTGGCACCTAATAAATAAGCCCAGATGTAGCAACAAAAATGAATAGCAAATGTGACATTTAGAGTGAATGAAACTGGCCTGGATAGAATGGGGCATAATGATTGCTGTTTTAAAGGAGGTTTCTTTATGAACAGTGTTACAGAATCCAGTGTTTGGATTCAAATATTCTGATGGGATCATAAAGGATTCATCTGTAAGATATTTAATGATGGATAACAACTTTTTCCTGAGCTGAAGAACTTGGAGTTTCACACTTGCTTGCCTGCATTAAAATACATGAAGAAAATAAATATCAGGTGTAATTAATTCTAGTGATTAAGAACCATTTCCAGTTACAGATACAGTCGCACAGAACCCTATTTCAATAATTATACAAGTATACAGCCATGTTTTGCCAAGTGAAAGATTTAGCTGTTAATTACATGAGAACAGCTTTATTACATTGAGACTTCAACATGAGGTTTTAGTTTTCTTTGATCCAAAGAGTCCTTCTTTAGCTGAGTGTGTTCTTTGTACCTTCAGGAATATTGTGGTTTGGATTTTTCTACTGTGGATTTTACTGTGCAAGTACTTGAACAGTACTTGGACATTGCAAGATCAGAAAGTGATTTTACAATGCTGTTTATAATGTGGATTGCATCTTTTATTGTTGGTTGGGTTGTTTTTTAAACAGACCTGTAATGTAGTCTCACAACTGATGGCGCTCATATGGTTTTTATGTTTCTTCACATTATCAGAATATTGCACAGAGTGAGGATAGGTTTTATAGAAAACAAACAAAAACAATCCCAAACAAACTGCCCCAAATCCTAGTATCATTTTTTTTCTATGATGCAGGTGAACTACAGTTTTGTTATATTCAACTGCAGAAGATAGAGTTTGAAAAGCTGTAGCAAATCTATGCTGTTCAAAAGGACACATATCATTAATGCTTCTAATGTGCAAAGAGCACAATGAATTCAAATTTATGAAAATGTAATATTATCCTAGAATTCATAAATCTGTAGGTTAAAATGAAGTTGGTAGGAAACTTTTTTCTCCTCCCACTCTTTAAAAGACAATTACATATGAAGAGGGAAAATACCTGTTTAGGTACAGAGGACTCTTGACAGTCTCTAACAGATCTGGCCTTTTTTCATAAGTTTATATATATAACTTTTTCTAAATCTTTGTGGCTTTGGCACAATTTTCTAATAATTTTCAGGTTAAGTAGTTGTGATTACATCTAAAAATCACATTGTGCATGTCAGAATGGAAACAGGATTCTATTTCGCTTATTCTAGAAAAAAGAATATGGTTAAAAGTATTCACACAGAATGAAATGGGTGATGAATATTGCTGGGCTAATAACCCTTTGGGAAAGATGCAAGCATACAGATTGATTTTTGTTCTCTTATCCATAAAGTAGTTTCTTGATAACCCTCTAGGTCTTTGGATGGCTTTAAGTGAACTAGACTAATAATTTGATTTTGGCTTCAGCTGAGTTATTTGACAAATTGAATTCACCATTTTTAGTAAATGCTGCTGTTGAAGAGTTAAATTGATCACAGAGCAAAAAAAAAGGCACAGCATTTTGAATATTTTGAGTAGGCTCTCAGGGATCCAGAAGCACGCTGCTGCTACATAAATACAATCATACCTCTTTTCAAAGCATATTCACTTGGGCACATTGAGAATCAATAGAATATAAGTTCAGTAAATAGGCTTCAAAACAAAAAATGTTTTGCAAATATGCAGAGCAATTCAAATATAATTTGCAGGGCATTTTACCAAGATGCAAAGGTTTTAGTCTTTCTGTTTTATAGTTAAGACTTAAACATATAATTGTTAATACTGTATAGAATCCTGACAGAAAATCATATGGAAAAGCTGAGCTGAGGTTTTTGCATCCATATTCTGGTGTTTTTAAAAAGTGCTCTTTCATTCTGGACATGCTGTTCTTAGTCAGTCTTAAGTACCAAAATCAGAGAAGGTCTTCTACCAATAGAAAATAAAATTACCACCAAAAATTATCAGTCTGGCAAAACCTCAAAGGTTTCTTTTATGTTAAGAAACCAAGCAAATGAAGAAAGAAGCCCCTACAAGCCCAGCTAAAACCATCCAAGCCAGAAGATGCTATCTGTGCTGTCTGGTAAAAAACCAACTGTGCTTTCTATGGGTTCATTTATATACATTCCAGCAATGATTTGTGCATTGGAACAGCACATAATGTGTAACTTTCCATGATGTTTGAATTTTCACCGGTCAGAATAGTACACTTCTGGGCACTGGAGGGGGTTTTTGATTCTTCTAAATTCCATTGGATGCTCTTGTCAGTCCAGATTTCATTTTTGCTACATTACAGTCATGCTGTATCTTGAATGGTTTAATCATAATTAGTTACTCTTTCTCAGACGAAGCATTGGGTTCGTCTTAATTGCAGAATTATCATATTTTAGCTTCAGTAAAGTTGTGTGTCTTAACAATTTGAGCCTTAGGATAAAAATATCTATGTAATAGTGAATATTTGCTGTAGAAAATCAATGCCAGACTGTCAAGTGTGTCAACAAATTATACTGAAACTAATTCAGCGAAAATTGCTGTGTTGAAGATCAACAGAATTGAGAAAGTTGACCAAAACAAAATTACTAATGCTGGAAACATAAAATTGGAACGTGGTTTAAAATTTATTTTAAATAAAGCCCATTTCTACAGTCTTAATGGGGAGAGAATTAGAAACAGAATAAATATAGATTTTACTTACAGAAAGATGAAAATATCTAAAAATATTTTAAGTAATTAAATGAATATCATAAAATTGAAAAAAATATTCCAGTTTATTTCAGAGCAACCAAAGTTCAGGTATTCAGCAAAAGAAGCTCAGTACCCAAAATTATACTCCAGTAGAATGATTACCTTATTTGAAGATTTGATCAAAGAAATTAGAAATTAAAAGGTAAATTTTTTATTGGAGGTTGTAGGTGATCAATAGACACTACTTATATAGTGCTTTCCAAATCTGACTTTTCAGGTAAAATCTTGTCAGTAAGCCGGGGGTTTTCTTGCTGTTTGGGTTCCCAGGAATTTTGTTCAAGTTGTTTGGTTGTAGTTGGCAAATACAATTGGTGAAGATGCAGTATAAGAAACCCTAGAAAAATCCAAACCACAGTATTCCTGAAGATACAAAGAACACACACAGCTAAAGAAGGACTCTTTGGATCAAAGAAAACTAAAACCTCATGTTGAAGTCTCAATGTAATAAAGCTGTTCTCATGTAATTAACAGCTAGATCTTTCATTTGGCAAAACATGGCTGCATGTTTGTACAATCATTGAAACAGGCTTCTGTATGACTGTGTCTTAACTTGTAATGGTTCTTGATCAGTACAATTAATTTCACCTGATATTTAGACTATATATTTTAATGCAGGCAAGCAACTGATGTTTCCTCTTGATGTGTAGTTCATCATGTGCTCTGGCTCTGACCATGATGAGGTCTCCCATGATAAAGTAGTGTGATAACAGCATAAATACAATGTAGTACCAGCATGATTTAACTGCATGAATCAGCAGTGGACTGTTGGGCCCTTCCAAACCTGTACTGCAATTTTGCTACCTTAACACAGTGTAAGAAAATAAACGAGGTGGCGTAAGACTTGGAATGGTTCCAGTCACCATGAGTAGTCTGACTTTGTGCTTTGCTGGGGCTGCAAGGATGCTGTTTTGTACTTCAGTCCTGTTTCAGTCTTGCTGAGTGTGTTACCATTTCCCTTGTGGCAACATGATCACTCACCAATAAGCAACATGCTCTAGGTTATGAATGTGGAACTGCAATGAAATAGTTTGCCAATTTATTACCTTTATTTATATTTATTTTTCAGAAAGAAATTAAAATTGGTTTGGATATTTTTAGCAATTTGGATAGTTTTGGATATTTATTTTTATCTCCATGTAGATTTTGAATACTCAATCAGTTTTTGTTAATATATCTACACAAGTATCAGAACCCTTCCAGTTGATGGGCTTGTTCACTTTACCAGTAGGCTATCCAAAGTTTTCCTAATTTTCAGGAAGACTGTAAATAGGGAAACTCCAGCATATCAGAGGATAATACTGTAATGAGACTGGTTTCCTAGTGACCACAGTGTGTCCAGCTAACAATAGTAATGAGTTATTAATATTGTCTGCAAAAAGAGCTTTATGTTCATTTCCCTTTATGGATTTTAATGGAAATCTTGTAACATGTAAGTGCTTCCTGTATGTGTGGCAGTTCCTGTTTATCTATCTCAGAAGACATCGTGGGAAGAAAATACTATGTTCAGGAAGATAATAAAGATATAGTTTTGATTACAAGTATTAAATTCTGTCATATTTACTTATTATCTCTTTAATAATTATTGCTTATTAGTATTTAATTAGCCAAATTTCTTACTATCAGTTGAGAAGAACAAAGGAAATATTTTTTCCTCCATGTCATTCTTAACAGCTTCATTTCTGTCTTTAATTCTGAAGAGTGAATCTACAGTGGTGGATGCAAACGTGCAATATAATAATTTCATACTGTGGTCTATTTTATTCTGTACATTTAATAGCATTTAACAGTATCAACAAAAATATAATACAAAGTCCTACTAGGAAGACTAAAAAATTCTTTTTTTGTTAACAATCTTCAAGAGGAAGCTTGTCTAGTGGGAGTCAGGATGAGGCTATTCAGCATTTCCACTAACAAAATAGCTGATAATAGAAATCTGCAGATGACACAGATTTACATTCTGACAAAGTGAGGAGAACAGAGCAGTTACATGAACAAATCCTGAATCACTTGTTCAGTTGAAGTCTTCAGGCGAGCCATATTTTGATATAGTCAAATGAAAAAAAATTGCAAATAAAGGAAAATTAGAATAGGTTGTACCTCTGGAGTGTGAGACTGTACCCTGTGATGTGTGGCTCCAAAAGAGATCTGTGGGGTGAGTGATGCCTACATCTCTCCTGATGAACTCCCAGAATGATGCTGTGGCACTTGGGAGTGCTTGGATCCTTGAATTAATGAACCTAAGAGATTGTTTTGCCTTTTGGTGGTTTTCTTTCTTTGTCAATATTGCATCCAGTTCTGATGTCTTAGGTCAAAGACATAGAGAGGGCTCAGAGAGCATGACTGAAGTATTTGATATGCTTAATTTGTCAGAAAGAAAACCAATAGGTGAATTGATTCATATATGAGACATTTGATATGGAAAAAACCCCAAGGCATTAATTAATAACGAATTTCTGTAGCTCTTAAAGATTTCAGGTCGGTGTTTTTCCTGAAATTTAAAAAAACACCAACCATATGTTTAGGTTTAGTTCCTATTATCCACACAGGAGGTCAGACCAGGATAAGTAATGATCTTCTCTGGCAATATCATCTATGGTGCTAGGAACCAGGCACAGATTTATGTTGTGTACCTGTCAGGCAATGCTCCCACTGACATACATGGTTGCTAGCATGTGTAGGTACAAAAAGCATCTGAAGCTCTCACAGTTGTTGAAACAGGTAAGGAACTCGCCTTAGAGTATAATTTTGAAATGTCAATCACCATTTCTAAAACATGTATAATGTTTTGGTCTACAAACAAATACCTTCTAAACATTTTGGACTCTAGTAAAGTTTTAGTTATCTTTACCGACTGAGAGCACACAATGTTAGAACCACATTGCAGTGGTAAATATGTCTAAAATTGTGATTCTCTGTAAAGCCTAGTTGCAGAGGAAAAGCACTATTTTGGATAAAAGAAGGTTCAATAGTTGTTGAGTAATCACTGTTTTTTCCTTATTGCTTTTAATTTTTGTCACTGTATCCAATGACATTATTGAACTCTAGAAGCAAGTTGATTTTGTTATGCCTCTGAGTTGTGTCCTTTCTTGTCCTGGAAAGCTACATGAAATAAAAAGAAATATATGTATATTTTCTGTTCAGACCTCTACGCCTCCAAGGATGCTGAAATTAAACTCTGTAGGGATGGAGAAGTGTGGTTTGGAAGCTGGGATACACAACTGGGGTCCCCTTCATCTGCACATGTTGGCAAGAGTTGTGTTTGGTCTGATTCCTGCTATAGGAAAGGAAAGATGTGATGCTAGGTGTGAATAATCTGAAGGGATTTCAGTAAGCCTTACTTTATGGCTTCTGCTTCACAGTGCTGCTGTTACTGCCCAAGTTTTAAATCAAATCTTTCACACAATGAAAATCTGATTTTATTGTCCTGTAAGTTTCTAGAAAAAGCACTTTCTGATTCCTGTATCCTCTATTTCTCTCACCAACCAATTTTTAAAAAATTTATTTTCAGTAAGTACCACAAAGGGATCTCTGCATTTTCTCCATTTCAATATAAAAAGGATTTTTCTTGAACAAAGAACTCCTGTTCATCCTGAGCAATTTAAGTGACCTGCTAAACTAAATGCACTGGCAGGACTTCCATTTAGTTAGTAATTCACAGCTGTCACTGGAGACATCTCTCTACAAAGAAAACTGTTTTCTTTCCATGTTTATTTGTTCAGCAGAACCTGCTGCATAACAATGTCAATTATTGGCCTTATCAGTGTGTAACCCTGGAGAAGACTAAAATCACAGGAGCCTGTACACTTGACAACCAAACTCAATCAAAACTACTGATAAGAGAACAAAGAGAAACCAGAAGCTTTTGGAATATGAGCTTAGTAATAGGATGAAGTGACATATGCCTTTCTTTGAGACAAGAAGATGGAGGAGGATTAATTTTCTTTCTTTCAATTTTCTGTTCTCTCCTATGGATTCTTAAATGCTAGTGCATGTAGATTTTGCTATCTTACAGCAAAATTGTCCCTTTGCACCTGCAAGACAGTAAAAATAACAAGAACTGAAATGCCTATTGTTTTGTCATCCTTGTAAGCAAATCAGAATTAGATTTTTTCCATAAATGTCATTATGGCAGATTTACTATTACTATTGTAGCCTCCTGGTTAGATCATTCAGCTGCCTTAAAGAGTAAAATCTTTGCACAACTTGTTTGCTCTGTGTAGTGTTTTTTGCATTAGACATCCCTTCTCAAATATACGAAGAGCTCTCATTTATCCCATCTTAGTTTGTTTTCTTCACAGTGGCATTTGCTTGCTGTTAGCTGAATGAATAGCAATGGTTCCATCCCGTCCTCGGGAGCTGATTCACTAAAGCTTTGTGTTAATTTTTTCCTCGCAATTCTCACACATCTTTCTTAGTTTCAGGTACTGATCTCTTTCAGGTACCTGATCTCCAGGAGTCAGCAGGTTAGAAAGGAGCATCTGAAATCCTTAATAGCTGTTGTTCTCTACCACATATTTTCTTAAATATTGCCACCCCTGAGAAAAGATGACAGAGCACGGCACGGAACTGCTATGGCAGTGCCAGCTCGCAGGCAAGCCTATTAAAGCAACCCGAAATTGCCAGCAGCAGTATACCTCTGAAACTTATATTTCATATAGTTGGCATCTTTATTCTCTTCTGTGAGAAAAGGTCACATCTTCCAAGCTGTGCTATAGTGTCCTGTCTAGGAGATTATTGTGATAAATACAGGAATTTCTCCTCTCATCTGCCTGCTAAAGAAGCAGAAACAGATGAGAGATGTGTTGCTGGCAGTGAGCAGCCCATCAAACATGTTATACTACACAATGCATCACTGAAATGTTTATCCATTAGAACTGTTAGTACGTTTTTTGCCAGACCTTGAAACACTTTTTGGTCATGTTTATTTATTTAAACATTTTATTCACAAGGTATGTTTTTGGAAAGAAATAATGTTGTCACAAGTCCAGTTATCCAAAGAAAATGCATTTAGGTATAATGTTGTCCTTCAAACCTATTTGGTTTATGTGTGGTTTTGATTCTTTGGATAATCATTTCAGATAGATTTTTTTGGAGGCTTTTCTTTGAATCTATGGTAAGGCACAACCTTCTTAATGTAATTGATATTTTTATAAAACCAAGTTGGTGTAAGAACCCAACACCTGGGAGAAATACAGCAAAATATTACTCATATTCAGTTTATGTGATACTAGTTGTCACATGCTGAAATAATTACAATGAAAAAAGTATTTTTCTCTCTATATTGATTCTCTCTGGTTTTAGTAATATTTCTCCTTACATAGTGGGAAATTATGGACTTTGACCTATTTGAACTTCGATGACCATTCTAGAGGTGCTGTGCGATTGTCAGTGTTCCTTGGCCAAACTGCTCTTTGGATATTGATACTGTGACAGAGGCCACTGCTTTCAATGTGCAGATTCTTTTTAAAGTTTGAGTGTAAACTTGTTTATTTCCTTATGTGTGTGGACCAAGATTACCAAGAAGAGGTAGTCATGGCCTAAGAACTTTTACAACTTTTATCTTGGAAATCTTAAAAATGAGCAGTTGGAAAAGATTAACCTAGCCCATTGTCACCCACTGTACTGAAAAGACATTCAGTTCTCTCACGTTTGTCTGGAGACTGTTCTTTTGTAGATAAGTAAAGAAATCTGCTGGTTTTGCACTGGTGCCCTGCATTCGGCTGTTGGTTTACAAACACATATTTTTCATGAAACTTGAGGCATTGATCATCTTATATAGAAATTTGATCTCAAATTCTGGCTGGCTGAAGTAGAGTTGTAGATACCTATTTTTGTCAGTATAGTGATGTGCAATGAAGTCAATTAAATATTATATAAAGAAAGTGTGATAGTATTTTAATTGTCTTAGAAATTCAGGGCCTTAGGATATTTGTATGAACCTTAGGACTTCCAAGTACTCCATTTAGAGTTATTATTTTTCCATGGTTCCAGTATTATATTCTTTGTTTTGAAAAATTGCATTTCTCTGGGACTTGCATGAGAATTATTTATTTGGGTTATATGTAATTTCTTTAGAATTGTGTTTAACAACTGTAGACTGGGAAATGAAGAACTGACCTTAGCAGAGAGTATTAGAAGAATGTTGCTTGTTTAACCTTGTGAAGCAAACCTTGATAGAAAATATGATCATCTTCTAGAATGCCTTTGGATTGCTTTATAACAGGGGTAAAGATTTAAGTCATGATGTAATTCTGGTGAAAGACCAAAAGTATATAAATTATTTCACTTTGATTTATAAACCACTAGATAAAGTGAAGCATCGTGTATGTGAAATATCAGGACATAAAGAGCAGCATATATTTTCCAACAAAGCTTGATAAATTTATGTTATTGTGTGGTACAGGAAGATTAATCCTGGTTTGGGATTTTTCCTGTCCCCAAACAAACTGAAGGTGTCTTGAGCACGGTCTAAGTTATTAATCGTGTTTCTCATGTAGTATTTATTGGTTTAGGATATTTTCATTCTTTAGCTTATAGTGTACAATTGGATTACATTGTGTTAATTTGAATTGATGCTTCAGTCTATTGTCTATGGATGCACTCTTGGAATTTCTCTCTGACTGAAGCATTCTACATAATTTTTTTTTCTTAAGGCATCAAGGAATGATAAAATTTTTGGGGCTGTTGTTGCTTTTGTACATTGGGAAAACCTACATGACTTGGGTGATCCTCTGTCTTGTGTTCTTGTGCCTGCGTGCTGTGCTCACCGAGGAAGCTTAATTGGTTTCTTAATTTGAACAGTGACATTTTCCTCAGAGATGAAGGGATTTTCAGATTACTTCTTATTGATTTTTGTGAGGTTTCTCAAGTTAACTGGGAAATTTTCAGTTATCAGATGGAGCAGGTTGTTTCCTTTAACAGTGATATCTTCATGAAGGTCTCTTCCACTGCCAAGTCATTGGCTCTCTGTACTGCTGTCCTTAAGTCAATCAGAGGTGCACAAATGCTTTATGGGTTTTGACATGGCAAGTGGGGAATGATTGTTATTCAGAATAAAACACCAAAATGTGGCTTCATTTGGTGGTGATTGAGCAATGTAATGGAAATGGCCTTTCAGTCCTATATCCCCTAGGATACTGACAATGTTCCATTTGAACTGTGTTCAGGACTACTTGTTTTGCTTCTAAAATTACACTAGTTTAAGTAGGCTCTGCATTGTGACATATTTATTTGATGTAAAATTACATATCTCTTAAGTACTACTTAAGTTGTAGAACTTAATACTGCAGTACTACTTAAGTTGTAGAAAACAGGTAATTTTGCATCAACCATCCTTAATACATGTTTTCTCTTAAAAAAGATGAGATTTTACTCAACAATTTACAGCATTTTGTCAAAATATAATAATAACTTCAGGTTAAAAATAAATACAATTTTTTTATACTTTTGTCCTGTGCTTCATTATAATCAGTTGGTATTTTATTATTTTCTTTCTCTTTTTTTTTTTTTTTTGGCTGAGCTTTTAGCTATACATACTACAGTGTTAAAATCTAAGTGATTGTAGATAAGGAAATGAAATATGTGTGAATTCGTAGCTGTAGAATTGTCCCACTTAAAATGCATTGCCAAATTATGGTCAGGAAAACCACACCAAGAACAGTGATTAGCATATGGAATTCATGGAAAGGTAGAGTTGTAAATTTTCCCCTGGAATCTGCAATACAAATAATTTGATCTTGCTTGACTACAGAAAAACATAGATAGAATGTAGTAACTTATTGGTAAGTAATTTCAAAAATTAAATTCTACCATAATTGCTGCAGCCTTAATTGGTACAGTACATTCTGTGTTTGGATGGATTTTGTTTGGATTTTCTTTGTATAGAATGACCACTGATCTTCATGACTTTTTATATTCTGGATATTTGCATCTGTTCTCCTTTATTTGTTGTTTTTTGGATGGAACTAGTGGTAAATTACATACTTGGGCTTTTTGTTATTTATTTGTTATGGTTTGTGTTTTGTGACATAAGTACACATATCTCCAAATAGCATCAATATAACAATATTTCATAAAACAATTTGGCAGAAGTGTAATCAGAGTGGTTCAGGACTGTTCTGTTCTG
Organism: Irena cyanogastra; assembly: GCA_013397155.1. NCBI lineage: Eukaryota > Metazoa > Chordata > Aves > Passeriformes > Irenidae > Irena > Irena cyanogastra. The sequence continues at coordinate 932,911 of VWZV01001337.1, read as the reverse complement.
AGCTCTAGCAGTTGGCACTGTCATCTCTATTTCCTGGATAAAGCGTGAAGCTTCCTGAGATACTGAGTTTCCATATGAGATATGCAAAATGGAAGTTCTGTTTTCTCTAGTTTAATTGTGAAAGAGAAACGAGGACTGGTTTTGTTTGACTGTCCAACTTAAGTTTGAATTTATTTCAGTGTTTGAGTATCATAGAATCATAGAAGATTTTGGGATGGAAGGGACCTTAAATCCTTTAGGTTCTATGGCAATACTTGCTTTGATTCTAACTCCTTAACCTTGTATTATAAACTTGGGATAATAATGTGTGGATAGTAAGTTTAGTTGAGAAAGAGATCTAGCCTGCAAATTCAATTCTTATTTTAGGGATGGAGATTACTTGTGGTTTTGGTTTTTGAGACCAAGGTAATAAGACTACCTATGATACCAGCTGAGATATGATCCTTTAATGTACTTTTTCACCAATACTCTTGGAAATGAAGATGTAAATCTTCTCTTCAGCTAAGTGAGCTGAAGCTAAGCACAGCTTCTCTGACACAGTCCTTTAGAACCACATATTTTATGATTAGTGATTGAGGTTGCTAATGACTTGTGTAAGAGATCCATACTGGATGAAACAGGACTTTAATTGCTAGTTTGGCATGCTGAGTCCTGGAATCTTTTTCAGTAGTCATGAAAAGGAAAACATGAAAGGGAAATTATAAAACCATCAACTTTCCTTCAGCTTTCGTTTTCAGGATGTTAAGGTGTGTTTCTGTGAGGTTCTTACTAGAAATATGAAATTAATTATAAAAATAGCATACTTATTTATGTTTTCATAAGATTGATGGCAGATTGATCATTGAAATGAAGAATTAAAATGTATATTTGAATCAAAGAATATATATTTATTTGAAGTAAAGGATAAAAAAATATGTCCTTGTTGAGAACCACTCTCCTTGAGGTGCTGACTGTAAGATGGTGCAGAAGAAATTGATTATATAAATATTTAGATTTTTTTTAAATATTTATTTTAAGATGCAAGTCTAATAGAAATTCTGGATAGAATTTTTTTTGTAGAGAAAAATTTTATTCCTACTGTTCTGAGTTCTGTGTGCTATAGTCTGTTGAGATATCATGGTGTGTGAAAAAAAGGTCAAAATTAAGATGTATAAGACTGATTGAAAGAATTAACTTCATTTCAAGGAATTTTTGGAGCATAATGTAAATAATGCACAATAACGGAATGTACAAGAAAAGATCAAATTTAGCATTGAATTTAGGAAATTCAATGTTACAGTATTTCAGCAAATATTTGAGTCGGGGTTTTTTGTCTCCTGTTTCTTTCCTCTGAACTTTCACATTCCAGGTGGAAGTTTTTGAGTGACACTGATTTATGACTGGCCAAGAATATGTCTCTTAAATCTTTCAGACTGTGAAAGTGCAGACTGTGTCCAGTGCAGACTTCAGTGCTCCTACCACTTAGCATAGATAAACCAGTGTTGCCCCAGTTTGTGCTTATCAAAGTTTTGGTTTATCTGTAGTCTTTGAAGCTACAGGAACCAGGAAGGCATTTTTGCATCCAGGATCCAAAAGGGACTGTCCTGTGCTATCTCAGCCATTGCTGCTGTGTGCTTTCCATGCTCAGGAAGCAGCACAGGCACTAAGCTGTACCACTGAAGGATCTGAGTCCACCTATGCCTCTTAACCCCTGTCTGCAGCAAATATTTCTTAAGCTGCAGTAGGTGACCTATTCCTACTATCTCTTTAATATTAGATTTTGAAATCTTAGTATTCTCAATTCCAGCTGGGCCCAACAGGAAAGAAATGTTTTCTCTGACTCTGAGACACAGGTAATTAATAAGAGGCACAGCACTCCAGAAATAGAGCTCATTATTTGGAGCTCTGTGTAGCAGGTTAGGACATCTGGAGAAGGAAGAAGTGGCAGCAGCATAGGGAATATTGCTGAGCATACTGCAAGAAACAGTACTCAAGAAAGAAAAGAGAACTTGTCTCAGAGCTAGAGCTGTATTAATTTCGTGCACTATCATATCAACAGCAAGGGGCAGAGAGAAGGGAAAGGCACTGAGACAGCTGAACAAGGTCATGCAGGCTCTGCAGCGTGTGCTGGACCTGTGCTTTCAGGTCACCAGCCACTGCACTTACTGCTTTGATAGCAGGCTGGCAGGGGAGGATTTGTAGTGAGCTTGGCTGAGTCCCAAAGCAGCAGGTATCCTTCATCCCAAATACCTGGGAAGAGGATTAGAGGTTAACATGGCACAGCAGTGTGCCAGCCTGGTTACTGCAGCTCTTACAGGGTGTGAGGCACTGCAGCTCTGGCACATCTGTCTGTCTGCCCCACAGTGCAGGGAAGGGGACTGAGGCCACAGAGGGAAGCCCACTTGGCACTTTGCTTTGCTTTCACACCCAACAATCCCTAATGCAATCAAGTGAAAAAGAATGTCGTAAAGGAAATAGGAATTAATATAGGAATTCCTATATTAAGGATTAATTTTTTTTGCCTGTATAGTGGTTACATCTGGTTGCAAACAAATGTATGAATCATCGTCCAGCTCTATATCTGGTCCAACATTATGCAATTTCCCATAAAACTGTAAAAAAATTTAGCTTTCTTTTAATGCATGCGTAAGGTTTGTTTCTCTTTTCTATTATCTAAAAAGATAAATGAGCCTTTTTTTTTCCCCCCGGCAATAATTGGTTTCCTCCTTAGGTTGTCTCAATAATTACTCTAAATAAATTTTAGTAGAATTTCACTTAATTAGTTCTTTAAAAGTAGGTGCTGTGTTCTGGGGTTTCAAGTACAGCTATGGAAAGTACAAATAAAGGGACCATTTAATCAAATTGCCAGCATAAATTTTGCAGTGTTTTATATGTGTTCATAATGTGTAATATATACAGCTTTTATTAAAATTATAGTTGTTAGCATTTTCTTATCAAATCGTTGAAGATTATATATAAATTTAATTTACCTTCAAGCTACTTATATACAGTCCTAAAGTATAATATTGTAGAGTTTATGATCATCAAATATAGTAAGATTGTAGGTTCTGCCTATCAGTATAAAATAGAGCTGTGGTAGACCAGGAGTACTCAGACTGTAATTACATTGCAGTAACAGCAGGAAAGATTAACAACTCTCACAGAAAAGTACTGCATTTTAGGAGTGCCTTTATTTGTTAAATTAATAGATAGACTCTCAGTTTTGACACTAAAAACTAACTCTGTTAATGTCCTCAGTATGTTCAAGTTTGATTTTAACTTTAGCTACTGCCATTTTATATTATCTAAAATGGAAACACTATTACTGGTTTTTATGTCCTGTTAAGTTCCTTCTATTACAAAAAAAAACCCTTGTAACTGAACTTTGTCAATAATTCACACAGACAAAAGCTCTGTATTTTCAAAGTAAATATACTGCTCTGATTAACACAGAAGATATCTTAGTGTACTTCTCATTAGAATAACATTTTTATGTTTTGTGAACTATCAACACGTTATTTTTTCTGTAATTGGTTTTGATGTTCCTTCCTTCAAGATCCACATATGGAGTCAGAGTAGGGGTGATAATAAATAGCAAAACAACTACAGATAGCCATTGCCAAATAACCAGTGCTAGTGGCCAATCTTATGATAAAAATTATATTTCTAACAGGATTATAGCCGAAATCATACTGTAAGGAGATTTGGTAATGAACCAGATTCCAAAACATGAGAAAATTTGCTTTCTTTGCTCTGGGTTTGGGGTTTTGAAAGATTGTTTTAATAGGCTGAGATTTCACTGGGTTAAAATCTCAATGAGGAGAAAGAGGTTGATAACTTTGTAATAATTATTATAAATATATTTTGTGAAGTTTTATTAATATTCAGTTTTGATTTCGTCTACGAGTAGCAGACCTTGACCTTTTTGATTTTAGAGGAAACTGAGGAATAAAGGCTTTGGAAATCACCTTTTTGAGCTGCCTATCTGGCAGTCTGGTATTTTATTTTAGATATGTGTATTGGATCTTCTAGGATAACATTTTTTTCCTTTAAGCATAATTTTGTGTCTGGCAACAGCTATTTGCTTAACCTGCAGTATTACTCTTAGTGTTGTGGTATGTGAAACACAGACCTCATACTTTTACTCTTCATACATCTAGAGGTGCTCTTATTCCACAGCACTTCCAGCATGTTTGCCTCTATCTTGTCTTGACTGCAAGGTGAAGAGAGTAGTTCTAGAATACATGTTAATTATCTGAGGAAAATTAGATTTTGAAAGTACATTTACTTTAAAATTGCACTCTATGTAGCAGCTTCGAAGTGTTTAAAAATACTTTATATATAGTAGCATAGTTGAGCATGCTATATATAGAGTGTTTTAGCATATTTTACAAACACGCATGTAAAGTATCATGTAAATCAAAATGTAGTTAATGTTGTGGAAATGCGATGATTGAAATTCTATAAAAGGTAAGGTTTTTGGTAACAAAAATGTTGAATTTCAAATGTACTGAAGAATTGTTTCAGAATTGTGGGTTAAATATGTCAATGTAAGCCAGAAATCTCTTACAAAGGCTAGTATTTAGTTTACATTCAGATCTTTTGCCATACTTAAAAGTCAGTTTGATTTATAGATTTGTAATTTATTCTTAGCCTGACCCAGTAACTCTGCTGCACCAGCCCCCTATATCCTCTAATTACAAATGAAAAATACGTACTTCTACTTGTCAGGAAACATACCTTAATTGTTTCTTGAAATGGTCCAAAGGGGTAAATGTTTAGCTTTTTTTGTTGTTGTTGCACTATTGCAATTCTTTTCTATTTAAGCCCAGGTCCTTTAAAAAAAAACACTGGAAAATTTCACTGTGGAAGGGAGGTTCATAGTGCAAGCTGCTGTTGTGAGCCAGACTAGCACTGGAGCTTGAGCAGCCTGTTCAGGGGTGTGCCAGGAGAGCTGTGAAAATCCCAGTGGACGGATTTACAGTTTCCCTGGCAAGCTGCTCAAGCACCCTCATTGCAAAGGATTGTTTTCTTATGACAAGTAAGCTCCAGCTTGTTACTATTGCCTCCTGGCACCTCTTTTCTTCTTTCCAACCCCCTCTATGCAGAACTGCTCTTAGATCCTGCCGTAGCCTTCTCCCCGCTAAGAAATGCCAGTTTGCTCACACTGTCCTGGGTGACATCAGCTGCAGCCCCCTAACTATGGTAGTTGCACTGTGACTAAAATCTCTTCACTTTTTGTGCTCGATGAGGGGCAGCAGCACATGCAAGTGGTGCCTTGATCCTCCTCTGCTTGGCTGGCAAGGAGGGAGGGAGGATGGAGATGCCTTTCTGTGGTGTGGCATGAGAGGGCAGACACCGCGAACAGAGCGAGCTGGCGCTGTGCTGGCAGGCTGGGCCGTGCAGATGGGCCCCAGTTCAAGGGATTCATATGGCTGTTCCTCTCAGTAAGAGTCCAGGAAACCAGGACACTCTATTTGCCAGATTCAAAGGACATAATTTAGAGCATATTTTTTGTTGATACAGCCAGAATATAAACAAACATTGGACTGGGATTTTAGAAACCCCGGTTCTAATGATGATGATCTACTGACTGCCCTGATTCTTCAGCCAGGTGTCATCACAATACCATGTAAATCCAGCAGAAAACAGCTCTTCCAGGAATACTTTACAAAGATTGATTTTTAGACTCAGTTTTCTTCTGAAATAGACCAGGCAGTTTATCACCTACAAGTTTTTAATGGTAGATATTAATTCACATTATGATTCATCATATTTCAAAGAGTGCCTCATATTTTAATACTGTTGTGGATAGGAAAATGACTCTAAGAAGTTAGTATGCATGCCTTATTTGTACATGCTGCTTAGTAGCTCCTGTTTATCTGTTGGCAAAAAAATGATAATTAAAAATAAATTTGTAAGCTTGAGTCATTTGCTCTTTTTTTGTTTTTAAACTGTAAAATGCTGAATTGAGCGGTTTTAGACAAACTTGTCATGTGGTCTTTTAAATATTAAGTAGTGTGTTTGTACAATTCTTCAAATCCAAAGACTTTGTTTGGGGGTTTTTGATTGTTTCTTTGTAGTAGTTTCCTTCTTTCCAAAGACTGCTCCATGTGCAGCAATAAAAGCAGCATGATTTTCTTTAGCAGTTAAAGAGAAATAAAATTTTCTTTTTTAAAGAAAATAACATTTTCTTTAGTGAGGTTTTAGCCAAATTTACTTTATTTTTAAAAATATGTAAACTTTATTTCTATTTGAGCAAGTTTTGAGGCTCTGTAATAGATCACAGGAAGATAACTCTTATCTTTAGACTGTCATACAAGTAGTATGTCTTTGGCCAGTTACTTTACATGCATTTATAACACATATTCATTAGTCAGTATCAGTCTCAGACTTTGGTCTTCTCCCTTGATAACAGTGGCAAAAGACCCTCTCAAACAGAAGTGGACTTGGAGACAGTTAAATGCATTGGTTTGCCATTTATTTATATATTTAATTCAGATGAAAATTATTATCGAATTTGAAATTAATGATGGAAGTATTAAACTAGTTCATCACTAACAGTCCTATTTCAGATTTGTGCTATGTGTTAAATTTCATATAGCATGGATGTTGAAGCTATAGGCTTTGGATGTTCCAAAGCCCAAAAGAAAACCAAAACGCTGCTCCAGCAATATGAATCATTTGCACCAGTTTGTACCAGAAGTCTGACCCAGAAAAGTCTTGAGACTACAAACAGTAAAAGAGGTAATTTCACAAAACTCACTGAATTAATTGCTGTGTCTTAGGGCTGCTTGAAAGTTACTTTTGTAAAAGGAGAAAAGAACTTTCATGGAGGTAGGCATTTATGATCGCTCCACACATCCCTCCTACTCTCTACTGCTAATTTATTAATTACAATTATCAACATAACTGTCAAATAAGTACATAGAATTTTTTTATAAGAGTAGGATTTTGACAATTGTACAATACTTTATTAAAAATGTGTTCTCTCAAGTGTAATAGAGACATTTTCATGCTAAACTTTCTTGTATTACTACTTATTATTCATAATTAATGAATAATAAATATACAGTACTGCTCAACTTCTGTCCTTTCTCTTTTCATATTACAAGAACCAGTATAGCGAGACTGTGAAATAGATGAAGTAAAAATAATTTTCTCATAAACACAAAGAAGTCATTTAATGTTAATTTCTGCTCCTGGCTGTTTCCTAAAATCACTGAATCCTTGCGAATCTTCTTGAAAAGATCTTCTATGAAAGCAGGTGCCGAGGAGGGAGAAGGGGGCACAAGGAAAATAACACTCTTATGAAGAAGAATAATTTCCCTGGTTACTTATACATGATACTGCAGGATTCTGATTTATAACAAGATAATGGCTGTGGTTTTAATTGCATTCCCATTCACTTATTTCTGATCCTTGGAATAAACCTTAACAGACGTACTCACACAAAAATATACTTATACACATCCTCACAAATGCATATGCATGTATACAAATGTGCACAAATAATCTGCATTTTTTCTGCAAAAATAGAGCACCTAGAAGATACAAGCAGGCTTAACAACTTCACTTATTCCTAAGATTGCCTTATACTTCCCATCATAAAAATCCACATTCATTTTGTTGTGACTCATCCAAAACTTCTCTTTTGCTGTTTTGCCACAGTTTATCAAAACAATTAAAAGCATGAGACAGGTGATCTGCTCTATGGCAATTTTCAAACATGAACTTCAAATTTGGCCTAGGGTGGCTTTTGCATCACATTTGAGGGTTTCTGACCTTATGGGTCACCAGGGTTTTTTTATTTAGAGAGCAGACTAACTTCCTGAGTTAAGTGAAATTATGAACCTTATAAAAATTGTCATTTGCATGAAGTCAGGAGACAATTTGTGGTAACTGATCTTCCAAAGAATCCTCTCAGAGCCAGAGCTGGCAGGTTTCAGCCTACAGATGAGGATTTGAGGGTTTGTGCTGCTGAGGATCATGGTGGATTTTGATACATGTTCATCATAACTGAACATAGAGGCACTGTCCCAATGAGCTTCTTGTTGCCTCTGTTTCTGGGCTTAGGCTTCTTGGAAATGAATTTTGCCTAAACTTAATATGAGAGAAAGGAAAAGCTGACCCACAGGAAAATATTTTGAGATCAGAAGCCAGCAGAGACTGGGAAACCTGGGCTAAGAATCAAAGTGGGAGTTGACTGCAACCGACTGAAATAATAATTCATTTCATAATTTTTCATGTATAAGTAGAGAATAGCTTATCTTTGCATTGGTGTGAGAGAATCCCAGACTTAGCAATCATCCATAATTTTGAAAATGTATCCAATTGTATAACTTCATGCCCTGGAGCATAAAAATAATTTGGATAGTCAACAACACAGATTATTTTTCTCAAAAACAATTATCTATCAAATAACCATATTTCAGATACAATTAATAGCAGGTTTCTGAACTGAAAGGTTGGATAGCAAGTATCTATGTAAAAACCACTAAACCTAATTGGATCTCAGGTTTGTTTGGGATGCAGAGTTGCTACATGAGTGGTTGCTTATAAATGATCATTGTATAACTAATACATAGTTATTACACTGCTATTTGAAAAAATGTATTTACTTTTTTTCTTTCTTTCTTTTCAATTAGGAGTTACTGATATTTTTACAGAATCTGCCCACAGTGCACTGGGGAAATGAAGACATCAGTGTACTCCTAGCAGAGGCCTACAGACTGAAGTTTGCATTTGCAGATGCCCCCAATCATTACAAGAAGTGAATATAAAGAGACAGAAATCATTGGAACCAATGTGTTCTGCAGTATTATGGCATCTGTTGTTCTGGTTATGCTTTCAGCTCATTGCTCTTTCATTTGAAGTAAGATGACCATTAAAATTCTGTTAGAATTTGCAGAATGAGAACAGAATACCAAAGAAGTGGACAAAGCAGGATATCAAGCACTGAATGAACTTAAAAGTGAATTTTTTTGCTCAGCATGAAAAATGAGTTCAGAAGTCTTATCATTTTCTTCTTTTTTCCCCTTCTCTAAATAGAATCGTTGTCTCTCTTATTTATGTTGAGCAATTTTTCTATGTAGTTTAGACTTAAAACTACTTATGGAATGATTTTCTCATTGCTTCAGTGTCACCTGCCATGACTTTATCAGCCAGTTTTAGTTGGTGAAATGTATCTACTTTGAGTGGCAAAAAAGAACTTTTCCATGATGATACAGACCATATGAGATAGCAAGGCCTGTGTTTTGAGGTCTGGTTATAACTCAAAAGACACTGATATTAGCACACCATCTGTTGTTTTTCCATGGAATTAGGTTAGATTACTTCCATAATATAAGAATATAGAAGGTTGTAATGGAAATTTTTCTAAACATTATTCAGTCTTGAAGGATGCTAAAGAAGCTTTTCAGCCATAAAAAAGTTAGTTAAAGCTGAAGACTCTTCTATTACACTGAAATAAATCCCTCTAAATATATTCTGGAGTGCTTTAAAATAGTGAATTAAACAGAAGGCATGGTCTTGTCAAAGTAATTAAAGTCTCTCTTTTAAGGCCTTGGAATTTTTCAGCATGAAAGTTCACTTTTAAGAAATGTATTAAGAAGCTTGGTTTACTAAGCAAGATATATTTTTATCTCAGTTGTTGCCTTATTCTCCATTTCTAGCAATTAGAAAAGGAAAATTAATATATCTTTCCAAAGCTTTTTTTGTTAAATAATTTAATACCTTTTTTCCTGATTATTCAGAGGAAGAGAGCTAGCTCCCAATAACAATGACAGTAACTGTATACTCAGATTGCTCGTGGGTCATTAGCAGAACAAAAAGCCTCTATCAGTGTATAGACTAAAATTAATGTTTCTTCCTATAACCATGGGATACTGAATAATTTCTTAAAACTTACATAATTCAAGTGCACTATTTTTTTCCAATAAATATTTTCTGGTAAGAATTCTAATTTTGCTCTGTTGGATGTAAATGACTCATATTAATTTGTGCCTACCATACACACGCAGGTTATGAAGGGTGGGACTTGCAATAAGCAATACACTTAAAAGTTCAGACTTACTATTCCTCAGTTTGGTTCTTGAGTTGCACAGTGTTGCACAGAAGGTGTAGTGCACTTTTAAGTTTGAGAAATAAAAAAGCTTCAAGAGGTTTTCTCTTATGACTTGTTATTGGAAGAGTATTTTCAACTTCTTAAAAATATGTAGATACACGTTTTGAAGAGAACTTTCTAAATGTGTTAGTTACATTACTTGCTTTAGGGGCCTTAGTTTTTCACACAGACTTCGTAATAATTAGGTGTTTCAGGGTAAATAAAGTAAAATACATTTTTACCAACAAGTGATTATGAGACCCATCTGTATTTTGAAGGCATATGAAATCTTTGGTAGAAGATAAAAAGAGAATTATTTCAGAAGCTGGAGTGTTTGGCAATTAGGATGCATTTCTTTTCCACTGGTGTCAGCCATGTGTTTCAGTTGTGATGGATACAGGGTCAGGCCTCCCAGGTGGCTGCATTTGTGCCTGGAATGTGTAGTGGATCTGTGCTTCTTACACGTCTGTGTGCTGCTTTCTGTAACTTCAGTTCGTGCTCTAATGTATCAAAGTTTATGTTTACAGAGAATGTCATATTGTGCCTAACAGTGTCTACCAATAACAGAATAAAAGAAACATGAAATCTATGACCATTTGCTTTAAACTTGGTATCTGCAATCATTTGTTAATAGAAATGCCTATTATTGTAACGAGAGAAGATAACACAGCATTGACTGGTGTAAGGGTTTTCTATAACTAACTTTTTTGTATTAAGATGTTATTTAGGTAGTTACATGTAACATGGAAAGTTGACCCAAAGTTGTCTGCTGTGTCAGATGCTCCTGCATAACATTTTTGGGACTGGATATATAAAATTACCTTTATTGGGTCCACATAAGTTGTCTGCTGTGTCTTCCAAGTTCAACAGGTACCTCTTACTTCCCTTGGGAGGAAGTATTACCATTAGAGGTCACATTTACTATTATGTCTGTGTCAGAAGTTGAATATTGTACTTGAGCACATTGCTTTTTAAAGATAGTGGGAAGTTTCCTAATATAATGCCAATGTTTATTTATGTAGATATAGGCTTTTCTGGAAAATATGATGTAGATATATAAATAACATTTATATATCTATGCAGATAGGAGTAGTTCTCAGTTAATAGAAGGCTGACATTTATGTAAAATTAAAATTTTTATCAAAAGCCCACACATTTAACAATTTTACATCTCAGGTAAAATTGTCATTCCAAAAAAAATATTGCATAGAAAAGGAAATAGGATTATCATTATTACATCCCATGTACTTAATTTTTTCAAAATTCAAGATTCTGAACATTATAAAATTCCTTTGTAATATGTGTTTTCTTATGAAGGAGGCATCTTGACACATCACTAGTGAAACCAGGCAGTAATTTCCTAGAACTCATGTGAAATATTGAAATTGCAGTGTCTGAAATGCGTGTTAATTAATTTCTGTAATAAAAATTTAAACTAGAATGTACAATATAAAAAGATTTATGACTACAGAATTTGAAAAATGTAAATAATAAATTAGTTAACTGTGTAAATACAGTACATGGAGTAAGATAGAAATGTAAGTTGAAATCTTAGGTAACTCTGTAATATGTTATAAAAAATTAGTTTCATTATTTTTTGGCGCAGTTCCGTATGGAAAGGCCTGTTATTTTTTTTTTTTTTTTTAATTTCCTAACTACAGAATAGAACTTTCTTAAGTTCCATTGTATGCTTCTGACAGACATTACCACTGAGGCACCGGTTAAAACTGTAAAACTGGTGAAAGATGAGGAAATAAACACATATTTATGAAGTGCTATATAGAGTGGAAAGCCTGTGTTTATTGTTTTCTTCAAGCACGTTGCACCCTATGCCTAAGCCTGGATTGGGTGTGTTTCTGTTCCACAGCCTCCAGAGCCTTTATCACAGGAGGAAATGCATTAACAGAGCCTCAGCTCTCAGTTACATTTCTGCCACTCTGCCCGTGTGTCTTGTGGGTTTTGCAAGTTTTCAATACCAGCAAGTTCCAAGGGTGTGTCTGGGCACAGACCATGCACATACAGGGTACGGAGCATTTTCTGGAAAAAGCAGATGAAGATGGATTTGACACCACAGCAGAATTAAACTGAAGAGAAGGTGGAGCAAACCAGGGCAAGGCACACAGAGGAGGCAGAGAATTCTGTACAGCCCTAGGGGTAAAGGAGAAGGGGAAGCTTCAGCTCCTAGTGAAGCAACAGTAAACAGGTGATAGGGTCAAGGAGATCTGGAAACTAAGATGATTTGAGCAGATTAACTATCAGGGAGAGATGTCATATGTATATGTATATGTATATGTATCTCAAGTGCCTTATGTCTAGGAAGCTACTGGGATCTGGGATCCAATGTATCTGGTGAGAAAATATACAAGGAAGGAAAAGGCAATAACTTCTCTCTTTAAAACTCCACAACTAAAGAGACAGGGATGCAGAGGCAATCTGTCTATTATGTGCTTGAATGACAATGAATTATAATCCTGCTGGTTTCTCAGCATCAGTAAAACTTGTGTTTCTTTATTTGCTCTAATCCTCTAAAGATCCTGCGTAAAATCAGCAATGGTAGATCTTTCAAATTGTTTTTTTCAAAAGCAGAAGAGATCAAGAAGGTGGAGTAAAGGCCCAATGGGTCACAAGGTATGTACTGGTATTTGTTTGTTGATTTTTCTTGTGCAAAAGGAGTCCTGGAAAACTGTCTGGGCAGATGGAGGATTTTGCATGGATATAAATGTGAAGTACAACAGAAAGGGCTTTCTGAAAATCTGATCTGTGCTTCAGGTCACTTCCTCCTTGAAAACAGAGTGGAGTTGAAGATAAATACTTTGTAGCACATTAAATTCTTTGGAGATGGGAGGAGGAGGTGAGGTGGAAAGATTCCCAGCCCGGTGATCACTCAGGCAGAATTCTGTGCCGTGGGAAAGAACTGCAGCTCAGGTGCTTCTTATCACTGTATGATGGAAAGTCAAGTTCCTGAGCAATTTAATTCCAGATCATTTGCATTTTTATAAGTTAAAGCTAAAATCTTGCATCCCATCTAATTCCTTAAGCTTAGTGTAGCTGAGGCAGCACGGGAGAGAATAATTAAATTGCTGTGGCACTGTATTAGACTTATAACACTTCAAAGGCTTCTGTGTGGAGCCCACAGGAGAGCCAATGCATGTGCCAGAAATGAGAGGCTGAGAAATGTGATGCTAGAGGAAGTCTCTCAGAGACAGGTGCTCTGAAAATTGGGCTTTTTCTGGTCACAAGAATTTCCTACAAGCTTCCAAAGGAGAATTAATGTGCACAGTACATAGCTGTTTGAACTGGGCTTCTGTGTTCTTGTAATCAAGCTTCCACATCAGAGAAAATTAAAGTCTGAAAATTGCAGCTAGTATGGACAGAGGTGCTCAGTCTTTGTTATCGAATCAATCAAAATTTAGTATACTGATATTTAGTATACTGATTTTCCTGTTATGTATCCTAAAGAACTGAGATCTCATTTCTGTGAGATCTGAATTTGGGGATCCAATCCACTTTACTCCAGAAATTTCTTATCCAACCATCACTTACTTGTACCTTCTCAGAGGTCCTCCTCATGGGAAGAAGAGTATTCTGAAATTTACAACAGTTGAAGAAAAAAAACCCAAACACAATAAAACCAAACAGGGAGAATAGAGAAATTTTATTGTCAATAACTTCTGATTTCCAGAAAGGAAAAAACATTCCTCTTGGGGTATTTAGACCACTTCATCCTTAAACTCAGGATGCAATCTCCCACATAGAGCTTTTTTGAAATTCAGCTTATGTATTTTCATATATTTCCATCTTCCTCCAGAAAGATCTGAGATTTCCAGTGAACAGTTCCTGCTACCACCAGCCCGTTTGATCAATTCTGTTCAGTCTTTTAGCAGCAGCAGAAATACAAAATATGTATCTGTCATGACAGCTCACAGGAGGTAATGAGATACCCAGGCTTATCAATAGTTAGATGGCTAACTCACCCATAGAATATCATTCAAACAGCAAACAGACTTGGTAATTTTTCATCTCTTGTGGTCAAAAAAGAAGTCTGTAGCTCTGGCTCAAATCTGTTTTTGTATAAGCACTTTCAGACTGTAGCTAACAATAAACTGTATATCTGGAGAAAGAAATTTAATCCTATACTTAGGTGAACAAGTAAAAACTTTTCCTAAGCTGTATAGAATGAATTGCCTCATGCAAATAAATAATTCAGCTTTTGCATGCAGAAATGAATAAAGTTGGCATATCAGTAAAGAAAATTTTCGCTGTTATATTTTTCCCCAGATATTTTACTATTATTGCATCAGTGAAAAATCCTGTATAAATTTTAAAAAGGAGTACTTTTCTCTCCATCACTGTCATCAAATACAAGGCATCAAACTTCTTCACATTCAAGTGAAGCAGCCAGCACATTCTCAGTAAAGAAACTTTATGTGAATATTTTGATGGTAAGGGCCAGCCTGTTGTTGAATGTTCAGTCACTCTCTATTCCAAATAATTCAGATCATACTGGATATTATTGTCTCTGTTATCTATGAAAGAATAATAAGAAAATGTCCATCTTTCTTCATCCAAGGACACCTATTCAGTTTTTTAAAACTTGTATTCATTATGGAATTGCTCTGAAANTAAAATATTATTCAATTGTCATAGCAATTTAAGTTAAATTGATACTTGTAGCCAGCAAAGGATTCTGAAATCCAACAAGCATTCCCCATGAGATGTAGTAATCACAAAACATTTGTCTTGACAGGAGGATGTCAATGGACAAAAGATTTAGTGTTGGATAAGTAGTAACTTTGCTTATTTATGCAAGTTACTATTTCCCCAGTCTTATGGTATGTCAGAAATGGAGAGACATCTACATCTGAGCTTTTGTCACACTCTTTTTATAGCCAGGGGAGAGAATCAGGTCTTTATTTCCAAACCACAGAATGTTCTGACTTGGAAAGGACCCACAAGGACCTTGAAGTCCAGCTCTTACATGAAGAGCTGTTCAGGACTGAGCCCACAGCCTTGGTGTTATTTGCACCAGGCTGCAGCCAGGTGAGCTGATCTCAGGCCCGTCTCAGGCCATCTCCCCTGCCTCTGAGTACACCCCTGCACTGTGCCAAGTGCCAGAGCCTGGTGCCCCCAACATATGAAGAACATGGAACTTCTGGGGCAGATCCAGAGGAGGAACATGATATTTGTAAGGGGAGTAGAGCACCTCCACTATGAAGACAGACTAAGAGAGCTGGGGCTGTTCAGTGTGGAGGTTTTGTGGAGACCTCGTAGCAACCTTCTAGTATCTGAAGGGGGAAAATGGAGAGGGACTCTTCAACAGCAGCTGTAGTGACAGGACAAGGAGTAATGGGTTCAAACTGAAAGAGGGGAAATTTAGGTTAGATATATGGAAGAAATTCTTTACTGTGAGGTTGGTGAGGCACTGGAACAGCTTGGTCACAGAAGCTCTGGAGGTCTCCTCCTTGGAAGTGCTCAAGGCTGGGTTGAATGAGGCATTGAGCAACAGAGTCTAGTGGAAGGTGTCCCCACCCATGGCAGAGGGCTTGGAACTAGATGGTCTTGAGGGTCCCTTCCATCCCAAACCATTCTATGATTCTGTGATTCTAAGTGAGTGACACCTAAAAGGTTTTCTGTCTCTCCACTGGCTCTAAAGGAGCCCAGAGGACAAATGGTGGACATTTATAGATAGATGCCAGCATTGCCTGTTTGGTATTTTGAAGTGGCTGCTACACTTGCAGTTGGAAGCTGCATTCCTGTACATAAATTAGAAAGACTCATAAGCTGTCTCAGATACATTCTTAAAATGCACACTTGAATTTCAAATCTTACATTCATTCTCATGGCCCAAATAAGTTATAATCTGCAGCTCACATCGACTTGTTTGCTGCAGCTACTGTACTGTGACATCAACTGAAGGTAAGCTTCAGCTCCAGCTAGATGGTGGCTCAGCCCATTAGCTTGCTGTTTATATTTGCTCTCTCTCCTGCTGTGAATAAACTATAGCCCTGTAGCACAGCCAGAGATAAAACTTAGTATCCTTGCATGCAAATTGAAATGAGTGGAAAAACAAATGTTGACAAATTACTTCATTTTAAAATGGAATCTTTGTGCTGTGATCTTCCTCCTACCGCTTGTTATGTAAATAAACGTTATAGGCTGCTAAGTAAAATGTATAGGACACAAATTCCCATGCTGTCTAAGCAAAAGTAATAGTAATGGTCGGGTTTACTCTTCCTATTTAAGTAGCATCCAAAGTGTATAATCTGTTTTCCAGACAGTAAGGAAGATAAAGGTCCTGCCTCATAGAATGGAATGTGCTGGGCACTACAGGGAGTGTTGGCTGGGACGGTGATATCCGACAGGGACCGAGGACTTGACGAATGTCCAGAGGAGGCCCTGCTTAGCTGACCAGATTTCCAATCCACAAATTAGTGTGAAATACATTCACTTCATGTACCTGCATGTTTCTTGGGAACACAGTATGTTAGCAACAAAATGGCCTGATTGTGTCCTGACTGAATGTCTTCTTTATTAAAACAAAAGTAAGCAACCTCCCCAAATTAGTAACCCACCAGTAGCATATTATCAATCCATAGGATAAACAAACTAACTTCATTATTGTGAAACCATTGTTGAAGTACACACTGATATCAAGCAACAGTATTAGCAATGGAAAATTTGGAGGCTGCTGCTGAAGTTTAGAATGAATCCAACAGCTATGTGAGAAGTACCTGCATGGGATAGGAGGTGACACACAGTGTCTGCATGTTAGAGGTTGGACTAATTCTCAGAGCTGTCTTAAACCTTGCATTCATTTTTATGAATGAGGTTGTATTTATTTACCATGTCAGGAGAAAAGGCAAACTTTGATGCAGAGGGCTTCAGAAGTGGCAAGTTTCCATGTAGTCCCCTCCTTAGTTTAGAAACCCATCTCTGTATCAAAGCCCAACCAGTCCACTTTAAATTGTTGTTCCTCAACTAAATTAATAGCATCAATCTTTTGTCTTGCTACTTGCATACTCTGGTTGTATTTTATACAACGTTCTTGTAAAGTATTGATGTCGAAAGTTTCTGTAAAGCAGCACAGGTACTCTCTTAATTTCAAATTATCAAGTAGAGCTAGGGAAAAATACATCAAGTTTTATTGAGAAGGAACATTGTGAAGATGCCTCTTTTCATTCTGAATTATTGCTTCAGTTCCTTAAACTGCTCTGGGCTCCTGAAGTAGATTTTGTTAGACTTCTTTCTAACTGGCAGGGCAAACCCAACTTTCCTCTAACTTCAGAGATATCAGAAATGTTGGAGGAGAATGGTGGTTAGAGGGCAGAGATGCCATAATTGGTAACATATCATGGAACTCATGCAAGCTACCTGTAAATGATATCTATGGATTGATACAGCCCCAACAAATAGAAATTGGTTTCAAACAGTATAGTTTAGGGATCCTGAGGGCCAGCATGTATTTTGGATAACCTCTTCAAGACTATTAAATACTACCAGCTAGGTTTTATACTCAGTTCAAAAAACAACTCTGCAAAACATTTGTGGGTACTCTTGAATTTTTTGTCAAATCCAATTTTTGGCCCTAGGTGTTAGAACTGTAAAAAAGTCTTCCTAATCTGTCATATTATGTGGTAACTTTATATTGTATGCATCAAATATATTTGAGAATTTAGTAATGGCACAAACATCAATCTCCACTTTTTTATAATAATCTTTATAAGCTTTTTTAAATTTTTTTCCCCCACTGGCTTTTAAGGCACACTAACAGGAGCTACAGAATGAGAAAATGATACAGCATCAGCTTCTGGCTTATTGAAAAGGAAGTGATTTAGACTTCAGAAATAATTGGTAGGTTTCTTTTCTTGGTTGGCCTGAGTGAAAGAAAGTGTCATTTCAGGACCTGAAACCAGGTTCCAGTTACAAGATTCTTTTTTATTAAAGGAAAGAAACAAATTCGGGCAAAAAACCAACAACAAACCTGACAGATCTGAGGCAGCCCACTGCGTAAGAGCAGCCTGAATGGGGACTAGTGTTGCTTATGTTTAAAGTGCAAATTAATTTTCTCTCTAGAGAAATGAAGTAGCTCAAAGCTATGAAAATCTCATATGTGAACAAGGACTACTAAAGAAACTGCCAGTTAAGACAACTGATGGAACAAATGCAGCAGAGGAAGAACATTGAAATTTGTGGTGACTAGGCAAAATAGATCAATAGAAGCAAAATGCATCTGGAATTTCCCTGACTACAATAGGAGATGAAGAGAAATAGCCTGAAAACAATCCAAAGACAAAAATACCACTCCTTTCTATAGAAGAAAAAGGGAAAAAAGAATAGGCAAGATTTAATCTGACTGGATAATCTGTTGAGAGGAAAGCAGTCCAATACATCTCTAACCAAATAAAGATACTGACCATTGGATTGTCTTGGATAGCAGGATAAAGAAAGAAGGAAGGCAAAGCATATTTTTGAAGCAGCTATGTTGTCACCCAACAGGTTTTATTCACACTGCCACCTTTAAACAGCCAGTTTACTGCCTACACTGCTCAGAGGACCTCTTTAAGTTGCTTCCAGGGACCATGAAGAGACAAAGATGCACAGACAGCCTCCAACCTCTGTCCTGCTCCCAGTCACTGAGGACACGTGCCAGAAACTGAGATGGATTAGTCTGCTGCATGAAAATGGGAAATAGGAATACCTTCCTTTCCTAGTCCATGCCATTGCTGAGGGAAAATACAAAGGATATCTGACATGACTCTTCTGCTACTTGAAATAGAATTATCTTCAGGACCTTTTCCTTGCCAATGAAGGACACCTCTTGGGCAGTTTGGAGATTCTTGTATTACAGTTTTGTAATGTGGATACCTTACAATTTAATAATATGCTCTCATACTTTAGGAAGAAACACAGACTCTTGAAAAAGACAATGATTTCCACTGTTGTACACAGATACTGATGGCCACTATTTTGATTTGGTGTTTTGTGGTGAATTGATGCAGCAATGGTGGTGTCAAAATCAAAGTAAGTAAAAAGTAAACGATTTCTCAGTGGCTCTGCCTAAACTCTGCTGGTTCCCTGAAACTGAAATGTGCAACTGCTGCTACACTCCTTCAAAGAAGTTAATGCAAAGGGACTGTCATCTTCAAATACTTCTTTCTTTACCCTTCTCCATTTGACAGACATTTTGCTGATTTTATGAAAGGTGGATGTATAAAGTCTTATTAGATCCTCTTCGGGAGCAGCAAAGTCTCTTGGTGGATATATTCTTGATTTTTCTGACTTGGGTTCTCTGCATAAACAAAAAAAGACTCAGCCCCACTATTCTAATTGCTGTTTAGCAAGTCTAAGCTTCTCCATTTTTTCCAAATTAATTTTTTTATCAATAAATTCTGGCAAATTGAATGACAGTTTTGTCAGAGTTGCTATTTGACAAAATTTTGTTTAAAAAGCCCCCAGACCTCCAGAGGGTTGCCTGGATGCCCAAGCGCTGTGGCTCTGCGAGCACTTCCGAGCTGGCACACGCGAGGGCGCGTCCATCCTGCGATTGCGGCGCTGAGCCGCGCTCGGCGCTCGCTCCGCGGCCGTAGCCCTTCCCTTCCGAGGTACAAAAGCTCGCTTTAGCAGTCAAGTCTCCAGCTAGAACACAGGAACAGTAGAAACAGCCGCAGCCCAGGAGCTTATGCCAGACGGGGATAGTTACATTACAAGCCAGGCTTCAGAAATTACTCGCTTCCCTTCAGTCAGACCAGTCAAAAGAAATTTGCTTAACCAGCCGTGATGCTGCCTTCAGAAATGGGAAAATCATGTGCGTGGTTTCTATGGGTTTTGGGGGGCTGGTCAGATCAGGACACATCTTGAGGGGAATAAATCTAGAAAAATGTGGCCTTTAGTGTACATCTTGCTATGCTTTGGTATATGGGCTGAAACTATAGGAAAATAGCATCCTGAAGACATGGACCGTATGGTAAAATTAGTGAAATATTAGCAGCAGTGAGACTGGAATGACATATCTCTCCATACTGGTACTGTGTCTCATTAAAGTTTTATATTACAGGCTGTCCCAGTCAGAATTAGGGGCCTCTGTGTGAGGTACTCAACAATCACTTTGCCTTAAGCAAACAAAGCTGGGAAAACAACGACTGGGATTTAAAAACCCCAGCCTAAAGCAACAGACAGCACAAAACAGAGTCTCATAGCTCGTTGTAAATGCCTCTGATCATGGGATTTATCACTCTCCCACCTGTATTCTTTTAATCTAGCTACTTAGCCTCTGCAAGCTGATTCAGAAGATGACTATCTGAATGCTTCAGCTGTTCACCTTGAGTAATACCATGCGGCCAGAATTTGTCTCTGCAACTTGGTTCAATATTGAAATGGAAGGAGACAAAATGGGCAAATGCATCATGTAGGGATGAATCCCAGTTAAAGTGTCTGTAGTTTCTTCATTACAAGGACAGATATTGGTCCATGATATCATGAAGGAGAAAAGCAGAGTCATCCTCCAGCCTCATTTTTTGCACAAGGCAGCCCTGTCTTCCTGCTCCAATGGGGAGACCATGTCTTGAGACAAGACTGACCTCTGAAAGTTCAGCTATGGTGCTTATTTCATCTTTTCCAGTTTAGGCAAGGCAATTATCCCCTGTAGCAAAAATTTCCAAGCATTTCTCTCCCTGCCTCTGAATTCTGGGAAGCTTTGAAGCTGCTGCATTGCATACCAGCACAATGTGGTACTTGGGCACTGCTCTTTGCATCTGGGGTAGTGCTTCACCTAATAAACCAAAGCAATCAATTAAACAGCAGCAAAGGCATGTGAAACCTCCTGAAGCAAGCTAACAGGTGAAGAAATACAACCAGATACCAGTAAGGCCCCAGTAAGGCCCCAGATAAATTAAAATCTGCAAATTAATTTTCTCTAATGGGATAATTCTGAGGACTGCTGTTTGGAAATGCAATGACCTGGAAAACAAGGTCAATAAAGCAACAAAGGACAACTAATATAGCTAAAGGGTGAGCATTTGATGGAAATAATCATCAAACTAATTTCTTATCTGTTAAGTAGGGAATGCTGGGCTGGGAATGCAGTGGAGCATGCTAAGTCAAAACAGCTGAAGTCCTAACAATGTAGTTAGCTGCTCTTTGGTGTAGCAACATATACCCTTTGTAATGGAGCAATTCCTCTTGTGCTGCTTTTCTCCAAAAAGTATTAAAATGGCTAGAGCCAGTACCAAGAGCTGTTTTGTTGTTGTTGAGACCAGGGTTATTCTATAGGTACAAACCACTATCTTTATATTTTCTTTCTTACCATATTTTTCTTTCTTACCGAGTCAGCTTGGATGCTGTGTACTTGATACCCCAGGTCTACCACAATGATTCTGGTCTGACAGCTGATGGCAGGCCCTTTGTGAAGTCCTGCACCACTACCACTGAACTCCATTGCCCAGCATGGGACATGCTTTTAGGTGAAGTTTAGGACACTCAGATGAAATGTCATCCCTTGCAAAAATTCCTCCAGTGTAACTTGCCACCAAGTTCTCTTCTTCTACTGCAGTTTATCCTAGCCAAAAAGTGGTATCAGAGTTTGCTGCCTCTTACCATCATCAGTATGTGACATAAAGTCATGTAATTCAGTTCTTCCAGAAAATCAGGAACCATTTCTGTGTAAAGCATTCAAATATAGTCTGCCTTAAGAGAAGACTCAAGGAAATAATATAGCATTTATCAAAATAAAAGGCAGTAGGACAATAAAAAAGCAGAAATCTATGTTGTTCATTGACAGTCTGTAGGCAGACAATCTGAGGTTACCTGAGATTTTTTGAGCCACAGCCCTTTCTAGTGTTAGTTCTGTGCTTTTACATGTTTTCCATAGATATGTTTTCAAAAGATTCACTTTGAATTTGTATATAGCACTTAATCTTTCAGAAATATGCAGTTAAAATTGAGCTAGGAAGTACAGCTGTGTCTGTCCCTCCCAGATAAGGGATGGGAGTATTCATCTTTTTGTTTGTGGCAGAGAAAGGCTGGAGACCAGCCAGTGTTAAGCTATATCAACACTATAAGGCAGACTCTGAGGGTACCAAGCAGTATCACAAGTCTGGACAAAGTGGGTTAGCAAAATGACCTGCATGGATTAATCCAAGGAATTTCAGAGAGGAGAAAATGAAACCATCAAATATGTAGCTGATCAGGCTCATGAGATACAAGGAGACCAAAGAGTCAAGAACAAATAGTCCATAAATAATAAGATGCCATGCTCCAGGGATAAGAATGTTGCTGATTTAATATGATGTGATTTAACTGCCTGTGTTTTCTGTTAACAGACCCTTTCCAGCACAGTCTGACCATCGTTTAGGTTTTCATATTCTCTGCCAAATGATGCAAATACTATGCATATGGAGAAATGCACTGGAATGTGTAATACAAGAAGAAAGAAGATCTATACCAAAAGGTAAGGTCAATAACAAAAAGGCAAGATATAATCAAAGTTCCAGAGTTTTTTCCCTTTGCCTTATTAGTATATTTTCTCAGCTTTAATGTAGCAAATCACCTTCAAACACAGGATGAATCTTGAAAGGTGTGCCCCTGTCAGAGCTGATGCTGTTCACTAATGATTTGCTGCTACTGTCTACTGGAGAGTACCCTCATTAAACCTACAAGCCCTCTTTCAATCAGGAAAGCAACCTGGGGTAGAGGAACCACAAAACATCTTAGTTTACAATAAAAGGTGTCTCTCTCTATTAGCCAAAGAAGCAAAATTTTATCTATGGAGTTGTAAAGAAGCTTGTGATATTTTCTGAGAGGTACCAGGGTGTGCTCCCACAGCAGCTCAAGGTAATCTAGGACTAGGTAACTGTAACCTGCACATTCCCTGTAGACCAAGGCTGCACACCTCTATCCCCACTCTTGCATCAGCCCTAGCACCTCTCTGATTTCATGTGGAGCCCATCCAGGAAACTTACCTTGCTGAAAGCTAATTATTTTATTTCATGAGCTTTCAGGCTTTCCAGCTCTGTGAACCACTTCACTATGCACTCCAGTAAGCGCTTGTGCTGAAATCACAGAGAAATGAGCAGGATAGAGGGACCAGAGCTTGATCTAGATTAGCTTAAAACACACACTGAGATGCTTTTCCTGGAGGCTCTAAGTGGGGCAGGCCACAGAGATCTGATCTTCTGCCAGCTGCTAGCTAACCTATGCTCACATTTTGATACTGTGTTCAGGCCTTTCTTTTTCCTCTACTGCTTTGTCTACATAGCTTAAAGAAAAGAATTATTTCTTCTAGTCAGGCTTTGTGTATCTTTTTAGTGTTTGCCACTGGTCAGAGGAGAAGAAAAGCAGTGCTGCTGTTCTTTTGGACTCATGGAAAGGGCACATCTGGTATGTGAGCAATGATGGGCTTCCCTCTCCAATTTATTGTTCAAATGCTAATTTACAGAGAGCAGCCTTCTCACTAAAAAAATCATCAGTTTTGCACAAGAGTATAGCAGAGAATATGTACAAGGTACTTTAAGGATGCTCATCTCCCTTCAGCCCTGCTCCTCCTGGCCATTAGAGTCATCTTCCTCTGGCAGCAGCCTGCCGCCTTCCTCCCGCTGCCCTATTCCTTCACTGTGCTTCCCTCTATTTCCTGTTTGTTGGCACTTTGCTTTCCCAACTAGGCCAATGTTTGCACACTTTTTCTTCTTACTTATATGTAAATGTTTTTTGTCTTTAGACCTTCAAGAGCGTTCTAAACAATTTTTTTTTAAGCCCTGGCTTGTGTGCTCATTTTATCAGAATCTCTCACATAAAACGTTCCACAGAAATCAATTATCTCTCTTTGGTTTGCATATCTTGTATCAAAAATCTTGCTTAAAAATTCACACTATAATTCTTACTCCTTGCTTCCAAAGCCAGTGGATAAATCCTGACAGAGAGATGGACTCTGTTATTTGACAGCAAATACATTATGTATAATTACAAAGCACATGAGCTGTTATTCAATGTTGTTAGCTTGGCTTCACTGGAATTCTGGAACACATCTGTACACAATTTATAGTTGCTTATAACATATGCTAGCACACAGTGTGGGAACAGCTAGAATTTAAACTCAGATCCTGCATGAGGCTCTTTACGAACCACAGCTGTTGCCAGTATTGCTCGGTCTTGGAAAACAGGAACAGTGGAATTCTACTCAAGGCAAAATGAAGATGAGGCATGAATACCAAGGCTCTGGGAGGGGGGCAGAGATTTGGCTGACTCTAGAGTAACTTTCTTCAAATAGGGATATGGAGAACTGTGGGTAGATTTTAGGAGTTCTTTTCTGAACATTCAAAAATTTTTTTAAAGATTAATGATTGCCTGACAAAACAGGAAATAAACTTTTAGAGTGCAAGAGAAGTTAGCAAGTTAAAATTGCAGTGCCTATATTGGATTGACGTGGAGCCTCTCAGAATGTGTTTAGGGGTCTTGTATTAACATTAAACAGCTGTTGAGATCTTGTCTTTAATAATGCACAATGTTATTACTCTGAAGAGTACTAGCACTGACATCTCCAAGCTCCTATCAGAAGGAAAGCAGACTACTTTAATTGTATTATTCACTATTTCGTATGTCAGCACTGCCACTTTAGCTTTCAGGCTCTGAAGAGGGACTACATTTACTGCTGTGTCTTATAGTTTGCAGTAAAAACTTTCAGGCAACAGAGAATGCTATTTAAAAAATAACCCTTCAGCTTTTCTAAATTTCATGGATTAAGGTACATTGTTTTATCTCAACAGACTGTTTGCCACTGAAAAGTTATATTTACAATATAGGTGTTACTGTACCTTGTGAAAACCTTGTACCTTGTGAAAACCAAAAGTTTTTCTTCTCTCAACTGCTTCAGACAGCTTGGCTACAGATTTGCTGTCTTCTGTGCCTTGAGTCAGCTGCGTCTCTTACAGCCATGTGTGGTCTGACAGGTGCTTCCAGGGAAACCCAGCCTGTGTCTGCTTTCAGAGTCCAGAAAATTTAACTGCCATCCTGCTATCCAGCTGATTATCTTCCAAGTGAACCTTTAAAGTCTAGCTTGTAGGAGAGAGGATGTTGTGACGATCCCAAACTCATTCCCTTCTCAGACCTGGTTACCAATCTATCTAAACTGACCAATGGTAATACACTGCATGTATCTGTCTGCTTGTGACATCCTATTAAACATGATTAACAAGGTGGATGTATATGCAGAACTTAAGGTTTACATGTGAAAAAGTTTATTCCTGCCTTTGCATAACATCCCTGCAAAAGTCATTATGATAAGCTAATGCTCTACTAAGGTTTATTCTGGGCATGGTTGCTTCTGGTCAGCAAAGGTTGCTTCTGCCTGTGCAAAGCAATTGTAACAGGCAATGACTTTGTGTGAGGGAGGTAGAGATGTTTCTGCTTGAGGTAATAAACAAAAAACCAGGGAGAGCTCAGAATTTGAGTTACATCCAGGCATGGAGCTCCAATGCCCTCCAACCCCATCCTCTTCTAACAGTACAAATGGAGGACACAAGGTTGGATAAAAGTGTCCTCAACAGAAGGGCTGACAGTGGCTGGCAGCTTCTCAGCTGGACCATGCCAATGGAGCAGTCACGTGTGAGGCATGCTTCGTTTCCCTTCATTTCTGTCCAACTGTTTCCACAGACAGCGGAGCTGCCCTCCTTGAATTTGGCACACGGATTTGCTTTTGGCTTTTCCTACTCTTTCCTAAGGGCAGTTTCAGAGTAACTGGCAAAACTGCAAGGCTCCATCATTTTTCAATGGTTGTCCTGAGGACAGGAGAATGGGCTTCCACTTAGCCAGCCTGAACTCCTAGAGAAAGAATGGTCCTCATGGCCAACAGGAGTCAGGAAGTGTCTGACATGCAGCTGGAAAGGGGAAGGATGAAGGAACAGGTGGTGTCAGTGGCACTGAGAACAGGCATTGCACTGAGCTAACAGACTGTCCTGGATGGCCCAGGTGGGCCCTGACACTGGAGCTGCTCAGCCAGGGGATCCCCATTGTTCCCTCTTCCCCAGGCTGCAAGGCTCAAATGGAGGGTGAAAACTGATGGCTAGGGTACAGCCTCTAGGAGTCTGTCCTGCTGGGGGGATGAGGATAAGACATCTGAAAAACACAAATATTCCAGCTGAATCCGGTCTGACAAGAGTCTGTGAGGTCCTTCCTTCTGCTTAGTGGAGAGAATCATTGATATTGACTTTTTTCCGCTAGGAATTTTGCTTTCATTTTCAGACTGTTTTCTGACACAAACTTTGTGAAACAAAATATTATCAACAGGCTATATAGAGTGCCAAAGTCATGCTCAGCCATTGATCTACTGTCCAATGTCATTATGGTCAGAGTGGATTGGTATGACTCTCTGATTTAAACAGCTGCTTCTAGCCTTGCCTCAAAGGTTCTACAGCTTCCCTCTAGCTTCTGCTGCAGTCAGAAGTTGAAATTCAAATACTTCAAGTCATGCAAAGTGATATTTTTCTTTATGTCTTTTCCAAGGCTCTAACAATCAGAAATATGATTTAAATTTTTTTATGGCCCTGTTTGTCATGCACCAAGAAGAGCTTAGCCCATGGATCTCGGTGCTGTGGAGTGAATTCAGTTTTATAGCTGGTGTGTCTGAAAAAGAGCAATTTGGGTCATTTCGTTGGTAGTTATAGAAATCACTGAAATAGGGAACTCTTTTGTTAATGCACTGACCATTGCAAAATGCAATTATATATTTTTATTCCCTACACTTTAAGAAGTGGAACCACTGGTTAGTGATGGCTGTCATCAATGAGTGCCCCAGAATTCATATGCTAAACAAAGTGCCACTCATGGAGGGACAAAAGTAGACACCTCCAGCTTCACAAAATCTCTCCCTACTTTTTCCAGCTGTGCTGAAAACCCTTTTCCAATTTGAGCTAGCACTTGAACTAGGGTTCACCACTAGCAGAGAAGGACTCATTTGGAGGTAACACAACTCTTTCTAAAAGATTTTCTAGCTTAATTTTGAGAAGTAAAATGCTTTTCTGGTTTCTCCTGATGATAATGTGGGCTGCATTTTTTTTTCTGACACTGAGAGAACCAAAATGTCCTGAATAAAAGCACCTGTGTTGAATGACAGAATTACATCCAAATCCCATCAAAATCAGTGGCAGCCTTTCCACAGAGCTCCAAGAGAGTTGGACTAGATGTGTTAGTGATCATATTTTATCTTCTCGCCATGGTTCCTTAGAGTACATATGTTTATTCATAGCCAAACTGATTACAGGTCAAGATGACTCCACATAAAACTTGACTCTGCGTCTGAAAGGAATTAGTTTCTCCTTGGATAGTACTTAAGGTGAATTACAGGCTTTCTTCCTTTAGAGTGGACTTGCTTATCTTTAAAAAAAAAAAAGTTTCTTTTTTTTTCTTATCTGATTGTAGGACTTGCTTGTATCTCTTTCTTGAACCGTTGCAATAAATCTTAGCAGGATTATCAGAGTTTTACAGGCTTTTGGGAGCTTTGGATTTGCCTTCATGCTGTTAGGCAGTGCAGGCATGAGAGGATGAATCTGCATCACAACTAAACACCTGCCACTTCAAATCCTGCAGTGACAATCAGAGTGTCCCAGTAGGATCACCCAATTACTGCAGCCTAGAGCACACACGATTTTTCCTGCAGCCACAAAAAATTAGTTCATGTTTTGTCATAGGCTTACTGTACCATGCTATGATGCAGACAAATATGAGAAGGCTGGAGCCCATGACAGAATAAAAATGAATTTTCTCTAAAATTAGGTAGTACTATGATATGAGGGATAAAGATAACTTGTTGTCCTAGAAAGTGGATTATGTATTCTTCCATTTGAGTAGAAATCCCTTTGACAGATGATATATAGGGCTGTGGAGAAAAGAAGAGCTGTATTATCACAGACATAAACACCTTTAATGGTAGAGACCAGGTAAAACGATAGTTTAGCAGAAAGATGTTATCAATGAGCTGCAAATAGCAGTCATGCTCCAAAGGAACTGCTGGTTTTGCTGTCCTGAAGGAGAGTAGGTGGAGGAGTGCTGGGAGTCTAGTGACACCAGTGAAGAAGAATGAAATGTCATCTGCACCTCTGCATTACTTTCCAGATCTATAACTAGGTGACAAGGAAACACAGATGCAACAATTCAGTAACAATTTGGGCTGGTACTTGTTTTGAAGAATTTGTGCTCTTTTTTTTATAAAAAGCTGTTATACATTTTAATTGAGAGATTTGTGAAAAGATTCAATTCTGTAAAAAAAATCCCACAGCAAGGCTCCAATTTCACGCAAATGTTTACAGAATAAAAAAGGCCAAGTAAGTCTTTTAATTGTAAAGCTATTTGATTTATAATTGTAGCTTAATACATGTTATAAAAACAGTCTTAGAGAAATACTTTATACCAGGAACTAAGAATATCCTAATACTTAGTACTAGCAGCCAAGCAAAAACAGCTTGTTTTCAGAAGTGTGTCTAATTATTGCCAGGCAGTAGATAATTTCAGATTCTTGAAATCAAGACTCAAAGAATTTGACCAGAATTCAGTCACTCAGAATGACTACTGACTGCAGCACCATATCCCAATGAAAATAGCTTGAGAACATCACCTAAAAAAATCCTGAGTGTAGGTACCCAGTGAATGGTTTCATGCAGTATCATGGTTTAAATGTGATGGTATCCACCACCTCTTCTGTGGTTCTAGCAATGCAGAGTTTACTTTGTGCAGGATCTAGCATTCAGAGACAAAGCTCTGACCCAATTAAATGTTTTCAGGAGAAGACTGAACTGTAAAAATTACTAGATTAGTGAATTTAAAAGATCTCAAATAAAAGCAGAATTCAGGGAACAGATAGAAAGTGACAAGGATGAGGGAGAAAGGAGGGCAGCAAGATGGATGAGTGAAAAAGAAAAAAATTTGTCTTTAGGAAAGCTGTGTTCAACCCCACAGCTTCAGATATTGCCTGGAAGGGGGATATGGAGCCCAAGTGCTTCAGCCTTTTGCATGGCTGCTTTACTCTCAGTTCTTTTCACAAGGAAAGGTGGAGTCCTTCCCTTAGGATAAGGGAGAATCGCCTTAAACTGAAAGAGTGCAGGTTTAGATTAGATATTATGAAGAAATTCTTTACTGTGAGGTTGGTGAGGCCCTGGAACAGGTTGCCCAGAGAGGCTGAGGATACCCCATCCCTGTGGGTGTCCAAGACCAGACTGGATGGAGCTCGGAGTAACTTGGTTTAGTGGCAGGAGGGTTGGAGCTAGATGATCTTTATGTTCCTCTCAACCCAAACAATTTTATGATTCTATGACTCTTGAGATAAAAAGCATGAAGTAACAACTGCAAGCTGCATCTACCTTTTTGACTGACTCCCTAATTTTAATTTTTTAATTAACCTTTCTTTTCTCTCTGCAGTCTCAAATTCTTATGTGCAAGTGCTACATCACAGAAAAAACTTTGGAGCAACAGTTTCTGTAAGTTAGGAAACTTAATAAAGATTCCTGTATGTGAACCAAAGGTTTCCCAAGTCCATCAGTATAGTGCTGGCATCTTAACTTGTACCATAGGGGCATCCTCCATATATGGCAGCTGAACAGGGTGGAAGAGAGGACAGATTTATGAGCTCTCCAGAAGCAAGGTCTCTGGGACTAAGACAACGATTATAAAGTGGTTTTTCAGGTTTCATGGTTCCATGCTGATTTTCTCTTTTGATGCAAAACTTTCCACAGGCTGCCTGCAGTTGGTCTCACAAATGCAATTGCCTATTGCCCATGATCCAAACCACTTGTGCAGTAGGATTAAGGTAAATTATTTTGGGTGGTAGTTGTTGTCCTTTTTTAAAATGGTTTTTGTTTTTAAAAACACAGTCATTTGACTGGTCCGATTTAGAACGTATTTCCAACAGATGCTTGCACAACTGGGTGCAGGAAATTGCAGTGAGGGAGGATGGACAGAATGGGAACTTCTTATACTGCCTTTGTTGTAGAGGACTGGCATCTAGTCACTGCCTAAGACTGATTACAGCAGTAATGAATGAGATGACTGATTACAGGAGTATCATTTCAGTTTTCTCTCTTTTCTACTTTGGGATCAAAAAGTTGCGGTTGCAGGTCACACGTTTCCATGCAAAGAGAGAATTTTCCATCAATATTGCTGCCATGGTACCTGCTATGGGCACTAGATGTTAAGAAGGGGCAGTTTACTGGCCTACATTAAGTTAGAAGTGACCTTTGTGGTGTATTCTATATAGGTCTTTAAACTCTAGAAGAGTTTAATTGGCTGGAGCTGAAAAGGTTGCTCTGAGCGTTGCTTTTTCATCTCTGGTCCGTCTCCTGGCAGTGCGCTAGAACAATACACTGGATGCTGCTGGGTGTGGGTAGTGAGCTGCCTTGAGGAGCACTGCTGGAAAGGACTGGCTTAGCAATCGGGTTGGTTCAAGCACAGCAGCCTAACTACAGCACCATGTCAGCTGCAGAGTGGGGCACGCTGGGGATGAGGGGTTGTTTAGGATGCCAGGCACAAAGAAAACTGCTATTTATCCTTTCTTCAAAAATACACAGTAATTGAAAATGCTTCTGCAAAAATCTGTCACAAGCATGTTGTGGCTGGCTCACTATCTTGGTCTCAATGGAGTTACATTAGCGCCTTGTTAAATACTCCATTGATTTTAGAATTGCTGTAATGGCCTATAAGTATAGCAGGGTTCTGAGTGTCTGTATTGATCTCGGTGGCTGGTCTTGCACCGAGCCTAGATGTTACACAGCAGGGCTTCTTTCGAAGTTGTACTGCAGGATATTTGAAAATACAGGTGCAGAACTGTGCCCTTTTGCTTGCTGAGCGTGACTCTTTAGGCATCTCTTTGCAACAGAAGTCTGAGACTCTGAGTCATATAAGATGCCAGTTTGCTATTTCTTTAATAAGATTTCTATTATTCTGACAGCCTTTATAACATTTTGTCTACTGTTAATACCTAGAGAAGTATTCACTTGAAGAACTGTTTTATTTTATTAATTACAATTTATTATTTTTCTTTAGAAGATGAAAGTCAACAAAATGATAAAACAAGATTTTGTCTCTCCCCTTTCTTTGTCAGGACTTTCAATTTCACTTCAATGAAATCCAGCTGAGTGCAGCAATCATTTGATAGCTGATGCTCTCATTGTTTGGGGAAGTAGCTACCAATGAGTTAAATACAGGGAGCCCAAAAGCTAAACTGATTCCTTTATGTGTGCACTCTGTGAAGACGCTCTGAATGATCTCTACTTTGCACCACGGGTGCCTTAGTGTGCCTCAATTGGAAACACACATTTCAAAATGACCTTGGCTATCCAACAGCTACATCCCATGGCACTGATTCCCTGAGTAACAAGTTGACTGCCTTCAAATGCAGAGGGATGGAAAAAAGATATTGCAAGGAATAAATTTCCTATATATTTTTCTGTGGTTTTGGCTATTAGGTGCTGATGTCTAAGAAGGAGTTTTCTTTTTGTCTGAGAGGAGCACTGGGCTCAGATCTTTAGACTCCTGATGCGACTTGGGGTTTTCAGTCCTTGAATAAATGATCCCTCTTTCAGTGAATAACCAGAGTTAAACAGCAAAAATTAGTTTGTGAGGTCTGAGAGAGTGAGAATAAATATGAGGTATTCTTTTGGAGGTATGGATGTGTCTCTATTTAGCTACAAATGACAGCTGAAGAGGAGTTTCTCAGGTCCCTGCAGCACCCTGTTCTGTCCCTGTCATTCTCAAGCACATCCGTCTGAAGCACCAGCAGGGCTCGCTGGCACAGGCAGCACACTCAGATTGCTGGTTATCACTGCATTCCAGGTAGCAGATATGGACAACAAGGGAATGACTGAAAAAGACATTCCTTGAATATTCTAGAACTTGCTTACTACCAAAGACAGAGGGAACACTGTAAAGTTCAGACTGAGAAATAATTATATGGCACAGAGGCACAAATGTTAGTAGTATTTAGCAGCTCCGGAGAAAACAAAGCAAATCAAAACCCCACAAAAAACTACAGAGACTTCTGTAAGAAAAACCACTGACATGGGGGTAAGATGTTGAATAAAATGTATGTGTGTATTTCTGGTCACTCCTGGTAAAGAAAGGGGATTCTGTGTTGACCAGCTGCAGGAAATGGCTGGTAGGGTGGAGGAGTGGCAAGTCTGCTTTAGAAGGTGGAAGCTTCTTCAGTATGGGAGAAGGAGCTTTCTCTCTATAAATTCACCATATACATGTGAATAGTCCTAGAGGAAACACTGAACAACAACTGAAAAATTCAACTGGCTGTCAAAAAAACCTTCAAATGTGATTAGAGGCTGTAAAATAAGCCTAATACTATCAAGTTCAAAGAGATTGCTGTGGTTGGGTTTATCAAAAAGGAAAGAGAGATGATTTACTCCAACATGTAAGTACTCCCAGGAAAAATATATTTGATATCTAGGAATCATAGAATCATTAAAGTTGGAAAAGACCTCTGAGAACCTCGAGTCCAACCTTTGAACCATTACCACCTTGTCAACTAGACTGTGGCACTAAGTGCCGTGTCCAGTCACTCATGAACACCTCCAGAGACAGCGACTTCATCATCTTCATGGACAGCCCATTCCAATCCTTAACCACCCTTCCTGTGAAGAAATTCTTCCTGATGTCCAACATAAACCTCATCAGGTGCAATGTGAGGCTGTGTCCTCTCTTCCTGTCACCAGTTGCCTGCGGGCAGAGACCAACCCCCACCTGGCTACACCCTCCTTTCAGGCAGTTGTAGAGTGATATGTAGAGTGATAAGGTCCTCAGAGTCTCCTCTTCTCCAGACTAACTCAGCAGCTCCTCATAAGATTTGTGCTCCAGACCCTTCACCAGCTTTGTTGCCCTTCTCCAGTCTCACTCCAGCACCTCAATATCTTTCTTCCATAGTGAGGGCCCCAAAACTGAACACAGGGTTTGAGATGAGGTCTCACCAGTGCCAAGTACCAAGGGACAATCACTTCCTGCTGCTCACACGGTTTCTGATACAAACCAGGATCTTTCTTGGCCACCTGGGCACACACAGGCTCAGCACCTCCAAGACCAGCACCCTGAGATCCTGTTCTGCCAAGCAGCTTTCCAGCCACTCTGCCACCAGCCTGAAGCGCTGCATTGGATTGTTGTAAGAGAGCTCTCTCAAACAACACAGGAACCTGCTGAGCAACCACTGCCATGAACAAAGCTCTTTTCCTGTTTCAGAGGGGGAACAGAGCTCAGGTCCTCCACATAAAGGATTATATGTTACAGCAAACTATGAGAGAGAGTGCTGAAGGCTTCAGCTCCTAGCACTCATGTAGAAGACACAGTTTTAGTCAAAAGCAGTTATTGCTCCATGCAAATGTGTGTTAGGTGAACTTTCACAGACTGAAAGAGGTAAGGCCTGTTGTGATTTCGAGGTCTAAGAACATATCCTAAAATGGAACACAGAACATATAGAGCTGCAGGATATAAAACTCTGCTAAAATCCCAAAAATGAAAAAGCAAACATATGGGCTTTCTCCTCCCTTTCTGACTAACTTTGATTAACTGATTCTGGCTGTTTGCTTCACTTATAGAGACTCTCCTGTTCTGAACTAAGTCATTGCCAGTCTCTTGCCCCTTTTCTGCTTACAGAATTGTTCATGCCCAGCCTCTCTCTGGCAGCCATTTGGTTCAGTCCACCTGGTGGCACCAATGACATTTTACAGCTTTAAGTCACCTTTGGTTCCTTCACCACTTTGTGCTACTGGAGCTTATAATTCCCTTTCCTCCTCACCTCCATAAACCTGCCTTGTGATTAATCTGGCAGCGTCCACAATGGATAGACCTGCAGGCAGGTAACTTTGATCTTGGTTATCAGACATGCCAAAACTTACAGCTCACTGCATGCAAAATCCTTCCTGATAGCAGGGGGCATTCCAGTGTTTACATTTCATATCTACTCCCACTTTCTAGCCCCAAAGTCAATTACAAACAGCATTTCCTGATAACCTTCTAGTTTCAGCAATGTAGCAACCATACATTCACAAATGCATACAAAATGTTTTACAGTAAATAGAGAAAAAGAGACTGGATCATTATTGCAGAACTTTGATGCAGCTGACTTGTTATTTGAAAATTGGTCAACTTGCCAGCTAATAACTGATAACTGTGACATGGCACAAGGGCTATTTGCTGGGCTGCTTTTTGTGTGGAAAAAACATAATTAGGAGACAGTTTTGCTCAGAATTCATGTGCAGCTCTCCCCTCATGCTATGTAGAAAAGAAAAACGAATGCTGCCCTGTTATTCTGACTAAGCTCAGGATTTGACATCTTTGTGGGGTGATGTCAGGTTTGCAGGGAACTCTGCTTGTAAGCCCTGTGAGCAGAGGATGCAGCCAGCCAGCACGCCTTAAGTGACAAAAGGCAGCTTGGGGGGCTCGGGCACTGTTCCTGCTGGGGCTCCACTGCTCACTCCTAAGAAGGCTCTAAGGAGCTCAGGGCACGATGAGAACTGTAATTCATTCCTATATATCATATTTGTCCCCACTCTTCCTAATTTTCCTGTGGCATGTAAACATTTACCTGTCAGCTTCAGAAGCTGAAAATTGAGTGAGATCTCAGTAAATTCTCCCTGCAGCTTCATGAAGCATAGCTGCAGAAATGGGCAGTTTTATTCCTTCATTATGAACCTACCTCCATGAGATCACCACAGGCTCTGATTTGCAATTTAATATCTCTTCTCCTAATAGTGAGATGAACTGAAGTAGCTACAAAGAAACTCAATTAGTATTGTAGCTAATAAAAATGATAGTTGTGATAGAAAAATGATTCATAACTGCAGAATGTGCTTCTGCATGTTTTTCATTACTTAGCCTGCACTAACTCTTGTAATATATTTCCCTGCACTTTCTGAGCCACACATCTTCCCACCGAGTAGCATCTAAAATTTGTATTTACTCCAGAGTGGTTTTTACTGACACTTCCTTTTGCCAGTATCATCTTCCACCAGAGGTTGTAGTGTAAAACATGAACTAATATCTTAGGCGTTGCTATCTGCTTCTGTGCATAAAAAAACTCCATAGAAGGGACCACATAATCATCAAATAAAATTTGTCTATGGACATGCTTCCTTCACTGCTTACCTGGCAACAGCAGTGGTGAGCTTTTCAGTCATTAGACCTTCACAAATCTCTGGACGTCAACTGTGGCATATTTAGATTTGCCAGTGTTTTTCTAGTGTTTTATTTTGTAAACAGGTTATAACCTATTTTAGTGCTAGCAAGAGATGCTGAAACACATTAACAAGGGGATTTTTCACAGAAGCATTGATAGCATTCAGTGGCCATGGAGATTCCTGGAGAGGTTAGTGTATAATTGCCACTTGTGACTGTGAAAAGCTGTTCCTCTCCTGATGTCTTTTACAAATAACACTTTACTCTGGTGGTAATTATCTTCCACCTCTGGTGGCAGAAAAAATCGTTCTGTGTTTCAAATTGCTTTTAATATTTTTACTTCTGTAATTAAAAAGCCCAATTTATTATACAAGCTTAATAAAAGATAATTGGAAACAAACTCAGTATTTTTAACTATACAGATGGAAAGGAAAAGGAGATGTGTAATATCAAAAAGATAGATCCTTTTTTCACCTGAATTTTCCAGAAATTTTGTTACTGGACCTAAGTTAAGTTCTACAGAGTTCAGTAAGTTGAGAGCTACAGTTTGGCCTTTCATTATTCTTTTCCTCTGTGTTGTAGAAGTACATACACTTTCAGAATGGCAAAAAAGGAAAGAATCTGAAAGCTGATTCTGCCCTGGAAGTAATGAGTTAGAACAAACACTGAACACTAGGATGCAACTTCTGAAGTAATTTGATTAACAAGTTGCTTATGCATTTTGATTAGTACAAAGTAGACTGTGAAAAAATCTGCTTGTGGTATAGTTCATCTCTAGCATAACTCCACTGATCAGGGCCCAGTGGGAGTGATAAAAAAGAAAAAAAGAGATCCATTCTGCCATTAATAATTTATATTCTTTTCTTTGTAAGTGACCTACTAAATGGAAATATAAGAATCATCTGGAAATGTCTCAAATATAAAACTAGGTGCAGTGTCTTTCTATATCTCACTCCCAAGATTTTCAGTTGCTCAACAAGAGAAGCCTTTTCTAGTTTGGGGGGTACATGGCCAGGCATTAGAGGAAAACAGAGACATAAGGCAGCAGCTGTAGAAGCAGCATGATATTTTCCTTAGTCCTTTGTGATAAATCTCAGCCCATCTGAAGCAAGTTATGATTATGTTGTGGAAATATGAAGATATTCTTAAAAGGAACATATTTTTACTGATCATATGAATACCAGTAATATTTAAATACCCAAAATTATAGTTTCCAGAGTAAAACTTCTCATTTCAGCACAACATGGAGATATACTAGTATATCTTTTTAAATGATGGGATTAAAAGACCATCTCCATGCACATGTAAGGAACACAGGGGCACAAGGGAAGGCAAGAGGATAAGCTCCAGCAGCCCAGCCAGACAAACAGCCCCCACTCTGGGATGGGCACTGGAGAGTCCAGAGACCCTGAGAGTTGGCTACTGGAGGGACTGGAAGCCTGGTGTAAATGGTCCCTGGAGCCCCGTGGATTCCCAGTAGGCAGCATGGACCTTCAGGTCCCTTTGGCACGGCCCTGGAACAGGGGGCAGTGGCAGCCTCTCCTCTGCCAGGCTACTGGATTTGGCAGCACTTAACAAAGGTCAGCCTTTGTTCCTGGGTGTTTCACAAAGAAAACCATCTGAGGAGAGGAGGTACAACATCAGCACAGTCCCAATCCACTAGAATGCTGAGTAGTGCTAAAACTCCTGTGCTGGGCAGTACTCAGGAGAAGACAGAGCTGCTTTGTGATGGCAGGGGAGAAGCACCACACAGCCACTGGAGAAGGCTGCCAAGCCTGAGAACCCTTCCTTTGGACATGACCAGATGGGCTGACAGAGCCAGGTCTGGGGTGTCCCAGCCCTGCAGCAGCATTGTCTGCACACGGGGAGGGCCATGGCAGCCTCCTCTCCTGAATTCCCAGAGGGACAGCAAGGAGGAGCTGGAGCTAACACGGTTCTTCAAAGACACCACTAACTCCAAAACCTGGCTCCCTCCAGAGGACTCCATCTGTTTTCAAGTCCTTCTGCTCCCTGAACTGAGGAATGAAAGTGGCTGTAAGGGAAGAAGGAATTTGTTGTATGGGCTGGCTGATCTGTATTTACACAATTGTTTTGATTACAAAGAAACTTGGCAAAACATTCCATGTGGGAATGGGTGTCTACCATGGACAGCTGAGTTCTCCTTTTTGTTTCTGAAGCTGGGTGCTGAGGGAGGTACCTGGGGCCTGGGAGATGTGCCAGGCAGGTGCCCACACATTGTGCCTTGCTGTGCTGTGGGTGTTGCCAGCCCAGGGAAACCTGGGCATGAGGGCAGGGGAATGAATGCCTGGGGGAGACTGAGTGCCCTCCTCGGCACAGCTGGTCCTTGGGAGGCTGAGCTGTCCCCTGAGGCACAGAGGAAGGCTTTGTGGGGATGTCATGGGGGCAGAGGACAGGGGAGCAGATTTCCCACACGCTGTGCTGTGCCTCTCTGGTGTGTGACCCCAAAGGTTTTCTCTGCTTGCTTTACAAGTTAAAGCATGCACTGTTCTCCTCCACAGCTGGCTTCATGCTAACAGGTATTTTTACTGAGATTGAAGGCAGCACTTATTTGCAGAATAATCATTTTAGGCTGTGTTTGAAGTGCCCCCTTTTTTTCCCTTACAATGATATTTTCTGCTTTGCTGGAAGCATTTCTTAACAAGCTTCTTCAGCTTACCTTGCAATCTCTGCAGCTGGGCAGGTGCTGGGCCACTGTGGCTGTTTCACTGAACATCACAGCCCTTTCCAAAGGATTGTTGCAGTCCTCAGGCCCATGAATGTCTCAGCATCTGCTTGGCTTTAAACTTGTGAGCCTGCTCACACCACATGTGTTTGGAGCATGTCCAAGAAGTCCACAAAAGAGATTTTCAGGTCCTTATCTCTCCTAATTCAGTTGTGGGCTCTGTGCCCAAGCTCTCAGTTGAATTTTAAGAAACTTTTAAAGCAACTCACAGTCACTCTTGCTGCTGACTGAGTGGATCAGTTGACTCAGCCTCGGAGGGAGCCAATGCAGGCTCTTGCAATAATGAAGTTGCTTCTTATTTTTCTTGAGTCAGATGTTCAAGTCAAGCTTCTAACTTCCTGATGTAAAAAGAAGTCTCCAAATGTTGGGATATTTCACTGGTGGAAACCTGAGTAACTTCAGTAACTTCAGAGTAACACAGGGCAACTGTGCATGGCTGTCATATCTCTTGGGACTTTCAGGCACCAGAGGTAGTAATCCAGCCCCCTTAGCCAATCTGTGTCTTAATTATTTAAGTCTGCAAAACATGTCTCACCTTCCATTCCTTTTAGAAATTCATAAAGGATTAAAAAAATAATGCCAGCCAAAACTTGCTCTTAAACAATCAGTTTCCAGAATATTTTTAATCTAATTGTTTTATTCAGTTTCCAGTTTTTCTGAAGGTGCTATAAAAATGAACACATACGTCTGAAGATTAGGTCCAGTATTTGGTACTTACTCTCTGCAAGACTGTGGCTTTTTTAAAACAGAGAGAGAATTAGTGAGGTTTTTTTGTATGGTTTGCTTTTATATCTTGCATTTCAGTAGGGAAACATACTTTAGAAAGTAAATTAATATCTTGACCCAGAGTGAAAATAGGAATTCCTCATGAAATTTGCAGAAATTATCTAGACAGGAAAAGCAACTACATAAGATAAATGTGCAAGAAAGCCTGGGTTATGGCATCCTTACTGAAACTCAATCATTTCTTGTCAAGTTTGCATGGGAAAAAGTTGATATTCAAGGAACACTAATCATCTGCCTTTGTAAGCAGAAAATGAGAGAGCTTTGTAGGAGAGACACAATTAGTTTGTGTTAAAATTTTCTTAACCATTTAGCATGTGCAGCCACTACCATTTTTGAGTTTGCTTAGATAGTCACAAGTAAATTTGATCCCTGCAGTGTACTGTTTTTTTAATATCCTTTCTCCTATAAGTTTTCAATTTATTCCAATTTCTCTGGTATGCTTTTCATAACTATAATATATTCTAGTATCAGGTTTTATAATTACTTGGACTCTATTCATTTCCAAATTTATATTTCAGGCTATATTTCCTCCTGTGCTACAAGGAACAGATCATTGTACTGAAAAGCAATCTAGGATGTATGTTAAAGTTACTGCAACAATAGTGTAGGAGATCTAGTTTAATTTGGGGAGTGTCTGGGGTGGTGGTTGAAGAGCATGAGGGAATTATACAACAGAGAACTGGTAAAATGACTTGATACATCTGTAAGCAGCTGCTTGGTAATGTGGCAATTGGCAGGTGGGTGTGTCTGCCAGCATTATATTTGGTTTTACTGAAATTAAATGTCAGCACTGGAGGACACAGAAGGCAGAGTTCTCCCACATTAGTATTACAAAAAATGTAA
Source organism: Irena cyanogastra (assembly GCA_013397155.1). Taxonomy (NCBI): domain Eukaryota; kingdom Metazoa; phylum Chordata; class Aves; order Passeriformes; family Irenidae; genus Irena; species Irena cyanogastra. The sequence continues at coordinate 893,309 of VWZV01001337.1, read as the reverse complement.
TGTTTTAGGTCTGACTCTGGAGAACTCAGTGCTGCATGGATGTGGTTCTGCACTGAGCAGCACCCCAGGATGTCAGAGGAAAACATGAGGCTCAGCTCTGTGACTGACCCATGAACTCTGATCCACCTGAGGACTTAATTTCATATTTAAATTTAAATATGTGACCAGGTGCTTACAGCTGGGGCAGATTGCACATGTGCTGAACAGTAAGTCAATATTTATTTGCTCCAATGCACAATGCACTCTTGGCCTTAGTATACTTGAAATCTGAGCTCCAAGTGGCTTGGGACAATGGTACAAAAAGTTATGGGTCAGAAAGATTCTGCATTTTGGAGAGTAAATATGTCACAAATATGAGGAAAATCACAACATGGGCATTTTTAGACAGGGAGAACTGTGAACTGTTCAAAGATTAGTGGAGGGTGAATGTAACTACTTGCAGGATCACTTGTTTCTGCAGAGCAAAAAATTATGACTTGAATGAATTGGACTGGCAGGCATGAAAAAAAATTCAGTGTACTGATGTTCAGAAGGTAAAATGTGTAGTTTGTCCAAAAATATGAAGGATTACAGTAACTGTGCTGTTTGTATTATGGGAACCTGTGTGAAAGGAGCACTGAGGAGAAGAGAGGTAAGAAAAAATACAACAACTCTTTAGGGATCATACTGAGGGAAATGGAAATCGAAAATGTGGTGGGAGTTGACAAAAGATATCAGCACTGATAAAAGAGTTCTCAAAAGGCACTGAAGTAGTGATTTTTGAATCGAAAAAAGGCGTATACTTTCGAAAAAAAGGGCTTAACAATGACTTTTGTAGAAGAAATGGAATAAGAGGTAGTACAATGAGCACTGGAAGTGGATCAAAAGAAGAGGCGATCTTTTTTTTCCTAAACAGAAGAGTTGTATTCATTGAGTTCATAAACCAAATAGCATAAAGGGGAAGGAGCACAGGAAGGTGGGGAGGGGTGGTACAAATGGAGCCAGAGGGAGGAAGGGAGTGCTGAGAGCAGAGTCCTGAGTTCAGCATGTCACCAATGGCAACAAAAGGAAAAGGAAAAAAAAACAGAAATGAAGGAAAAATGCAAATTTTTCTTAGCTACCACTCAGAAAAGAACAAGGTTTTGCTGGGAAATAGGTCACAAAAGATGTGAAGAGGCAAGGAAAGAAGACAGGACCTTTGTTTGCAAGTGCAGCATTAAAGTAGGGTTGTTCTGACAGAAACATTGTCATCAGAGAGGAGACTTCTGAGGCTGGAATGGACAGTCTACTGCTTTTCAAAGTCTCATTGTATCTAAAAATCAAAGGGCAGCCAAAGCATTGTAGCATCATTGCTTACAGATAAAAGTCAGACAGGTTTTGAGACAGGCATTTTCATTATGAAATGGGGAATTAACAGCTGTATTAACATTTGCAGTGATTACCATGTTTAGGAGTGAAAGAAGTGTGATTGTTTGTTTGCTTTAAACAGTTTTCCATCCCTGGGGTGTCTGAGTGACTTCCATGCAGAACTGATAGCTGAAACTGAAATCCAGAGGGCAGCCAGAAGTCCTACTAGTTTGAGAGTACCCAGGGAAATTTTGTATCTGGTGCTGTCCGTGTGGCTCTTACACCTAGCTGACCAGAGCCTGATTTACACCCCTCCATGTCTACAGCCCCAGTTACACTCTCCCTCTGCAGCTGCAGGCAGTGCCTGGCCCTCCCACACCACACAGCTGGCCCGGGTGGGGAGACCAGCAGGAGCAGCACTGTCACCCCTCTGACACCTGTCTGGGCTGGCAGCCACTGCATCCATCCACAGCTGTGGACCAGGCTTTACAAGTGCAGAGCTCCTGCAGCCCAATTCTCTTCGGGCACCACAAGGTCCATGCTCTGACACTGCCAGGCTCCAGGAGCCTCCCATCATTGTGCCTGAGCTGTTTGCCACCGCTCAGCTTCTGCTGGCTCGAGCTGCTCTCAGAGATGGATACTGAGATCTCAGGGGCTACTTGGTGACTGTGGGCACGTGTCACAGCACATGCCACAGCATAGGTCACCATTGAGACAGCCACGATACACAGAATATCGTACAATTTCAGGGAGCTATAAGCATTCACACAAACAGAGTAACACCATACCACATCAGAAGGCTTCAGGGGTCAGCCCATATAGAGCAACACCACCCCACTCCAGAAGGCTACAAGCATCTACTCTTCTTGCTCTTTAGCCCAAATTTTTATACCCCTCATGTTCACACATTGCACCTGTGTGCCCTCTGTTCCCTTTGGTGGTTGCTCAGCACACCTGGGCACTCCATGGCTCATTGCTGTCAATGCTGCTCACCTGCTGCTCACAGCTGTACCCATTGGGGATGAGGCTCGGCCCCACTCCCAATTACCACAAACTGTGTGCCTACAGGGACACTGAAACATCTGCCTCCAGCAGGTACTAGATCAGACTTCAGAGCCCAGGCTAGATACCTAAAAAGTCTGTCTGACTATGGCTTTCCTACAATAAGTAAGAGCTCTCCCACCTATGGTAAAATAGAACTCAGAGCAAATATCTTCTGTAATTTTTTTTTTGTAATTCTTGCTTGTCCCTCCATTTCTATGACAAATACCCTTCTTGCAACTCAGGTGCTGTGCACAGAAACAATTTACATGGAGTAGTTTGGTCAGTAGGCTGGTTTATGAATTTATAATTAGGGTTACACTGATTAAAAATAGGAGAAAATTTAATTACATGATCTCGCGGGTGCAGGAAGTCAACATTTCCTACCTCTCAAACTGAGAGTTGACTAATGATCACCACCTTACTCTAACTAATTTCCCCACATTCATAGAAGAGTAAATGTATAAAAAATTCAGCTGAATTTTAGGCATTTCAGGTATGTGCATGTGGCATTAATTTACAGTTCTGTCCCGTACAATATTTCACCTAAACATTTGCAGTTCTATCCAATAAGTTTTTCTTTCTTACCTGAAAGTGTTATTACTGAATCATCTTCTCTAGAAAGAAAACAGTCATTAATCTGCTGAAAGTGAATCTATGAGAGTAAACAGAATCATTATGAATCTTATATGGAATCAGAATATCTTTATCATCTGAGTAGTGTCCCACTTAGGCCAAGAGAGACTATGGCCTTCCATTGACAGGAAAACAGAGAAAAACTTCACAAAAGCTACTTGGTAAAGGCTTTGATTTTTCTCAGATGATGATGTGATTTCATTACCTTCACATACCACTGTACTCTGAGCTTAATTTTCATGTGAGAAAATCACAGTCAGTGGCAGGAACATTTCTATTTGGCTGCAGCTTCAAAAAGAGAATGAAAAATTTAGAAGGTAAGATCAATAGCTGGAAAATGAAGTTCATCTTAACAAGGAAACTTAAGGCTTACAGCCATGCAAAACAGCTGGAGAAGCTGGGACTTTCAAAATCACTCTGGATGAGAAATGATAAAGTTCAACTGAATGAAGCAGCTGTTAAGCTAAAACAAAGTGCAAAAGGTGGAAACTCACTTTTCTTTCCCTTTTCCCAAACAACACGGGGATAAAAGTTTGGGAGAGTGGCTCCATCTACCTTCCATCCCCAGCTGTATGGGCCAGGTGTAGCTGCAGAGCCTTCTCATCCTAGAGCACCAGGTATCTACAAGCCTTTAAGGAGCACAGAGAAGTGGCTTAGAAGCTGACTCCACAAAGGGAAGAAGGCAGTGAAGAGCAGATTTCCATTTCCTGAGATTTGTACCAACTGGTGGAAGTCTTGTAGAAAAGAGAGGAAAAGGATTTTTGTCCCCAGCCCCAGGCAGAGACTCGTAGCCACGAATGAGTTCAGCTGAGAGCCACAATGATGGTGGGGAACTGAAGCACTTGCCCTGTGAGGAGAGGCAGAGGGAGCTGGGGCTGTCTGGCCTGGAGCAGGGATGGTTTCTGATGGGCTAAAGAGCCACTCCAGGTGCCTGCAGGAAGCCACTGAGAAGGTCGAGCCAGGCCTTGCACAGCAGGAAAGGGAAGGAGGATGAGAGGCAACAGGCATGAGCTGAAATAGGGATATTCAGATGGGAAAGGAAAGAAAGAAAGGAAAAGAAGGAAAATTTTTTTCTCACTGGGGACAGTGAAGCTATGTGCTGGGTTGCCCACAGAATATGTGCAGTGTTTATTCTTTTAGTTTTTCAGGACTCAGCTAGATAAAGCCCTGAGTAACCTGGTCTTATCTAAGAGCTGACACCGCTCTGAGGAGCAGGTTTGCCGAGGGATATCCTGAGGTCCCTTCCCACCTGAATTTATTGTATTAAATACAAACATGCGCACAAAAAGGATCCCCATGGATGAAAGGTCTGTATATCAAGATTGATATGAGTACCTCACCCTAAGAAATATTTTCAGACCCCCTTTGCACAAGGTATTTCAGGTGCAGGTTTCAGTTTAGCATTTCCTTTCTGCTGACCTCTCTCCACACTTGCAGTGCTGCTGCAGCAGTTCCAGACCAAGGCACCCATTTCCTCCTGTGTGCAGAAAAGAGAATCCATGTCAGGGACATAAAATGTGGCAGTACTATGTAAAAGAATATACAAATGCATTTCTGACTTTGGTCTGGAGTGCATAAAAATCCAGATAATAAGATAATAGCTACTAATTCATTTCCCTATATTGCAATTAGTTTGCAGACTTATCTGCTACTTTGGAAGCTGTACCACACCTACCCATTCCTCACAAAACACAGTCCTGTGGGCTGATTTCTAATCCTGCAAATTAAATGAGCTTAATTCTTTTCCGGTGGCAGATTCCACATGCTGGAAATGGTTCGTCCCGGAGGAAGCTATAATGGCAGGCTCCAGATGGGCCAGTGACAAAGTATCAAACAATAATCCTACTCACGGGTTCGAGATCAAATCCTATATTGCTCTGAAAGACGTAAGCACTGTTTGATGACTAAATCCCAAAGCATTTTGCTCAGCTGCTGGATAACCCTATGTACTATAGAAACATGGAACGTCGCCTCTGTGCATGCTCACAGATGCCTTGTATTTGACAATATCGAGCATTTTGGCATCTGTGTTACACCTGAGTGCTTTCACGTTTCACAAAGTGGATGCTGTGCCATCTGTCTCAGCATGGATATTTGGTGTATTAGACATGCTCTCAGCCTAGCTCATGGATCAGAAATTGGGATCCTCACTTGAAAGAAGGGAAAGGAAAATCCTGAATTGCAGTCCTTTCCTGAGGACTGTTGATATATTATGCGGTATCTGAGTAAAATGCTAGGTAGGTTGTTAAATGCTTACACTGAGATCTAAAATACCAGAGATCCCCTCCCCAGCGTGTTCCCTTGTGGTGTAGTAGCAATACAGTTTCATTGCTGGGAGCTTTCTCTGTGCCTTGGTTGGTTTTTCAGCCAGGACTGTGCCATGACTTCGACAAGGGCGAGAGCCGGTGCTATGATTTGGTTAGTGACAGGCGCCTCTGCCTGAAGTAAGGTGCAAGGGACACCATATGCCAAAGTCAGTAATATGGATTTTATTTAATAGTGAGGTAGAGAGATGGAAAGAAATAGAGAAGGGTGGCACGGTGGGGAGAGAGAGATCAAGCAGAAGATAGGCACCACCCATGGATCCAGTGGTGTCCTGTTGGTCCTTCTTCACCCTGGGCTCCTCAGTGGTGGAGGCTCTGGAGTCATTCCTCTGTGGGTACCACCTTTATACAGCCCAGGTTCTGAGTATCCACAGGATGACTGTAGATGCTGTCCCCATAACTTGGGTGATATGTGTATGAGCAGTTGCCTCCTTCCTCACAGTGGGAATTTTTGTCTGGATACATTAACCAGGATGTGCGAACCAGATCTCACCTTGCCCGACTGGGAATTAGCACCTTCCTATTGCAAATTCCTCCCCTCTGTGCTTATTTCCAGTACGTGCTGTGGTGGCTTTTCTAATGGCAAGATCTTTCTGTGGATCAGTGTTTTGAGACAGGCTACTTTGCTCTTTAAGTCCTTACAGCCTGTCCTCAGCCTGGCCAGCAGTTCAGTCTCCTCCAGGGAGGTAGTTCTGAAATTCCAGTCTCAAAATATGCAGAGATGAAGGGAATGAAACAGCCTGCATCTTATGTGGGTTAAATACCATGCAACTGCATGAAAGCCTGCTATTTTCAGGGAAGAAAGATTTACCCTTGGGCAGTTAGTATCTCAGACAGATTCCTCCAGATGGAAGGAGATGGAAAGGAAGGAGAACAGGAGAAAAAGAAAAAAAGGAAAAACCTGTTCTGTCTCCTCTGGGCTAGATAAGCAGCTTCCCCTTCAGCAGGTTTATTTTGTGATCCTTTCTTGAGGCATCTCTTTAGGTAGGGAGCCAAGTTCCTAAAATGGGGCTGTGAGACTGAGCACCTTGTCTCTTTGTAATCTGGGCTGAGGTGTTTGTAATTCAGAAGCAGCACATAGCTCATTCCTCAGGAGTATTCCCCTCCACTTCAGGGTAGGCATAGATTACATACAGTGTTTGATCAGGTTTTATTTTAAATTGAGCCTCGGAGTCTCTGATGTTCTATAAAGGGTCAAGCACGCTGACGAGTCTGTCTGAAGGACAGCCCTTATGCAAACACAAGTGTGCTGCCTGCAGCCAGCTCCCTTAATAGCTTTCCACAGCTATTTTATTTTCCTCACTTTTACCTCTTGGGCGCTTTAAGGTGATTTTTGCTTTATCCCACACCTTTCTATTACTCAGTCAATCAAGAAGGGATGGACAAAAGGATGCTCAGTCCTTTACACCACTTCTAAGCTGGTTGTGCTTTTTCAAGTACTCATTCCTACCATGAGTTCCTTTTACTAAGGGTTATTTTTATGAAAGGATTTAATCAGTGTAATGTCTATTATGGCTAATTTATAAAATATAGAGCAGTTGCCTTACAGGAGGAAAAAGCTGAATATAAGAGAATACCAAAATTTGGAACAAAGACAACTTTTAAATTGACTCTTTATAGTGTATAAACCACTGGGATTGTGTTTCCAGGCAACAAGTTACCTAACTATATGTGACCAGCAAAGACAACTACAGTCTTTAACTGTCCTTAAAAGGCTCCATGATGCCTGCAGTCTTTTTAGATAAGCCTGGAAGGGTGAGTAACCTCCTCCTTTGCATGTTTAGCCAGAAGATTTGCTGGTACTAACTGTCCTAGTTCATCAAACTGGATCACTGACCTGACATAATGAAATGATCATGCAGGTTTTCTATTTCACTGAATATTTTTCCCTTCCCCTCCTAGAGAAACAAAAGCTTTTCTCCTTAGGTAATATCCACTCCAAACCAGGCATGTCATGACCTATCTGCTTTTGGTGAGTATTTGCTCCCACTCCTATTTTATCTCATAGAAAAATGAGATGCTCTTTTCTGAGCTCATATCCATTAAAAAAGAAAATAATGTAAAATAGAACACTATTAAAATAGTTATTAGAAATTTTGCTTTACCTCCTTAGACATGCAATTCCCTAGCAGAGCATTCCCCTGGTGTGCTGGAATGGGAGACAAAATGTGGAATATTGCCCATAGAGAATTCATGTGATGCTTTTTCTGAACAAATTGTGATTCAAGATGTTTAATTACTTTCCATTTGGAAGCATAGGATACAACACACCCCATGCTTACACTGCACACACCTCTTAGATTGGACCAAAGTTGTATTATAATTCACAATTACTCTTGCAGAAGAGCAAAAAAGAAAGTCCTAGGACAGAGTTAACATGAATCTAATACCAAATAACTGACATTTTGCTTTGACAACTCTAAAGCAAATAGACTTGTTTTCAGTGTGCAAATGAAAACTCTGTAGGATGTAAATTACAGATTTTCTGTAGTTTTAGAAGTATCTATAACTGATTTGAGAAATGCTTGAGGCACACATTTACATGGTTAGGGCTATGTCTAGCCTGCTCCTCTCAGCATTTGAAGATTTCTCAGTGAAAGGGAGGAGAAGGGTGCTGAGTATCACTGGCAAGAGCAGGATAATCGCACACTGTAATTCCAGGAGCTGGCACTGGCGCTCAAAGCACCAATCTTGCTGAACACCCTTCCCCAGCAGCTTCTGCCTGATCTTGTTAGTTCATTGCCTTCATCCTTGTGCTTAAATTTCTCATGCAATAATGTAATGAGCATTTTGTCCCCTCTCCCACTTCAGATTGAGTTTGCTTCAGCTCCTTGCCCCAGTCTGCCACTCAACTGCACATATCTTTGTGCCAAGGTGGAGAAATGCAACAGCAGGCAGGAGAAGTGGAGGAAGTCAGCAGGGCAATTCTCTTAGGGTCAATGCTGGCAAATGTCAGCTTAAAGAACTTGTGAACTTCTGGCCTGAAATGGGTCATGAAAAAGAATGCCTTTGAATTCAGCAATAATACACATTTTTGTGACAGAAGGACAAGTCATGAACAAAGCTTTTCTCTATGTTTAAAGATGGTATCTTACATAATTAAAAAGTAAGGCACTAGCTGCAGGTGCTTAGATTCTTAGCCCTTAATAGAGTAACACAATTTATTATAGGTTTTTTATTCCATTCTCCAGTTACAAAGGCCTTGGGTTCAAAGGATGGTGTTTCCCTGAAATTCAGACTGCAATAAAGGGTTGAAACTATTCTTTGTCCAGCCAGCTCTGGCTGGATTGACCCAAACTCCACTTCAGGAAGCACATTTCTTTATTTTTACCTTGAAATCATATAATGGGTTGGGTACAGCTTTCAAGAGGGAAAGATTATTATTATAAATAGATGACATGGCTTCAGGCTGTACCATTTGTCACTTCAATCTCGCTTAGGTCCATAATAATGTTTGTGCTCAGAAAATCCTCAAGAACATGAGCGTGCATTTGTATGGCCTGTTAGGCACAAAATTGCCTGTTTTATTGGTGCAATCCAGGTTCACCTTTTAAAAATTTTACTCCCTTTGTTTATAACTGATCAACAAAAAAAAAATCTCAAAGCAGGTATGACACACTGCCTGGTGATATGGAGATAGTGTCAGCTAATGCAATGTACACATAATTCAATATGCCACTTTTCTTAACATACTAATATGCCACATTTCTTCAGCCTACTTATCAGAATACTTTCCTAAACAACATTCACACCAAAACAGAGCCAGAAGCATTGAAGATGTGGTATTGCACTATGATGTCATGAAATAAATATCAGCTTTCCTTCCTTAAATAGTTTTGTTACTGAACAGGGTGAACTCTACTACAAGGATATAGGTTAAGTGCCTGCACTGTGTTTCAGTACACAAAAATACCTTTAGTTGTTTCACCTGTATGGTTGGCTAAATCACACCACAATATTTCAGCATCCTGTGTTTTTCCTCACCTCAGCAGCAGTTATCAGCTTAACTGTAGGCATCACTGTTGTGATGATGAGCTCACAAATATATATCTTGGGTTTTGAGAAAGGGCATTACTTTGTTGTAGTCTCACAAATGCAGTTCAGGTTTTACAGTGCAGTCTGTGATAATGCAGCCAAGTCATGATTCATGTACCCTTTGCATTTGACCAGAGAGGCATTCTCACTGATAAGGTGCCTTCCACTGCTGCAGGTCCATAAGGCAGGCTGTGCATGCTGCCAGTAGCTCTCATTAGGATAAGGAATTAACCCTTTTTTATCCCTTCCTGCTGAAGAGAATGGAGTCCTCAGATAACTTACAGCTCCGACCCAAGCTCAGTGGTCTTATGCAGGAGCTTAAAGAAGGCAGTGGGTCTTCCTTTGGATTTTCAGAATGGAAGGACACGAGGTCTGGGTAAGCTCATGACATCCTGCTTTCATTGCTGACAGTGTGTGCCTGCAGGAATCATCACTTCCAACTGGCAGAGACAACAAAGCTACAGCCACTCCATCTCCAGTGCTCCCTCTCCCTTCTTAAAATTTAACCTGTTCTCTGAGACACTTCATTTTCTCATATATTCCTGTTTTGTAGGAACCTTCACTAGCACTAATATTGTATTATACCACACCTAAAACCTAGGGTATTTTTGTTAATGGAAAAGCTTTTGCAGAAGTATCAAATGAGAGAAATTGGACAAGTTCTTAAAGAACACACAAAGGTAGTTTCTTTATACTTATGTGGATATATGCAATTTCCAGAATTAAGCAAGGGTTTATTGCCATACACTGACTATATATTGTCTATATTTCAGAAACTTTGGACTGAAGCAGAAACAAAAAGGATGTTACAAGATCCCCTAAAATGTCTGTGCTGGGACTAGAAATTGAGCTGAATATATCCTCACCCTGAAGTGAAGCCACAGTCTGCCTTTGTTTCTTAAAGTGGCTACTGCAAAATGTATCAGAGTACATTGAACTTCTAACACTATTTTTTTGTTAGAACAGAACAGTAAGTATTTTTTTCAAGTGAGAAACTCATAGGGGGCTGAAAACAAAAGACTATAAACCTCCATCTCCTATACTGGGCTGGGCAGGACTTTCTTTCCAGCCCTGTTTTTAGTCTAGAACATTTAAATAGCCTGCTGTTTTAGATCAGCTTCCACCATCCCACCAAATACCTCAGAAAACTCCCTTTTCTTTGGCTCTGGACTACATGTGTGTTTTCTGCTCTCTTCCACCTGTTTCTCCACCTCAGCAGTTCTCTGCCTGCCAAGTCTGTCCCTTCCCAGATGCCAAGCTCTGCTCTCCTTCACCTTTTCCCCACTGAGCAAGATCAGTTGCTGTCAGAAAAGAAGCAACTGCCCCGTCTGTAAAACGTTCCTCTATTGCCAAAGCCCAGTGGCAAAGTAGTCAAGGCAAGGCAGACAAGCAGTCTCCTTACCTGCTACCAGCCACTGATTTTTAAGAGGAACATAAAAAACACTAACTGCAAACCAGAAAATTAAACAGATGCTATTCATCACAGTCCCACCCACAGCATCTGGACTGCTACACCATCCTCTTTCTACCTCGGCTCTTCTCTCTCCTCTACACCTTCTTCCTGTATGCTCATCTCTCACTGTCACCCCAAATCCTTTCATATTTCCCATAATATATATCAAAATAATCTAACTTTCATTGAACTTCTCCCCTCTTGTTCCAAAGACTTGATGTTCCTCAGATCATCTTCTTTTTTTCTTCTGCTCACTTGTAAATTGCTTTTCATTCAAGAAGACTTTCCTTTCTTTGCTTTCCTGAAACCTGATATGCTGTTTCTGATTATTTTTCTTCATTCTGAATCTACTCATCTCAGTCTTTCATTTCCTGACAAACTCTGTGCCCTTGGCTTGCACACATTTTTGAACACCGATTGCAGTGTATCTGCAGACCAGATCCTTGTAGGGAGCATGCCCTGTAGGTGGGCTGACATCAATTTTGATTTATTTGCAATTATGCTAGCTCAGAATTTCATTCCTCATTTTTTTTCCCCTCTTTCATTTAAATTTGGTCTAGTTAAAAAAAAAAAAATCCCAAAAATGATTGTATACCTTACCATTCCTGGTTTAGTTTGCAACTGAGTAACAATGCTTATGTCTCCCCTCTCTTTTTCCTGTTGCTGACAAATAACTGACTGCTGTGCCTTTCCAGGACTGAAGCTGTCTTTTTTTTGCTTATATTCCTACTATGCTCACTAATGTCTGTCCTCGAACTCCTTATTTACTTTTTCCCCTTTATAACCCAGAAGTTTTATCTGATCTGTCAAGCTTCCTTTATAATTGTGTTCATATTCTTGACCTTGTCATACGTTATTTTCTTTATTAGAACACGGGAATTGCCAAATCAGAAAGCAAACAATGATTCATCAAGCCTACTAGCTTGTCATAGAGGGCAGAAAAAGCTCACAGGATATCTAGACAGGAGCGAAGTATTATATAAGAGGATGTAAATCCTCTTTGGCTTCCAGCATTGATCAGTTTGAGCCCTTAGGCTTTAGTTTATATAGTTTACTGTTCTTATTTCAGCTAGTATGAACTACCTATGGCCTTTTTCTGTGCAGTTGTATTTTATGCTGGTAAAATTTTATCATTTTAACATTTTGGCTAAAAACTACTGTGTTGGTTATTTGCATATTATATGAGAAGCCTTTTTCAATGCTAAGAAAACATCTGCTTATAAAAAACTTTCCTTGTCTACCTACATATAAACAAAACAACTGATAAAAAAAGGTGTTTCACTTTAGGCACCTTTTCTAGAGCAGGATCCTTCCTCTCTCAGTTTTTATGTTTCTATATGACTCCTAATTTTTTCTTAAGAACATTAAATTGAGTCTTTCACCCACTCTGTCTGGACTTGTGGTCCAAGATACAAGAAGAAAAAGAACAGCATTCCAAATGTAAAGGGATATTATTTCTGTAGATTCACAGCAGGAGAGCACGCAGGACAGGGTTGGAGGCTTATTTCTAGTAAAGCTCAATGGTGAGGCAGGGAACTGAGACAGTCACTTTAGAAAGATAGACTTGAGAAGACAGGTTTAGATAGAAAGTTTTGGATAGCCTTTGGCTAGACAATAGTTTTGTTTCCTTAAACCCTCTTCCTTTAGGATGAGAGAATCACCAAGATGCCACTTGCTAAGGAACTTGTCTTAAGTGAATAGCATGGATACCGCATCATTTACGTTTTTCTGGGTACTTTACAGTCTTTACAGATTTTTCTTCCACTTAGTTATGGAAAAATGCTTGAGAATGGGATATGTAGGTGCCTTTTGTGGGTAAAACATGTGAAGTATTCTTTTCAAACAGTTGAGTAAAACTCCAGCAGGAAATCAGCCATGCGTTGCAGTGCTGCTCCAGATGTGGTTGTCCTGTTTGTAGCCAGTGCTCCGATGCTGTCCTCCATTCCACTTTGAAACTTCACTCAGGGGTTGAAACTGAGCATTTTCTGCCTCAGCTACAGAGAGAAGGCTCCCCAGTGCCACAGCCTCCAGCCAGCAGAGCCCCTGCCTTCCCACAACCAAGGATAGCCCAGTCGACGCAGCAGGGTCCCACAAAACCAGCCATCACTGCATGTCAGCTGGGAAACTTTGGAGAGTTCATCTCAAAGCCCCTTGAAGTATTCTTTCCCAAATGCCTGAGGGACCACAGTCAGTTTGTGACTGTTTATGAGGGTGTGCTTTGTTTCATGGAACATTATCAGTTAAGTCAGTAGAATCATTATTAGTCTTGAGTCTCATTAGTTGTAAAGTGTTGTAAAGTTGTAAAGTTGAAAAGTTCAGAGTAATGTACTGTATTCTGTACTTCAGGTAAATAAGAACAGCCGGGATAGAAATCATAGAGCAGAAATTAGGTTTTTCCCTCTTTAGCTTATAGGTGGAGGTAGATATCTCTTTTTTTATCTCCACTTACTAGTACTAAGACTCAAAGAATGTAACTATGCTGTCATATAAATGAGCTTTACCAGAGCTAGTAAAATTTTCCAGTCATCTCAGTTCCCTCTGGTATTTTCAGCCCAAATAGGTGATGAATGAGGTATTTCCCTGGTTTAATATCACAGGACCACAGTGATCTGTGGTCTTCCTTTAAGCCTCCTGAATTACTTTACCTCTTTTCCACAGCAAGGAGTGCCCAGCACTTCCTCTTTCTATAGTTTATTGATATGACCTTTGACAACTTTTAAGTACAAAAGATGTTGTCTAAATGTTGCCCTTTCTTTCCTCTTGTTTCCTACCAATCACAGCCCTGGAGGAGGCTTATTTCCATTTCACTGATTGCAGATGAGCAGGAACTTCAGCTGCCATGTGTTGTTTCCTAACACACCCTTGCTAATCAGAGAGGCACCCAGAGAGACCAGCTGTGTGCAACTCAACCTCAGCCATCTAGCTGAGATATAGCTGCTGGGTTCCAGCCTGCCTGGGTTCCCTCTCAGGCCTCTCTCTCACTCCCTCTCTCTCTCTCTCTCTCTCTCCTAGCAGAAATTCAGGTGGGCAGTACTTTATCTCTCCAGTGGTGAGGAAGAGGGCTCCAGTGTGCATGGCCACACTCTGGCTTTCTAGATCAGAAGGGTAAATTCTTTGTTTGAAGTGTGTTTTCTATATCTAACTGAAAAACCTTTGGTCGTCATTTGATATCATTACACTCTTGATGTATAAGGATTTAAAAATGAAAGGAGAGCTGGCTCTTAAGCAGAACAATAACACATTTGGTTTGAAGGATAGCTCCTACCGACTTGTAATGGTTATGAGGCTGAAGAAATCATTTGCTCTTGAATACTTAGCAGCTGATTCAACACAGGCTGATTAGATAAAGAAAAGAGAGTGGAAGGATAATAAATAAAAAGAGTGCTGCAATGAGAGTTCTAAGGAAATGAAAAACACTTTATTGATAATCAATCTCTGGTAGATTTTGATAATGAACTCCTGTATAATAAGCAGCCCATGTGCTCACCCTGCCACTGGAATTCTAATGAGGAAGATAATAGATCCAAATTAGAAGTTTGCCAGTGAGCTTGTTATTGAAACAATCAAACATTTTAAATGCAAGTAAACAGAAGCTGGAATCCCTATTTTGCTATTAGATTATATACTATCTTCCTTTTGTTTCCTTATATATCCAAAGTTATCCTTTGGATCTATACCTTTAAGGATTTTATGGTTAACTTCTTGAAGCAGATGAGACTACTGTGGATGAAATGGGATTAAACATTGACATAAGATCATGTAATTATGTTGTATGAGGCAGGTAAAAATAAGTTTTCATGTCAAGACACAGAAATAGGGATATGAAAGTCCTGCTGCTGTTAAAGGTTATAAGCCCTATTGAGCTATGTTCTATTGCAAGGCAGCAGGTCCATATATGGCACAGCTGATAAAAAATGTATCTATCCACCCAGGGGTTGATCAGACTCTTTCTTGCATCCTGACAGCTCTGATCAGCCTCTTGCTGAGCTCTGCTGGAATAAGCATTGACCAGAGCCGTTCCCACATTTGAACAGCAGTGTTTTCCCAGCTCAAACCCACCTTCTGACAATGCCCCTATGCTTAATTACTTGCCATAATTCTGCCTCAGTGGCTGTAATATCCTCCATCAACTGCTTCTCACCAGCTTGTTGAGAATCTGGCTTTCCACCTTATTGAGCTACTGTTTAGCTTGTCCCTTGTTATTCTCATTTTCTTTTTCCAATGGACTTACTGCATGATTGATTCTTGTTAATTCTGCCAGACAGTCACTAACTGTTGCCAAAGAGGCTTGTCACACCACTTCAGCAATTTTATACTTTGCTCTTCCCCTCCTCTTGCTCCCACTGCTGCCAGCACTGAAACCAGGACCCAAGATGTTGCCTGAAAGCTGAAATGGGTCACCATGGCTCCATGCACCATTTTGTGTCTCAGAACTGTCTCCTCTTCCCTTTTGCAAATGCAGGTTAAGCAGCTGAGCAATTGATCTGGAGGTGGAAGTAAGTTTAATCTCTCCTGTTTCTTTGAATAATTCAAAGTGAATTTAATATTTCAGCTTCTACCATGCTTGGAAGAATAGTCCATGTTTGGGAGTTGTGTGTTGGGAGGAGAACAAGAGGAAGGACACGAGAAAGGAAAAGAGAGGGACCAAGCTGTTCACAGAATGCCTTAGATAGCTTCATGAATTTCAGTTTTCCCAGGGAGTGACCCTTTTAGGGTGAAAGATGACTCAACACAGAATAAGTTTCACATGTACGCTTGTGGTAGATAATATGCTACTCCTGAGCTGAGAAAAGTCTTTGAAATTATTGGTATCAGGGATCCTCAAGGAACCCCTGACCCCCCTCACCTCAGACCCTACTGGAATGCCCTACCCAGGGCTCCAGGGTCTCAGCTCACCTCAGGACTGGGCACCTGGCCCATGCTACTCCTACAGTTACCCAGAAGGATATCTTAATATATATAAATTAATTGCAGTTCAGACGACTGCAGAATGACCATAGTGTATGGACTGTTCCATTTCCTCTGGAATTATGAAAAAATATCTGTGCAACTGATAAGTGAATTGTTCACAAATCATGATCAAGGGAAAAGATTTAGCAACTTTTAGTGCAGAAGAGATTTAAGTATTGAAATAAAATATAAAACAGTAGCTGCTTCAGTCTTTTTTATACGCATCAGTCTTCCATTTTACTGCTACCTCTTTCTGAAGTGGACCCAAATTCCTCTTGCAAGTTTGTTGTTCAGAGGAGACACCTCACTTTTAAAGGAGACATGAAAGGTCTAAAGATGCGTGGTTGAATTACTAGCAGTTTAATCTCATACAGAGATTTCTAGTGATTAAATAATTTAATAAAACTTTTACTTATGTAGGAAAAGAGGGAGGAAAACTACATTACTGAAAACAAATTGAGTAGCACGAGGCATTAGAGAGAGATTGATTTAATACCCTGTGAAAACAAGAGACTGACATTTTGGAGTTAATCTAATTTTTCCATTCAAAAGAATTTTGGGGGTGAGAGGGAGCAGAGTTCTTTAGGTTTCTTATTAAATGTGATTTACATCATATGTAGATGCTCTGCATATCAGACATATTTGAATAATGCAGATCTGTGCTAGCTCCACTCAGAACACGGTCTATGTAAAAACTGGTGCTACTCAATGGGATTTTATGGAAGTATGACAGTTGTGCCTGTGCCTGGAATGTGAATCTCCCTGACCACTCTGCAAAGGCAAAGAGATTCCATGGCACTAATTTCTCACCAAATATTTACATGTTTTTCCTACAAAACCTAGGATGTTTGTGGTTTTGTTCTCTTTTACAGAAGATGGTCAGTTCATCAGACTGAACCTTAAACTGCAGACAAGGTACATCACAGGTTCTTGTCCTGTAGGGGTTTCATAGCTTCTCCTTCATAATTTTTCTTGTGCATGCACTCCATTTTTGACAACAGCACCGATTTCCACTAATCCAATCACTTCTACAGACAATGTGCTCTTTGCTCCATATCATAATCCCATAAAGAAGTTCCCAAAGAAAGGTCATTTATTCATGGTCATTTCCTCATCCCTTTTGTACATATAACAAATTCTTTAATGTTAAGAGTCTAACATAATAACCATGGGATTTTTTCCAGCCTTCTTACTCCATTCCTTCTCGCTCATTTTGTTCTAATTGAGCTGCAGTCTGTGGGGGCCTCTATCTATCAACAGTATTTAACACAATGAGTGCTTAATAGGGTAAGACATGGTTAAAGAGAAGGGAAAATTCTAGGCGTTATAATAAAATTGGGAATGCAAATTAAAATGTCTTCTTTAGAGTCTATTTTTTCTGTGCAAGGAAGGCTGAAAAATACCTTGTATTTAGTCTTCTACACTCAGACCTATATTTCAATATGCCTGAGGTAAAACTCAGAGCATTTCCCTTCTTGGGTCACTGCATTAAGATACTCTGCCATCAGGAAGGATACTGTTAATGGCATTCATGTAGGATGGTTTTCCATTTAAGTGAACTATCATGACCAGTCTGCCTTTTTTACCCAACTCATACAGTTGACCTTCATCAAAACAATTTGCTTTCTACAGAAGATGAAACCAACAAGCGACATTTGCATTGCGAAATGAAAAAATAACGATAAATCATACATGACAAATGAAGTTCTAGAAAAGTTTAGGGTTCTGTTTACCACTGTTCCCTGTTCTGAAGTAGGTCCAGTTTACTGTTCCCCTAGAAACAGATACTGTAGGTCATGCAGTAAGGTATTGATTTTGCCAATTACTGAGGATAATATAGTATATTTTTGAGTTGTTGCATTATTCTTGAAACTTGTTTCTTGGTTACTAAACAAAAAAGTTTTTCCTGCATATGTTCTTCAGACCTGTCAATTTAAAAGCCAAATATGTTTTATATAATTCTCTAAAAACAGAATCACGATTACTGTATAAAATTCTTTCTCCATATTATTGGTGGAATTTAGGTTATATTCATATATGTATTTTTAAGGACTTTTTTCAGAACTGCATTGTAACTAACTGGTCCTTGAAAATTGTCTAGGCTAATAGTTTGACTACAAGGAGCTGAACCAATCATTTTTCTTGAGCTGAAATAACAAGTTCAGAATGGGTTGTTTCCTCCTTAATTGAAGATACTTCTTAAAACATCATTAAAGAAGAAAGAATCACTGGAAAATCAGAGGAAGACCGTACTAAGAGGGAATTATTTATTCCTAGATGAAAAGATTAATTTACACCTATTCCCAGCCAGAAGATAGCTGACTTTCAGAAAGAGTCTGAGGTAAACCATTATAGGAACCTTAAACCATTCATAACATTGCAGCACCATTTTTATGCTTACTGCCTAAATATTACTACCTGAAGGAGACAGTTGTCACTTAGAGTATGTCTTCTGCAAATGACTTAAGTACCATATAGCAAATTTGCACCCAGTGTTATGGTCAAGCAGTATGGATGTAAGGGTCAAGTCATGATTTTGAACTGCTTTACTCTTCATATCATCTTTTCCAGAATTTTGTTGAAACGTCCTTAGGGAACAGACTTTGAAAATAATTCATGTCCTAATTTTTAAATTTTCAGTAGAATTGATTCAATTAGAGTTGGACTTCGAGAATATGCTAAGACCCTAGAAGACAACTTGTAGATCACTTCGTATTAAAACCTGGTCACTTCCTTTGGTGTCTTAGAGAGATCTGAATTTTTTTTAATCTTTTGTCCCAGCTATTGAGGTTTAGTTATTCTGAAAACTGTAGCATGAATTGCCATCTTGATACTCCCCCTGAATTGCAAACAGGCGTATTTTGTCACTCGGATGTTTTTATAGTTGCCTATAACTTGCAATGTTCTGTCATTGCAGAGTTTGCCTCCTAAACTTTCAGAGGAAGTTGGACTTGCTTGTACCAAATCTATATGTGAATTTTTGACACAGAGGGAAGTACAGCAGTAAAAAAGATTTATACTCAGAGTTTATTACTGATGAATAGAATCATGCTGGAGTAAGGATCGAAAAGACATGTTTACTGATAGTAAGTCTTCTGTTTAAAGTGGCAAGTTCCAAGTTTGATGGGATATGTGATATGCAAGCAGAAGACAAAATTTTACTGAGGTGATGAAGTGAATATAGTTTTCAGAAGGATTTTTGAAGGAATGCAGAAAAGTTAGTAATTTACTTCCAGCTGATGTTCAGCAAAATCTGAGTGTCAAAGTTTCTTAAGCTCTCCTTTATATTTTGTGCCACAACTCTACTGGAATTTTCTTAGACTTATTTATCACCACAAGAAGAAGTTCAGCCTGTTTTCTTCCAATCTCCTTTACACTAGATGGGAAAATTTTTCAGCTTGCTTAGTTAAAGAGGGTGGGTGTTGCTCATGTTTATGAGATGCTTTGTTTTGTTCACATTAAGGAAATGAAAATGTCTCTGTTCTATTGTCTGTGGGCTCCTTACTGAAAGTGTGCAGGGTCAGACTAGTTTTCAGCATGAGAGAAGATTATTTGCTTGGAGATCATCCCCGTGTCAGAAACACAATATATAGGTAGTTTGGGAACTATAATTTTTTTTTCTCAATTTCAGAATATTTTTATGTTAAGATTTTCAGATCCAATTGACTTGCCTTCCCCTTCAAGCTCTAACTCCGTGCAAGTGTGTCTCTGTAGCCATTACAACTGCTAGCACTTCTTGCTCTTTTAGGATGCAGACTCTTTAGGGGCTCCTTTAGGATGTAGACTGGGATGGTTCAGTGATGCAAGGAAACACGTTGGAGAAGAGCTGCACGACGGGGCTTTGGTGCATCTAAATAGTGCTTCTAGAAAATATCCCTAAAATAGTGCTCCAATGAATATATCAAACTCTCTGTGCTGGAGTATCTTTAGGGCTGTGGTGGAGTCAACCTGCTAGAGTTCTTGGGGAGCATTAAATAGGTCTTCTATTTCCCAAGTGGACCCCAGGCCTGATTTACCTGCAAGATGTCTGGCCCTAACTCTCTTTCCAGTCACTGGCTGCCCCATAAGCTCTTATCATGAGATAAGGCGTGTACACTTGCAGAGCAGGGGGAATAACCTATTACTTTTCCTTTCAAGGCCTAAGACAGCTCTGGGGATATCCATACTGTGGTGGTGAGGAGTTGTAGGGAATCTAACCACAGGCCGAATGCTGGTTGCCTTAAAGGAAAAAAATGGATGATCTGCTGTATCCCAGGGGGGCTCAGGGCTCCATGGTGTGCAGTGTCCAGCTCACACTACAGCTTCCTCGGCCAGTATGGACGTGTGTGCATGTCTTCATGGGAACCAAGGTCTCTGGGCCAAAGCACCAGGAAAAGCTGGGAAGCAGCCTTGGCTGCACCGTGCAATAGTGTAACACTCTTTGATTATGTGCTCACTGTACTGTGGTGGGGCAGATGCATGGATGTTATGTTGATCTCATTAGAGAAGATTCCATTTCTGTCCTTGCAAAACTTCATCCTATACACAAGTTCAGATTTGATGCTCTCTGCAGCTCTTAACAAAATACTCCTGGTACAGTCTTTCTTTTTTTTTTTTTTTCCATTACCATCAAGATCTTCTAAGGTTCGCTGGACATGTTTTAAGTAATTTCAGCATATGTTAAAAGAGAACCCTAAGAGCAGGGCAGGAAATCAGTCTATTATGGAGGATTTTAGTTGATTTTTCAAATTAATGTTTCAGATCACCATGCAGCAGTAGATATAATTAAGTGTCAGAGAGTGAGGGCTAAATGCATTAATAAAATATCTCATTGTATCATTACACTTTTATAATAAGATTTACTTGTCAACTTATAATATAATAATGTAACTAACAAGATAATTTATTTCTCAATGTAATAAGATGTACAGAAGGCAGAGGCAGGACCTTGTGAGATGCCAGCTTCCCTCTGTGGCTGAGCCTGCTGGGTAGCATGCACATATAATGAAGGAAAAAACCCTACTGTACTGAAGGAGGGGGCGTAGGATGGATAGCGGATGGGGAAAGAGCAGGAGTAGGCATGAAGTTTGCATTTGGTACAGGAGTGAAAGATGAGAGAAAAACTGTGATAACAGAAGGCATGAGAGTCTGCTGGAGAAGATGATACTGAGTGTATTTCTCCAATTGGTAGAGGAAGACATTTCCATAATGTAAACTTTCAGAGAAAGAAGGTTAAAATAGCTAATTGCCTTGGTGTGGGCTGAGAAGATATGTACGGAAAGCTATCCCAGTCTGTATGACACATGCTAAGTTGTCTGGCTGTGTAAGTTTAATGATACCTTCCTTAGGAAAAAAGAGGTCTACTGGATGTCAACCAGGAAGACAGAAATATTCACGAGTTTCCCCCCTGTTTAGCTACATCGGATAGAGACTGTGATTTATAAAAATGTGAGAGCTGCTGAAAGAGGTTGTGAGGAATAATTTGCTACCATCTCATTTCTAAGGCTACGTATGCACCAAGTCCTGGAAAGATCCTTCTTGTCACTGTTTCTAGGCCATGAGCAATGCCTCTTACTTGCCCTCTCTAAATTTCTGACAGTGGAACTCTGTAGGGACAGACATGTATTTGCAAAGAAACAGAGGACTGTGTTGCCATTCTGGCTGGCTTCAAAAATAACGTAGGGAGCTGCAAACGTGAGACCCTGCAGAGTCTGTGATTGCATCCTTCCTGGCTCCTTCCCCCAGATATTGGTGCTTCCAGTGACCACCATAATCAGGCAAGGCAAATGGACTAACATGTCTCACCATGTCTAAATGGAGGAAAATATAGGTGCAGGTGTGCTGGGGCTATGTCCAGCATCACTGAGGCAGGTGAATGAATGCAGGGTTCTCTCAGAGAGAGAATGGCACATCCTAAATTAATCTGTTGATTCTTATTAGAGCCAGGGTTTAGCCAAGTGCTGAGGGAGCTGGCTGTTGATGTCTGTGCAGTTCTGCAGGGATGCAGTGGGAACAGTTGCAGGACAGGCTTCAGTCTGTGGGAGTGCTGGAGCAGGCTCTGGGGTGGTGGCAGGGTCCCTGGGTCGGCATGGTGGAAGCAGGAGTTGCTGTGGTTGTCATCCGTGGGGCAGTGCAAGGCTGCCTTGTGGAAAGTGTCTCATTTCTGTACCATGCACTGTCTCTCACATATCCCATATAATCTGCACAGCCAGGCAACACATGGAATAGCAGTGGCACACTGGGTAAGTGCATTCCTGAGCTATGTAGCATAAATATGAATGAGAGGGAACATACTGCACTTTAAATATTTTGTACATTGTGCTGTGTGTTATGACAATGAGTACACTGTGATACATTATTAAAAATGTGAGAAGTACAGTAACCTGCAAATGATGGTTTGTTTTTCCCTTTATAGCTGCCAGATGATGTGGAACTATTTACACAACATCTGAGTGTTAGTGCATTTTAACCAGGGCATGAAGGACCCTGCTTAGTGTTTTGTCCCTTTTTTTTTTTTTTTTTTTTTTTTTTTTTTTTTTTTTTTTTTTTTTTTTTTTTTTTTAATTCTTAACTACCTATCCAGCATATTTATGCTGGAGAAAATGAAGCCTATGTAGTGTTACCTTATTTTGTATTTCCAAGTCACTTCAGGAACTTTGGTTTAAGAAGAGAAAGAACAGTTTCTCATTGTTGCTTTTATGACAGTAGAAAAATAGCGAAAAATTTCAGTCTTTCTATTATTTTTTATTTACTATGATTATGTTTCTTCACAAAGCATGATAAGATAGTGCTTGGAGATCCAACCAGACCACTTGTTTCACGACTATTTTAAGGGATCTCCTAGACATGAAGGAACATATGTACCACAAAGACCTAATGACACACGGCGACATTATAGTGTGCTTTCGTTTAAAACAGAGGACTTGCAAAAGAGATCTTCCACCTGTATGCAATTCAATAAACAAACTACTCCTAAACTAAGACAGTAGGTTATTAGTCTTGGCTTGTTTGTATTTTCTTGGCTGAAATGGTGCCACAAAGCAGGCCACAAATGTGAGGTCAATATACTCAGACTGACTCCAAGTCAGCTCTTCAAAGAGACCAGGAAGTTTTCAAAATCAGTAATGTTTCATTTGAATGGAATTTCACTTTTAAAAATAAAGCTCTAAGCAAATAGGGATCATAGGCTGGAAGTTAAAGAAAAATAATAATTTTATATGAAGCGCTTACATTTCCCACTGTGTCCCAGCCAATGAGTTCTTGCTTCTGAGCTTTACTGCAGTTAACATTGTAATGGTAGCTTAGAAAAAACTGCTGAGTCCCCTTTGGTCTCCAGATATTCCTTTTCATTGCCTCTAAGGTCTCTCTGTGCTGTGATTCTTACATGCATCATAGCATACATCTTGATCCTTTTCTTACTGAAGGAAATTTGAAATCTTGTCTTCTTCTAGAAGTTCTGCCAGAATTAGTCCAAAACCATTTTTCCTCTTAAAGAAAATGTTTAAAACAAGTCAAATATACCCCGAAACACACCACAGATATTATGATGATGGAGATTTGAATTTTGCCTTCTGCAGTGAAGGCCAAGGCCACAACAATACTGTGACATGTTTAGAAAAACCACAGCTGAAGTAAAATTGCCTTTCTTGGATTCTGCTGGCAGTGCTGCCATGATAGCACATTCTTGCATTGGGCTCCAGGGAAGCTGGGGAAAACTTCAGATACAAACAACCACTAATATAGCTATTCCACTGGTACTGACCTACATAAAAATTAGCAAAAGTATGTATATGTGGGCTACAGATGTTGCTGTTTGAGTTTAACTCTAATGAACAATAAATCTTTTACGTTGCTGAAATCATATATTCGATTCATCAACTTGGCATTTTTCCAGTCACCCTTTTCTAGGTTTGAGTTGTTTTTGCTTTCTGTTACTAGTTCCAGTCATGTCAATATATTTCTTTCTGTATACAAATCCTGATATATTCAATCCTGTCATTGTATTTGGTTACCTTTCCCTCTTAAATGAAAAGAATCAATACACCTTGATGATCAACTTAGCGAAGTTACCATTTTTCTTACTTTTTGTGGAAAAATGAAAAAAGTTTTGGTAGATTTCTGGGGCTGGTACAGTCCTCTTCCTTTGAAAGTGGGGATTAAAGTAGTGACCTTTGCTGCATGTACAGGGGAGAAAGGAAGGAGAGCTGTTGCTCACCTTCGGTTTCCAGCATTCTCCCACCTGTTCACGCTGTAGGAAGTCACCAACATTCAAAGTCAAATTCCTAAAGTAATTGAGCATTTGAAGTCCACATTATGATATTGGCCAGTATAAGTGACTTCTATCCAGTCTTGGAGAATGGGAGGATGAGAGGAAAGGAGGAGATGTTGTATTACACTGGTAGTTGATTACGGTCATTCAACCTTACTGAATACATGTATTTTGATATAAACTGATACAGTACATCTTCCAGAAATACAGTTTTCACAGTGGGTAGAAGCTTGTGGGCAGGTAGTAAAATCCCTGCACTGACCAGAAACTGTTGTGAACATCTGCTCCCTGACTACTTAAATTATACTTGGACAGTTTGATGCATCTCTGGCATCCATCCCATATGCTAGCAGAATGAAAGTAGAAGAGGAGAAGAACATAAAATCAGGAATCCTGTTGGGCTGTAATATTTCTGCTTTCCATTTTCTTCTACGTCCAGCAATGTCACATCTTTGTTTAGCAACATATGACATCCTTTCTTACCCTCTATTGTATTGCAGCTGCCTGTTTACTTATTTTATGTACATTACTTTGAGCCATGCAAGACTTTAAACCTAATTAAAAGGCATGGCGAAAGAAAGAGGGAGACTTCTATAGGAATATCTTCTTGTGGAATGTCCTGTTGAGTTAAATCTACCCTACCAAACTATAATTACTGAAATAAATTATTCTTCCCTGAATCTCATCTTTCAGTACTAACTTCACTTGAATTCTGTTGCATGATTTGTGTCATGCTCAGGGTTTTATATAGCCTTGGAAATGAGGCTAGAAGGATGATTAGTTTGGTTGAAACTATTGTGGTGGCACACGGAAATGTGAATTGCCTTCAGCTTCCCCAGATATTACAGTGAAAGAACAATTAATTTCCATCCTCATGTTAAAGCTACGCTTGCTCAATTTTTAGACTGTACTCATGCATTTGAAGTGTTACTGCAATGTGACAGATTTTCCATTCTGGCAAAAACAGTGCTTGATTTAACAAAAAGTGAAAATCAAAGCCAATGCACAAAATCTAAACTCCATTTTAACAGAGCAATAATCATTGATTAAGTCAAAATTATTAGTGTTTTTAAGGGCCTTTTCAATAGCAGTTTGGCTCAAAGATATAATCTCACTTTGGCGTGCTTGCATGACAATGGATTGGTGCCTGAGGGTTGGCTTTCCACAACAGTAATTTGGAATGTGACTCATCTATCATTAGTTTAAGCACACGTGAAAATATAGACCTTGTGTTTTACAGCAGTGGAGAAAGACTATAACATGTAATAACAGGTGTGCCTCAACTGTGGGGCCCTAGGAGATGCTCCAGATGATATTCTTCACTGCCAATGGTAGAGAAAGCCTTTTCTATATACACTGGTGTAAATCTGCTCCGTACATAAAAGGGAACACATTGTGATTTCAGTAATCATCCTGGGCACAAAACACAACTACTAGCTTGCATTCAAATAAAATTCTGTAATCCTTTCCACAGGCTCAGAGCTGCATTCAGCTGGGAAATCTGAGAACAGATTATGTGCCTTATGAGAAATGGAGTACAGTGAAAGACAGAATTATGTGCCTAATTCAACAAATATGTTAATACTGAAGATTTTTTTCCCCTGTGAGTAAAGGAGGAGATAACTGGCAAAAATCCTGGCCACAAAAGGCAACCAAAGTTTCTACGCTGAGATACACATGCTAATTCTGTCAGGTGTGCTATCTCTCTTCCCAAGCATTTAGGGCTTGCCAAAACCTTTTTTTGCCATTTCTCTCCCTGCGTCCTCTGAATCACTTCAATGCAATTCTTTGGTCTAATTTGCCATCAACTCATATGCTGGTACAGGTATGAAAATTGAGTTTAAATGCAAAATTCTTCCACATTAATCCTTCACAGAATCATTAATTTATAAAGCCAAAGATTGCTTCAATAAAAGGAAAAAAACTTGCAATATATAAAAATAGATTTAAATGCTGTATTAAAAACCTAGAATCCTCTTTCCTCCTCTTCTAACCTGGATTTTTCTCCTTCTTATCTCATATATCTGAGTGCCACACCTCCATAAATTAGGCACATAATATAGCTAGAAATGGAAATAATAGCAAAAGTCGCCCTTTTCCCTTCCTCAATTTATAGGACCAGTAACAAGGACCAATGAATGTAGGAAGATGTGTGTCAAGGTGTTTTTCTTAGAAAAACTGAAGTTAAGCAATTGTATTTTGTACTTTGTCTCTTCTGGGTGAAAGAAAACAGCTCCTTGTCTCTTCTGGAATGAGTTCTGTACCTGAGAATGGAAAAACAGGTTCCCCTTACAGATCAGTTCTCTCCTGCAGAAGCTAATGATCCTGGACTAAAAAGAAAAACAATAGCACAAATAAGGAAAAAAATACATAAGACAAATCAAAGTAAAAGAGCAAAGCTAAAAGCAAAGTATAAGAGATTTGATGTGATTTTTGAAATCAGTATGTGTTCCTTTATCTGTCCATGGAAAACATATAGGTATATATACTAAAAAGATCTCAGAATAACATTAGCAGGATATATAATATGAAGCACGTAGAAAAAAAAATTCCCCAAAACTCCTCAGAAAAAAACTCAACAAAACAGAGGCAGGGAATGATTTCTGTGTAAGTAGAGACCTTGGAAAAGAGACATCTGAGAAGGGATATAGTAAATGATGTTATGTATAGATTATTAGGCCAGCAGTAGTCATTGTAAAGTTGTGTACAGTTAGTTACATCTCTGACCACCTCAAAACATTTTTTTTCTCTGAAGGATTGAGACAGAAGCCAAGTGCTTGTTCATCTACATACAAGTTCCCAATTAGACAGCAGACATTCATTTTGGCTAAAAAGGCACTTCTGAGTGTGCACAACTGATATGAAATAGAGAAAGATCTAACAAGAGTGAAAGACTGGTGAGGTCAGGGAGGTTGGTAATTAGGTTTGCTGTCTGGCACTTGGCAGGAGAGAAGATGCCTGGTAGGACAGAGGCAGGCTGCAGAGCAGCCCAGGTTTATGTACAAAACAGTGACGCACAATCTCATACATGCAGGATGGAAAGACATTTTTACAGATGTTGCATGACACACAGTCCATGGCTCTGTGTGTGATAAATACATTTTCTTGGGGCGGATGCCCTTCACATATGGTATTGCTATCAAGGAGGCAATTTCTTTAGTGTATTTTCTCAGTTCTTTTGATTTCTGCATCTTTACTCAGGCACTGCTAGCAGGCTGCTGCTGGGAGAGCTCACTGAAGGAGCTGCACATGGCTCTCATTCTCGCCTGTGTAGTGCTATCAATTCTGTGTACTTTATCCTATAATCTCGCCCTAAAACTTCTTCAGGTATGGAGTACAATGGAGAAAGGGGCAGAGCTGATGTGGAAAACAGGTCATTGTAATCAGCCCTTGAATTCAGCTAGAGAGGGGAAACTTGAGCCACCTTGGGGCAGTTCCATTCAATGTGTTTTTAAGCTGCTCCAGACAGTTTACACATGAGATATATTTATTAAATGTGCTGTAAAAATTGTTCTTCAATTTTTTATTAGCCTTATTAAGTATTAATATTCAATTTACTTTATATCTCAAACTTCAAAATCTAAGTTTTCACTCACTACAATTTATTACAAAGAGTATTGTCGTAATTATTTTGTTATGTTGAATGAGTATGCATCATTTAAAATGTAAATAGTTTTACCCAGAATAACAATCAAAGATAAGACTGGTGCATATGCAAGTTATGATCCTATCTCCAGAAGAATCCACAAACTCCCCATTATGTGTGTCAGGTGCACATGAAATATGAAAACCTGCAGTGGATCTTCACAGCTGCCCTTGGGGTACCTGTACACTGCAATGTGTGCAGTTACAGCTTGAATATTGTCTGAAAGCCTCTGCTAGCTTTGGTGCAGGTACCTGGTACAGGTTTCATGCCTCTGCACCAGGTATGGCAGCAGAGGATGCAAACCTCTGGGTGTCTTTTAAAAGCTAATGTAATTATTTTGCAATTAGCTCCCTGTTACTGCTGCTGCACAGCTAATGTTGCCCATGGTAGTTTGCTTAGAAATAGCTGAAGAAATTCCATGAGGTGAAATCACCGTTGGTAGCAGTTTATAGATCAATAGAGATAAGAAGGTGATATTGCTGTTATTTTTCTGAAGGGAAGAAAAAAGGAACACTGGAGTTAACTAGCTAGGGAGAAACTGGGAGGCTGATGGACTGCACATAGAATGGCCACTCAATAAACCCAAGGCCTAATGTAGGTTCTAGTGCACTCTTGCATGATGATTGTGTCACTTAACTCCTCTGAATCTGAGTTTTCGTGTTCTAAGATAGAAGTAATTATATGCAGCTACCATATAATATCTGCAGAGAGATGTGCAGTTGAAAAGTATTACTGAACCTATCAACAGAAAAAATGGGAGGTACTTAATAAATTTTAAGGCCAGAAGGGAACATCATGATCGTTTAACCTGTCCGACTGTGTTACTGAGGCCATAAAATTTCCTCTGTGTGATGTTTGAATTACTTCTGAAACTTGTAGTTTCAGAAAGGCATTCAGACATTTTCTGCTCTTGATGAGAATACTTTTAGAATCTGTACCACTAAGTTTTTCTAAAGGCAGTAAATAGAAGCATATCTTTAGTATGCTGGGGAATGCTGGGCTTCAAAACAGGAGGAAAAACCCATTTAAAACAGCGTGAAGATGTTCTTTAAAGCAAAAATCCACAGTTTGTTGGAGTCAGTTGCAATATCTTCCTTGAATAAAATTGCAAATGTTAATTCTGTTCCCTCATCCTCCTTCCCTCTCTGTCTGAGGGTGGAGGTCTGCTGGTGGAGATGGATGTGTCCATATGTGCGGTGTGGGTCTCTCCAGCAGCTGGGCTCTTACACCCCATAGCTGTCCCTGGGTACCTGTCTCCCCTACTTCTGGCACTTGGACATAAGAGCCCCCAAAGCTGTAGCTTCATTCCAGCTGCTGGGACAGATGCTCTAACAGCCCTGCACTGGCACACACACAAAGAGCACACCCACTGGGCCTCCCTCCTGGAGCTGGGCTTAGCCACACAGCACATGCAGAGGCTGCTCTGCATTACCACTCTCCCCTTCCTCCCACCTCACTCAGAGACACACACACACACCAATGCTCACCCACCCCAGAGAGTCCCCCACCCAGGAAAAGAGTTAGAGAGAGGTTCAGCAAGAGGACACATTTCACTAATGGGGTGCAGGGCACAGCCAGACGAGTGTGCTGTCCAGCCCCTGTTCATACATAACCAATCCCTTTAATCCCCTTACTCTTCTGTCTTTCTGTGTGTGTTCCTTCCCAAATCACCTTGATCCTTCTCTTTCTCCACCTCTGGTTCCTGCCATAAACATCCCATAATCAGCCCTATGCAATCCTGAAATGCTCTTCCTCTGCATCTCGCAGTGCACTCCCTGCCCTCGGCAGTGGCCCCCACTGTGGTGGGTGAGCTGGAGAGCAGCTCCCAGGGCCTCATGGGGATGGATGTCCCCAGCCCATGATGCTGAGGCACTCCTGCAGCAGTCCTGGGAGGGGGCTGTTTGTCTGAATGGGTTTTTGGGGTTTCTCCACCTGCCTTGAGACCTTGTGCTCCTTCATGGATGTGAACGTGGGCCTGCGATGATGGGCTGATGGCTGAGATGAGGCTGGCATGAGAAGGGGCAGGGCGTAATTTGAATTCCCCCTCCTACCTTTGTGCCTCTGTGTTCCTCTGTGTGTGTGCAGTCAAGCTTTTTATCCCATTACTTAACAATTGTATTATTGGAACGCATGGCAAAATCACTTTTTCCCCTCATGTTTCTTTTCAAACAAGCAGTTTTCGAATTACTTAAGTGGCGGTGAAACATTTCCTCTTGGGGAAATCCATATTAAAATATTAAGCAGGAATTCTTCCAGCTGGCCTCGTTTAATAGTTTTTGTGGTGAAGATTTGTACCTTATGAAAATACTTAACCAGCATATAAATCCTACTACCTCCCACTTGTGCTCCTAATAGGGAAAATCAGCTCACTCTGCACTAGTCATCTTTGCCAGTTATTTTAGGATGGAGAATCTCTGTCTGGAGGTTCCTCAGTCTTTCTGTAGTTTATAGGGTGAATCTATAACTTAAGTAAAGAAAGTGCCTAGATTTGAGATAGTTAAAACCAGGTAAGATGGTTCCCATTCTGCATATAGTTTTGGAGGAAAAAAGGTAATATTTTTTCCTATAATCATTGTGATGTGAAAATGTGGAGTGCGTTCCCACATAATTTCCAGAAATGTTTAGACTAAAAATGTCTGATCAAGCAGCTGCATTTCAGGAGGTCAAATAGCCCGTAAAAATAAACACTGGGAAATTATGCACTGATTTTTGTACCTTTTATGATTTACTGCTGTAAAAATCTGTCCAAACCCTTTGTCCTGCAAGGTGTATACCAATAAACAGGCATTGACACTGCTATGGATTGCACTGCAAATATGGCATGAGAGACAAAATATCCTGGTAAACCTCACACCACAAGTTACAAATTTCTGCATCACCCATTTGTCAGCCATTGGTCCTGAGCACACCTGATTGGGACTGAAAGTGCTTCTTCTCCAGGCAATGTCCTTTCACAGTCCTGTATCTCAGGTGCACTCTTCTCCACAGACAGCTGACCCTATGTTGAGTGCCTGTGCCACAGGGATGGATTTTATTATGTGGAATGGTAGATGGGAAATAGTGCAGTGACAGTAACTGAAGACTTTTCTGTCAGTCATAACTAATATTTTCTTTCTTATATACCCTACCCCATTCCTTATACTTGCTGCCTCGATAAGGTAAAGAATGATCAGGCAAACCAAAACTTTCTCAATTCTCTCTGCATCTTCCTGTTCAAGATTGACAGATATGATAACATCAAATAAAACTAGAGTGGGTGAGAAACACTGTTGTAAAGTTTAACTGTGGTTTAAAGCCAGCTGACTAAATAGCAGTGAAGAGAATTTTGCCAATTATCTCAGTCCCTAGCTGATTGAAAGATTTAATGGGAGTATCATCTTTGCTATAAATACAGCATTACTCTTCTGACATACAGAGAGAAGTTGCAGGAAATATAATGTATTTTTAGCAAGTTTAATTTAATGTTGAAAAATGTTACTTTTTGAAACATTAGGTATTTTATATACAGTTGTATAATTGAGGACCGTGATTATCACAGCAAACATAATCTGATTATGAAGGTGCTTTTTTAATCCAGTGTAGATACAAGTTTAAAGTATGCCTTTTACAACCTGCGTCAAAATGAGCATGGCTATATGAGGCATTTGACTTCTGCCAGGAAAAACAAACCAGAGGGGTACTGATATTAGTGATGCTGGTAACAGGATCTGTGCCCTGCAGAAAATCATAACCTCTTCTTGCTGCAGTGCTTCCTCTGGCTCGTATAAAGCCCGGTCCTGGCACACCCTGCCTGCTCCCCTGCCAGAATTTGGAGTGGCTGGAGTCCACCACAGCTGCCAGATGAGTGCATTGCACTGAGACAGGGAAGGCATTGCCCCCACCAGCTCCATTTTCTGCCAGCACAATGCAGAGGAAGGCATGAGTCACCCTGCACATGCTTCCTGTATAAGTTTGATTAGCTAAGATTTTTTTTATGTAATTAAATTTTTAGAGAAGATGTATAATGGCCTGCATTTTCCAGAGTAATAGGTTACTTTGCCTATTCTCAGCTTCTTTGCTGAGGTTGGTAAAACTGAGTGTTCAGATCCCTTCTAAAAACAGACCCACTTTAAGTATGAAGTCAGGCACATGCCTTGGTTTAAAAAATACTGGTTGTTCTGCCTTTTGGAGGGTATGAGAATTATGCATATATTTATAGCAAAATCCTCACGTTTTGTAGTCTTTACTGTTTTTTTCTTAATTTAAAAAATATGCTCTACTCAGAATGTTTCCCAAAATCATTACATCTCACCATTGCTGTTAAAATCAGTACGCACCTCTTTCCGAAATGTCCTCTATTTTTAAAATCTCTATTCCTGATGGTTGAAATTCCTCTTGACTGGTTAAATAGCAAATGATCTTATGGGACATGATGTAATGCAGGCTGCAGGCAGCCCAGGCCCTTCAGAGTAATGAGGAGTGTGGGCTGATGATGTTTGGCCCTGCTTGTGCTTGGTGTTGGTCTTTCAGCATAACGTGTATAAATGATTGAGGGTGTTTAGTTTGATTTTGTTTGTTTTGTTTGGTTGGTTTTAGTTTGATTTTTTTTCCTTTTTCCCCCCCCTTTAGAACATTTTGATATTTTCTGGATGGGATTGCTATACAGCTCTGAGAACAGGCTACTGCACAGGTCATGTAGCTATTTTGATTTGCATTTACATTGCAAATTCTACCCATTTTAGTAATATTTGGAGTACATATGCTGCCATGTAATTAAACCATGATGGTTCCAGTGGAAGTGTTGTGCTCTATGAAGCTCATAACATCACTTGAAAAGAATTTTTTTGAAGAAGATGTACATGACATTGTGGAGAATATAATATATTTTCACAATTCATTGGATTTCATTTACATAATTCAGTTTTTTGAAGTCCATAAATACTTATTTATTTGCAAATACTTGACATCATGGTGTGACTATACCAGTTCTCATGTAGCCTAATGAGAATAAAAGAAATTAAAGTCAGGGCATTAACTTGAGAAAAGTCAAAAGAATCCTATAAAAATACCCAAGAAAATGTGATATGAGAAAAGAAAATTGGACACATTTAAAATTAAATCTGACTTGTTATTCTCAGTCCACCCCACTGTGTCTAGGAACTATTGAACAGTGGGTGTTTTGTGATTGTTTTTCCAGAGTGAATCTCATTCTCAGGAAAGATTCTGGGCTGGTACAACCAGTATGCAAAAGGTATGTTCTTTTTTAGAATGTTCAATACATGAACTGTAGCAATATCAAGAAAAGTATGAGCTGCTGAGCACCCTTTTCTTCTGGGAACTGAGCGGAGAGAAGGACATTCAGCATTCCACAGGATGGACTTTCTCTTTGTTTCCTTTTAATCCATTTTTAACTTTTTGTCATTGGATCAATTTCTAGGGAAGAAAGCGATGAGGTTTCCTTGCCTCTCTTGACCCTAATTGTTGGATTTGTGGGAATTTCTGCGCCTCACATCTCCAACATAGGAAGAGAAAGGGTTCTTAACCATAAATGCCTCAATTAAGCACACCTTCTGTGAGGTGAAACATTTTGTCTAGATGTCATGTCATTACAGGCCAAGGAAAATCAAACAAACTTGGGGCACTACTCCCTCCCATGAAAAATTATGGGGAAGGAAACATCCTAGAAATGCATTTATTCACTTTTGTTTCCTAGTGCAAAAGAGCCAGTTCTCTAAAATAAAGGAGCAGAAGATTTAGCTAATCTCCCTCTGAATGAGGGCTTTGTCTTTGCTACAAGCACAAGGAAGTTTTTGCACTGATTTCTCTGCAAGACCAGGGTCTACTGCTGGATGAATTCTGATCAAAATCAATATTAAACCTTTCCACACTGATATTTGTGAAGGAGTTCAAGAAATAAAGATCTATTTTCCTAGTAGAAAACAGAAAGCATGAAAACCAGTCCAAAATAAGTTTGTAGAGTTTCCCATTTCTCGTTTGAAATCTAGCAGAAAAAAAAAAAAATTAGATTACTCTAACTGCCCAATGTAGATGCTTACTTGAGTATTTTCTTCTAGCTGGCTTTGGGATCTCTTTCCAAAAATGCTTTATCCTCTGCAGTAGACATGAACACAACAGTGTGAGCACAAGTATAGCATTGTGTTCTACGTCTGAAACAAGCAAACAAAAAGCCTCTCTGTAACTGGATGCACACATTAATGCAATGCAAGGAGACCCTCTTGGCTGTGTCTCCATGGCAGTG
This sequence comes from Irena cyanogastra, assembly GCA_013397155.1. Lineage (NCBI taxonomy): Eukaryota > Metazoa > Chordata > Aves > Passeriformes > Irenidae > Irena > Irena cyanogastra. Next base: position 859,412 of record VWZV01001337.1, on the reverse strand, counting down.
AAACAATATTACAGCCAGGAGCAGCTCTCTTCTTTTCTGTTCCACTCCATCTTATTGATACAAGCCTGAATAATCAAGTTGTATATGAAGTGGATGCATCAGTTTAAGTTGTAAGCATCATTTGAAATACTCAGTTAGTTGCATATTTCACATATTGCTGTGCTGTAATTATGCAGCTGTATTATACTTCTTGTCCAGAAATTCCTGGAAACCTGAAATTGGTTGTTCCTTATTGTGGCCACAGGCTGTAGAAATTCAAATGAGCTTTTTGCTCAGCTGCAATTGTATTAAGTCTGCAGGACAGACTGTGATGCCTGGATTGGAGGCAGGAGACAGCTCTTGTTAGGAAACGTGTGTTTGAGTGTATTGGTACTACTGAATGATAGCTAATCATCTGAAAGGAAGGCTCTTTAAGGGAGCTATACCTCGCCAAGAGAGTTGGAACAATTCTGGGCCACATCCTTAGAAGTAATGAATTCTCATTTCTTTTCAATCTAGCAAATACCCTCTTTAAAGGTTAATTCTTAAACAGTCGCTTGGGAACAGACAACTCCTTCAGTCTGATCTCTGTGAGTCAAGCAGACTGCTAAGAAACTTCAGTTTGTCTCTTTCATTGCCTGATGCCCCTTTGCTTCAGGTTAAAACTGCTGATAAAGATGATTTCAGCTGCCTCATCTCCTGCATATTCCGTAACTGCTGAATAAAGGAATGAGCTGAAGTAAACACACAGTATCAAACTGATATCTTGGTGAGCTACAACTGCTTTTCCCAAATTCCTCACTGTTATGTGAGGCAGTGATGCTTTTTTCCGGTATCATTCCAGTGGCACAAAGACTTTGAGGAGACAATTGCCTTGGCTGAGCAAAGGACCATAAAGGCTGTTGGGGTGATACAGTAAATTATCATTTTCTCTTATTCAGTGATCCGACTGAAGGCTGAGAATCAACTAAAGTATGTCTCTGACAATCAAAAAGGATGCTGTCCTTGTTCCATGGCCCTCACAGACCTAGATAATTACCCCTCTCTCCCATCCGCAGCTCTGAAATTCTTGCAAAGATAAAACAGAATGAAATTATTTTGACACTGTTCATTCATCTGTATGAGCATGGAACAGGAAGGTTTGACAGGAAGATACATCAGAGACATATGATAAACTAATACTATCCAGATGAATGCAAGTGCTGCCTGGAATATAGAAATGGTGGGTAAATTGCTTGAAATGAGCCTTATTGATTCCACTCTGTGTTGATGGGACATATCTGGAAGACGAAGTTTCATTTAAACACTCGGTCACTGCAGTAATTAATTGGGCCCTGGGACAGTTTATTTAAAGGACTGGCTCTGATTCTTTAGGAGCTGGTGACTATCTCTCTTAAATATGAAGCATGTTAATAGCAGAACAGCTAATTTATTGTAATGGCATGGAAAAATACCATAGCACCCTTGTGGCCTAGACAATGTAGCAGCAGGTAACTGCTCTGATGAATAGGGACGTTGATCAGTAGATCTCTGACTTTCTAGTCTTAGAACAGAATAGATCAATTTCTTCTTCTTTATGAAGAATGATTCCTTTGCAGTGCTGCTGAGAGCTGTGGACTTTACACCTGAGTTAATCACGCCAAGAAAAATCCAACAACTACAGGTATTCTTAGCTGTTATTTTTCTTGCTATATAAATAAGCAATTAATTTGTAAAGCAGGAAATAAAAGAGAAATTTGATTTCTGTTTCTGTACCTTGGTGGTATTTCTATAGTCTTCTACTGCTCACACCGCATTTAAGGAAAAGCAGGGAGAGGAAGGGCTGTCTCCAGTGGCCTGGGAAGGCTGCAGATGGAACATGCGGGGCTTCCAGGCTGAGTGAACTGTTTTTGGATGGGCAGCCCAGGGAAAGGCTGGGGTTCAGTAGATGGCACTCTTCCCTCAGAGTCTGCTTCATCCATGCCTAGGTTGAGCTGCTGTGGAGCTAGGAAAGGAACATGAGCTCAGTGCCCTCTACACTATTGCAAACTCAGTTTCCAAACTTTGCTCACCTCTGGGAGCTGTTGGTTGTAGGCCTAGTGCTCCATCAGCATTGTTTATAGATGCCAGTTACAAACCCCTTTTTTCCTGGCATTCTGGCCTCACAGCTCCCTGTTTGCCTTTACTTGATTTTTAGAGGTGACTTGTATGTGAGCACACAGAAGGGCGTGGGAATGTAGCATACACAGCTGATCCAGCTCGAGTAGCAACCAGTTTTTATCTCCAGCAGTATCTGAGATTTCTTACAGTCCGGTTTCATAGTAGACAAAAAATGACATAGACACAGTGTTGATGAATGCCCTGAACAACGTTTTCCTGGCCATCACCAAGGAATAGAATTATAATAGTATTACTGAATGAGTGGCATTTAAGATGATACATTATGCTTTGCATAAAGACAACTCCTAACATAAAAATCAGTGTCTGAATTTTATTATGTCATTTAACTTAACTCTTGATTTTCATTAATTTGGGAAGCGTTGCACTCCCAGCAGATACTCAAAAAGGAAAAGGCAGCTTTGTCCTATATTGCAAGCACATAAATAGCAAATCTCCCCATGACAAGATCCAGGTCTATTTGCAGAGAGATCCCTGCTGTTCTCACTGCCCCTACTTTTGCTATGGTAATAAGATCTTCATGAATTAAGAATACTTCAATAATTTTCTGTAGCAGTCTTTTCTTGTGGTCTCTCCTGACCTCACTTCCATGGTCAGCCTGTGCCATAGTTAAGAGCTTACCCAAGGCTTTCTTCAGCTGAAACAAAGGTGAAGCAGCACCCTGTTGCCTTTCCTTACATTTGCAGATGTACACTGAGGTAGTCCTGCACGTTTAATCACAAAGAGAAAACACAGAGCTGGAAATGAGGGTGACTATTCTACAGCAAATTTTGATTACCCGTTAATGTCAAACTGACATCTGACTGTGATCCAGCTTGTGAAAAACATCCTGAAAATTTGTTTAGGGAATAGAAAAATGACCTTTTTAATAAACATCTTGTTTCAGTAAGACCAAATGCTTTGATGACATTTTCTCTAGAATAGTTTCAAAATTATGAGGCAAATTTATACTAGATATTAGGAATAGCTTCTTGACTGCTAAGCAGTATGAAACTCACAAAAAAGAAAAGCCTTGCGAGGCTAGATTAGACAAAACTCTGCCAGGGATGCTTTATTTAAGTTGATTGTACCTAAAAAGCAAAGGAATGGACAGTCAGTTGCTGTCTTCAGGCAACTCCCAGCCTGTCAGTTCTGAGATACTCTGCAATAAAACACATTATCACTAGCAGTGAAAGAAAATGCTCTGAATTTCTCAAAATGAAATGTTTCAGCTATATCGAAAAGGAATGAGTAGACTATTTTTGTAAAATCTACAGACAGAAACATTCCTGCAAAAGTGCTTTGATTTAAGTAGGACACGATCTTCCATCAGGAATTTTTTTAAGCAGTTTTCCTCTTCCTCTCTTTGGGAAGTGCTCTGTTACACCCCTGTAACTTTCACCAGAAGTTTTTCCAAGGGTCTGTTCCTTGGGTGTTTGCTAGAGAAGTGATTTCACAGTTCATGTGTTTCCTGGTCCAATGTGTTTGGATTGCAGCTCTGCAGGACCTCTTATGGGTCTGGCTTGTCTGACTCACACCAGTGTGCAGCACACTGAGGGGAGAGGTCCTCGCAGCAGCACACACATTGCAAAAGAGAGGGAAGTTGTGCTGTTGGGTTTCAGGTCATTGATGGAATCCAACCTGGTAAAGGCTATGTCTGTATTTGCAGAACATTTTTTGCGTCCTGAAAACTTCAGCCAAGAAACTGTCTGTGTGGGTCTAATTGCAGGTCAAATTGACAAACAACAGTACGTGCTTGACTCTAACCATTAATCTAATTTTATATTGTCTGTAACCAGAAGCCATGTCCCTTTATCAGGGAGTTTCACAGGCTATGTCTATGATAGTAAATAAAACGGGCAGGGGCAGGTCTCCAGTCTTGAGGCCAGTTGGTGCTGCGTGGTGTGTGTCCAGCCAGAAGAAACTCTGCTCCCTTTCCCCCATAAATCAGGGCTGCCATGTCCAGGCTTCCACTGCAGAGAGGCCTCTGTCCATGCTACCTCTGAGCCCCCCTTCCTAGGCAATGTCTGAGATAGTAAAGCCAAAACCAGTGTTAGGGACTGTGGCAATAGCTGGGGAATGCTACTGTTGAATGGAGACTTGCAGAACAGCACTTGGCATGCACCCTGACCTTCTGTAGTTGATTTCTATCGCTGTAACCATATGTGAAGCCATACCTGCTCTCCATATTTTCTCCTCTCAGCACTTTGCTAAGGTAAGGAAGGGCTATATTGGCTTTCCATTCCTCCCTACCCTCACAGATAACACACAAAGAGGTGGTGTGGCTTGCCCAGGTTTATGCAAAAATCTTGTAGAAAAACTAGAATGCCTGTGCCAGGCTCTATGTCATACCAGACCACCATTGTCTAAAAATGTGCACTAACAGAATTCTGTTTTATGCAAAGATTTGTTTTTTTCTGTTGTGGCAATGGGTAGTGACTTCAAAGTATGCACACTTTAAAGTATTCAAAACCATATTTATAAAACCAAAAGGAACCTCAGAATAGATGGGAAACAATGCATTTTTAAAAACACTTCTCCCCTTAAAAATTTGATAAGATACAGTGTTATTTTTGCCTCTTGTTTGTTAAGAGTGGAAAATTTATTTCAATAAGAGTGACAGCTCCTCACCACCAAAATGTTCCATAATTATCAGCTAAAAGTGCAGAATCAACAGAAAAATCTGTTTTATTAATTGCTCACAAACATAAATCGTTTAGACAATACAACTCTACTTCCTGCTTGGGCACTTATCCAGGCAGAGCTCCAGCTGAGATTTATTTCCTCTTCTTTAATTTTAATTGAATGTACTGCCACAGACACTGTGCACAAATACTAGCACAACACAGTAACTGACTTAATTGCATATTTTTTTTTCCGTGGAAAGCACGACTTTACACATCCCCTTAATACCACCACAGTCGCTGTGCGATCTCGCTGCCTTTCTCACGTCGGGCTTTGGCAGCTGGGCCGTGTCAGCCGGAGCAGCCGCGCTCCGAGGTGTTACCGCTCTCGGCCGCGCCGTGCCCCGGGCGCCGGGAGCTGCTGCTCCGGAGCGCTGCCGGAGCGACGGCGACGAGCCGGGAGCGGGATCCGAGCCGAGCACCAGGTACCTCTGTCTCGTGCCTCTGCTTCGGGAAGGCTGGCTTTGGAGAGAAAAGGGGGGTGGACAGATGGGGTGATAATGCCCTCAGCAGCACTTACTGGTCTGTCAGAGCCCCCGGCTTCCTCTAACAGCATCCCTGCACTGCCTCCACACTTACAAATTTTCTGTTGCAGTAATATCAGCACGAATTTCCCTGCGGCAAACTCCAAGCCACTGCCCTGTTGTCTACCATGTGCACACCCAAATGTTCAAAAACCTTAGCTGGACTCCCTTAGCCATGCTGTGGTAAAGCAAATGGAACACTGCAGTTTTGCCTTATGATATTCACACTGTACAAGAATAAAAGATAGCAAATTAATTTTTTTGTACATTTGGTAGGGGGTTTTTTGTTATGATGAAGCTGAGTTTTCATGTATCTGCATGAATTCTTAGGGACACAAGAACCCGTTCTTCCAGGATGTCTCTGAGACCCTGGGGTGGCACGAGGCACTGCCAGACCAGTGCATGTTCGAGCTGTGGTCCCACATCAGTGCCACTGCCAGGCTTTGCATGGAGGACAAGAAGAGGGTTTTATCAGTAGATTGAGGGTCTGTGATTGACCCCTGGAGCAGAGGTGACATCACTTCTTTCTTGCAGGAAAGCGAAGGCAAAGAAGAACAGCATGGAGCTGTGGCAGAGGGATGTTGCTGTCAAGGAACTGTCTGGTCTCTGGTGGCGAAGGAGCTCATCATCCTGCTCCGTGTTAGCCAGTCCTGTGGGAGCAGAGTGACGGCCACTGTCATCCCAAGGGACTAGCCTGCCCAGAAATTCTGTTCTTTGGCACAGTCAGCATCTACTCTTTATATATCAGACCCTGCATGACTTGCTGCCTCTTCAGACTTGCAGCTCAGTGTGTTGGTTTTGATCATTAGAGCCTCTCACTGTCTTTGTGCATTACTCCATTCAGCTGGGAATTGTTTTCAGTGAGAGTCATCTGCTCTGGAGCTCGTCCCAATCTCAGCCACAGATAACATCAGGGAAATGGAAGGTCTAGACACAGAATCATGATCAAGAAATACTGATTTATAGAACTCTTTGACAGATCAGTACATGTAAAGATCTGTAAGAATATGTTAATGTGACTTCAATAGACAGATTTTCTGAATGTTAATGGCAAATCATATTTTGTTCTTGGTAAAGATTTACCTTTTAAATGTGTGTTGTATTTACTTGTGCAATAAGTGTTAACAAAGTAGCAGATATATTTATTTCATTCTGTAGCATGTATCAAAGAGCTATTTATTCACAGTACAGTGATCATAAATTTGGTTTCCTTAGTGATTTCCCCTGTGTGCATGAACTCTAGTTTATGTTCAAATTCTTTTCCCTGTTAGATCAAATTATTTGTCTTCAGGGAAGATGGGTGGACTGAAGAGACATAGTAGTATTTGTGATGGAAATCTGAAAAATGAGTGATTTTGTGATTATTTACAAGGCAGATATTGGACAACGGTGTGTTCATTATGTTTTGCTAAAATTATAGGCTCGAAAAAATCTGACTTTTATCCATAGAGATGGAATGGAGCATGTATTAATTCCAACACTTACAGTTGTATATCAGGGAGATAGATGGAAGAAGAAATTCACAAAAAGCTCTTCAAAACATAAGTTTTTTTTTTCTAAAATTTTCCTTCTTCATATGGATTTTCTGCTCCATAGTCTTGTGGCTCTGGAGACATGCCTTAGATCACTTCATTGTAATATCTTGTGTTGAACTGAGCAGTGTTCATGTGAGCAAATGATAGTAGGACCAGCCCCTTGGGGTTTTAGTATCCAGTGTCAGGTTGTTTGAGGAGAAAAATCATCTGTTCTCACACACTTTATTCCTTCACATCCTTCATTTCTACTCTGAAGAAGGATTTTTGAAAGTATAGTAGACATCTGGGATTTTCAGACTAAGAAATATAGAAAATTTTATGCCTTTAAGCATTAAAATAATTCCTTGTTTCTTAAGAGCAGAGAAATTTGAATTATAAAGATACAGGTTTATATGAGGTTGCAACCATATTTGAGGCTGTACAAGTAGGATCTAAATGATTTTGTTACAGATGTTAGCAAATCCACAGAGCCAATAATGTGTAATGCTCCTTGCTCTTGCTACCTGCTGGGAGCTGTGCTGTGCTCTGAGTCTCTTTGAGGAGGGATGGCTGACAATGCTGTGTTTTCTCTTTTTCTGTAAGTCACTTGTTATTTTTTTTTAATACTGGAGTACAAATGTGAGATAAATTACAGCATTGTCTTGGCTGTGTGTTCTTGCTGGGATGCAGTTCTTATTCCATGGGTGTGTTATGTTTGCTGTTATAGTGGCGCTTGGGGGCTGTGATCAGTATCTGCTCAGCTGTCCCAGGTGCTGTTGCACTTGGGACATGATGGTTGTGGAAGTGAGTCTTGAGGAGGGACTTGCAGGTTTGAAGCTAAAGCTTTATTCCTTGCTGAGCAAAGGGTGAAAATCCTCTGGAGGTAAAGTGGGGCATTAAGTAGCCCATGGCAATAGCAGTGATAGTGCAGGACATGTGCAAGGGGACTTGAGTTGGGTTAGAAAGAGAAAATACTCTTGTTCCTTTCCACACTTCTAGCAAAATGATGGTGTTTGGTTCCTGAAAGTGTGACTGCCTTAGAAAATTCAGCAGCTAAAAGAGCAAAGCAGCATTTTCAACACTTTCACCTTCATTTTGTTGCTGTTCTCTGCATTCATCCTTTGATTGCTCATACACTGAGTGACTGGAAAAAACTAACCAAACAAGCCCTAGCAGATCCAGGAATTTTTTTTGCTTGCTTGCTTTTTTTTTTTATCCTGCTTTACCAAGATAAAAAAGTGAAAGGCATACAACAGGGGAACATGACAGCTCAGGAGAGGAACAGAGAAGGTTTTCATGTAAAACAGCTCATTTTGGATTGACACAGGAATTGATTGCTTTAACGACTGGAAAAGTAAAGGATGCTTAAAGGCGAATTATGTGGTTTTTGACACATATGATTTCTGCAACTCGTGTCTTGTAGAAATGTTAGGATCTGATTCTATGGGAAAGCTGAGGATGGACAGTGAAATTCATCTCAGATTTTCAAAACTATATTGACTATTTTGGTCTAGTACATTATGACAACATAGTGACAACCATTCTGGCAGCCCCTAGATTTTCTGAAGTGGTCTAGGTGGTTGGCAGTTTATTAATGTTCCCATAATGGTGCCATTATGCAGTTTGTTTCTGTGCTGATTTCCTAAGTAGGACAGAGCAACTTTTGTGGTGGCAATTCTTGTGGCAAGGGCTGAGTGAAGTGTGTCACACCACGTGAGTTAATTTAACAGCAGTTCATTCCCCAGACAAATAAGAAAAGGCACTGATGTATGTGAAAAAGAGTCTTGAGCTATGGTCCTTTAATGTTGTCATAACAGCGTGGTAGTGTTTTAAAAAGGGGAAAGAAATTAAAATTCATAAACTTAGGACTTGCATGGCAAACCTGGCATGAGAATTATAACAGTTGCTTAATGCACTTGCTTTAAAATTACTAAGGAAACTTAAAGGATACTAGCTTTTGGCAAATTATTTACTCAAGGTATCTCAAAATGTGTGGTCATGATAGCTTTTGCCTTAGCTACTTCTCAATGACCAGCAAGAACTTTGTTTTCTTATTTAAAGTTTCTCTGCATAGTTCACCATAGAATCAAATAATTGTTGCTGAAGGGTAGTTAATGATCCAATATATAGCTATTGTAGCAAAATGATGGCCGTTAAGTAAGCAGTCTTTAATTAACCACTTCTCATGGAGCTCTGGCTGGTGGAAGTGCATCTCCTTAGCATGATCCTTATTTAAGCACATTTTAGGAGCAATTTAAGCCAGACATTTGTTTTTCTCTAATGGACGCTGGAAGTTTTCCACCACTGAACAAACAGATTTTCACAGTTCTAGCTGTTGTGTTCCTGAGCAGTGTCTCTCTTGAAAGGGTTTCCTACTGGCTGTGGGCTTAAAATTTATTATGTGATGCTGAAGGTCTAATGTCTTAGTTAATAGGCTGTTAATTATGTTAATGGTGCTTAGGAAAAGATTATTATGAAATTTAGCTAATAGTCCTTGGCAGTGCAAAACCATTGTAATATGGAGATATGAAGATATCACCATGGTGTCTCTTAGTGAATGAGAAGATGAAGAGATACATTGCTTACTGCTGACACCTTACAAAAAGAAAAAATGAAATTTCAAAATAGATAATTTAATTGGAGTCATGATACAGATCTTGCTACAGCCCGTCCAGCCTCTGGTGCTGTTATGTTTTGTCCCATTGTCACTGACAGTCTTCAGAACATGATGGCATTCAAGGTGTAAAAACTAGGTAAGTATAGAAGTAACAAGAATGAAAATCCCTGAGGCAAAGCCATGTCATGACATATTTCACTACAACAAATAACATAGGCAGATATTTCCATGATGACTAACGTGCCAATAAAGTAGTGTGTTTGTAAAACTAGATTGAATGGGGGGTTAGAGGGGGTTTAATAAGACATATGATATTATTATGGAGCTTATTTGTGCTTATTTGCAAGTCCTTGATGAATTCGCGCTCGGAAAATTTGGTACATAATGGCAATTCTGGAATCACTTGAAAGAAGTGAAAAACCCACATGAAGGTGTCCATGAGAAAACAGCAGTTAGTTCCAGAAGGTAAAAACCCACAGTGTTTGTTGGAGTCTTATATATGCAATACACAACTTTATGTGGGGTGGTAGACCAGATGATTTTAATCCAGATTTATTAATCTTTGAAGTTATTGAAACTTGGCACATATACTCTCTGTCAATTAGAAAAATGTAGTGTTATAAAAAACATACTTTAATAAGAATTTTTGTTAAACTAATCGTTTCAGGATTTTCAAGGAAAAAAAAAGGTAAACTAGTTTCCCTGTCTTGCTGTCCTCAAATCCTCCACCATGCCTTCAGATTTTTTCAAGAAACAAATTAGTATTTATTAGGAGTCAGTAAGTGGGTATTATACTTAGCATGCTATAAACTAGAGATTTATAGGATGGGCCTCTGAATGTAGAATCACAGAATGGTTTGGGTTTGAAGAGGCTTTAAAGATCATCTAGTTCCAACCTCTTGTCATGGGCAGGGACACCTTCCCAGGGACCAGGTTGCTCAAAGTTCCATCCAAACTGTCCTTGAACACTTTCAGCAATGGGGCATCCACAGCCTCTCTGGGCATCATGTTCCAGGGCCTCACCAACCTCACAGGGAAGAATTTCTTCCTAATAGACTAAACCTACCCTCTTTCAGCTTAAAAACATTCCCCCTTGCCCTGCCACTGCATGCCCCATCTCTCTCAGCCTGTCCTTGCAGGAGAGGTGCTCCAGCCCTCTGACCATCTGTGTGGCACTGCCCTGTGCTTACAGCAGGATTAGCTACAAAAAGTTTCTCAGAGTCATGATCAGACATCTTTTGAATATCTGTAGGTGGGGAGATTCCAAAACATCTCTGGGCAGCCTGTTCTGATGTTTGACCAACCTCATAACAAAAAGTCTCTTACTTGTGTTTACGTGGGATTTTCTATATTTTTGTGGCCATTTCCTCTGATCCATTGGACACAACTAAGAACAATGTGGCTTTGTCTTCTTTACACTCTCCTGTCAGGTGTATCATTGATAAGATTCCTTTGATGCTTCTCTTCTCCATGCTGAGCAGCCCCCATTTTCTGAGCCTTGTCTTGTGTGAAACCCCTAATCACCTTTGTGTGCTTTTGCTGAATGCACTTCAGTGCACACATGCCTGTCTTGCACTGGGAGCCCAGCAGTGGGCACAACACTTGGCTGTGTCTCACCAGGGCAGAGCAGAGGGGAAGGATCATCTCCCTTCACCTGCTGACAGCATTCCTGGTGCAGCTTGGGAGGCTGCTGGCCTGATTGACTGCAAGGGCACATTGCTGGTCTGTGTCCAGCCTGGTGTCCACAAGGACCTGACAACCCTTTTTATGGCAATCTGCTTTCCATCCTGTTAGCCCCATGCCAGTGCATTAAGTTATTCTTTTATTTAAAATGAAATTAATTAAAAAAAAAAAGATAAAAGCAAGTATTTCAGGCTTTCTCTTCAAAACAACATTTCTGCTTTTTTGTTTTTTTTTCCTCCATTAAAGACCAGAACAGTAGGTGAGCTTCTGTTTACCTACCAGCAATACAGTAGGTAAATCACCACTGAGAACACCAGAGCAGCATTATGAATAACCTTATATATGCCATAAGGAAGACTGGAATAAAAATATGTAGAAATATAGAAGGATTGTGATAAGCATGAGAAATTTCCAATGAGAAAAAAAGATATGGATGATTTTACACTATACTATAGCCAGTTTAAGTTATATCTCTTACTTTAATGGGGGGGGAGCGGTTGTTGTAGGTTTTGGTTTCTTTGAGAGTTATTCAAATAGCACAGCATAAGTTGCTCAGTATTGGACATTGTCTTTCAGCTGAAGAAATGCAAAGGAATCAGTGATATAGTCCTAAGGCCAGTTCTGGCATTTTTGAGGGCCAAAAGTGCAGTTGACAACAGTTGAAATGCACTCACTGCAGCCATTGTAATTGAGACTGAACAAGAAGTGAGTGAGGCATAATTTTCTTGTTTGGATTTGCCCCTAACTTTGTTATGAGAAAACTTGGGCAACTAAAGGCACTACAACAATGCACCAGACAGTTCACATTTTGTTGACACACTGTTTGAAACCAAAAGACTGTCAGGAATCTCAAGCAAGATAACATTAATTATGAAAAACTATCTGATGAGAATCCATCATATCCCTGCTCAAACATTCCATCACAATGCAAAAGATTGTAAGAGCTGAATTAATTAATATACACTGCCAATGGCACATGCCAATGAGGATATCTAGTAGGAAATCCAAGTTATGAACTGATAAAACAGCAGGTGCACTGCTAGGTCATGCTAGAGAGATATTTGGTTGGTGAAAATCTACCATTTAAAGACAAAACTGCAAATCTTCAACAGAAACATTATTTCAGTTTTCCTATATGATGTGAAAGCTGAAGTGTTGGCTATAAAGGCAGAGCCATTACCTGTCAAAGGCGTGCTTCTGGGCACCTGGAACAGTACGATAGAGAGTGTAAAGAATAGTTACGTTGAACAGAAACATCTTGGAACTAGGAAGACAAAAGGAAGCAAAACAAGAATTAACATAGAGAATGGACTGGAGGCTCTTTTATTTGGTTTTGTTCCTACAAGATTTGATGGCAAGGAAAGTATCTACAATCAGGATATTTGTTTTTTTGTCCTTGATGCCTTACGGTGATTTGAATATGTGTAGTGAAGAGTGAATATGTGGATCCAGAGTGTAGACAGTCTGTTTTATGATGCATTTTCTCTTTTGGCCTCAAAAGCAATAAGAGTATTTCCACTGTGAATTTTCAGGACTTGATGAGTTTTAAAAGCATTCTTCCCATGTGAAAGCATCATATGAAGAATGGAATTACCCAGCTACAACAAAAAAGATTTTGTTTGCCAGATAAAACAAAAGGAACATTAGCCACTGCAGCAACATACTTAAGAGTTTAATTTATATGCAACATAATTGATCTGAATCATAACAAAACAGAATAAATACCTTGGAGATTTCAAAGAAAATGTTAGTATTGTTACTTGATTCAAATATCAAGTGATGGTAATATAAAAATATTTATTTTCACAACATGTTGCAAACATGACAGCTTGATAATATTCTTGATGATTATAGCTGACATTTTCTTTGAAAAATAATAAACAATATGGTCTCCTGAAGCAACTACACAAATGATCATTGGTAATGTGCCCTGAGATATTCATAGAGAATAGCTCTCAGAATGGGGCCAGGGTTTCTCCAAGGCTGGTGTCGTGGGTTGACAAGTGCCTCTCATCTCTCATCGAGCGAGTAAGAACCTGAGCCTGAGAAGTGAGAAAAGAAGAACTTTCAGAAAAGACATAAAGATTATTGAAAAGGGCTGAGAATTACTCTGCTTCAAGCAAAACACAGGAAGCCTCAATGCCATTTTATGTTCAAATAAAGCTGATCCATTATGTTACACGGAACTCTCAGAAACGTACTAAGCACTTAAGGATTCCTCCAGATAAAGAGGTATACTGCATATCTCATCAGTTAAATACTTATTTCTGAGGAAAGCTAAGGACAATACCTTTATGTGCAGAAGTGATAACGATGTAAATACAGACAAATGGTGGCAAAATCCCTGTAGGATGATACAGCTTCCAGTACAACAATGTTTCACAAGAAATCTTGGAGCTCTTGAATGCCTCATGTCTTGAGCAATGAGGAAAAGTCAATATAGATACATTTTAACATACTGTACAGTGCTTTGCACCTTACCAAATTACCACATTACCAAATGTGGATAAATGAATGCCTGAGCACAACTGTAATGTATATAATATATTTGTAATACAAATCTTAGGACTATGAGCTGTGACAAAAAAACCATGAGTAACTAAAACACTATGCAGCATATCTGAAGTTCAGAATGCTTACTCTTGTGGGAGTTAGGGACTTAACAGCCTATTCACAAGACTTTTGTAAAAATTAATTAATTTTTATTCACATAATTAATTTTATTATTTATTTTATTTAACTAATCAACTAATAACATAATTTGTTAATTCACATTTGTTTCTATCTAAATGAATAGGTTTTTGTAAATAAGTGTCTTTATAAGTAGTTTCATTTATGAACAAAACCTGATAATTGAAACCATGTATTTATGTTTGTGAATCTGCAGTTTGATGTTTAATAACTGAAAATATTATGTTGCAGTAGAGTAGTAGTAATGGTTACTAACACTGTCTATTAAAAGTTTCATTGGAAGTACAGTACTACTTGGGCAATCCCTGTGCTAAAGTGCATGTTAGGCACTCCTCTATTATTGAAAAGAAACTATGGAATGTATAAGCTGAAAACTCAGCTGATGCCAGAGAAATATCCTGACCATTTTATGTTATTCACTAACCATTTCACCACTTGGAGGAGGATATTGATATTTTCTTTGCTAGAGGATCACATGGGTTAAAGGGCTAATATTTTGTTCTTTATATTAAACTCTTCCATTCGAAAACACACTTTTTCTTCCCCCCTCCATGACTGTTTCTGGCACTAAAAGGTGGCAAGGCCCAGTTTTTTTTGTGTGGTTTATGGTCTAGTAGTAGTTCTGCATGGGAAGAAATTGCCTGCTTGACACAGTGACAATAACTCAGCAGAGCCCAAGAACATGATGTCAGCAGCACAGTGGGGTAGGGCAGTGTCGTATTCAGCCTCACGCATGTAGCTTGGGGAAACAGAAATAATTCCTGCCAATGTAGAAAGTCAAAAACTTGCATATGGAGAAGAGCATGCCTTTCACCACTAGTCAAAAGTGTCACAAGCTTCTTCTTCATACCTGCTACAGATCACAAGGCTGTAAAGTGGATGCTTTGGGGCCAAACTGATGTCAGGACAAGAAAAATACAGCCACAAACTGAAAGACAGGAAACATATTTTAATGTGAGAGTGACTAAGGACGTTGTGGATTCTCCATCCTTAGGGATGTTAAAAAGCTGTCTGGATTTTGCCCTGGACAGCCTGCATTTGGTGGCCCTGCTTGAGCAGGGGGTTGGACCAGAAGACTGCCAGAGTTCCTTTCCAACCCTGACCACACTGTGACTCTGCAAAGACATCCTAGAGGTCATCTGCTGATGAATGAAATTAGTTGTCTTAATATACATGTGGTTCTGCTCTCAATACAAGGAACAATATTACAGGCAAAAGCTGTGATGTGGTCAGAATTTCTTGGCAATGTATATTTCTCTTTTGACTCCAGACCAAACACTTGCCTTGAGGACATATTTGTAAGAAAATCCTAAACCTTTCTCATCAGTTCATACTCTTAGAAAATCCAGGTTTTCCAGTCTTCTGAGTCAGAGGAACAGATATTTTCACCAGACTGTTTTACTGGTATTATCCATATACACTATTATAGGCAAACTTGATAATACACATATTATTATTATGCATTATTATTACATGTGCTTTGTGCTAAACAAAGCACAGGTCAGATGCCTGCTGTACAGGTAATGCAAAATACTTCAGTGTAGGTTTAGTAACCACAGGAAAGCATAAAGGAGAAGGTTAGTAGTTTGCTGCTGAGTATTTAATTTACTGAATAGAATAACATTGACATTCGTGTGGACTTATTAATTGCCTAGTTCAGATTTCAATTTCTCTTCAGACTGGGTGCAAAATGTGTGTACCTTTAAGAAACTAATTTGTACAGACAACTGCGATAATTATTACCTGAAAAAGAGATTGCAGAAATAGCTTGTCAGTTACGTAAGCTACTGAACTTTCTGAACATGTATTTTCTCATCTTTTATTTGCAGACACATATATGTAAATGATTCTCTAAAAATCTGGTCTTACTATTAAAATTTCTTCATTTGTGAAACTGGACTGTGTAGAAAGAAGAGAAAAGGCAAAAAGAATATAAATGAGTCCAGATAGATTTGCATAATGTGGGAATATCACTACATTTTAATATCTATTATAATGTTTCTGGTACTTAATAAAATCAGGTTAGTGCCAGATTTTAGTAAAGGTCATCATAGTGCATTTTCATTTTATAGCTACAACATTTCCCCATTTATAAGGATTATTTTAAACTGAATGAATTAAATGAATGAATGACATACTACAGAGGTAAATATTAAGGAAGGAGTATTATTATTTAAGTTAAAGGATGGTGGTATTGGCAAAAGATCAAATGGCTGTAAATTGGCCATGAATAAATTTAGAGGGGAAATTGGAAGAAGGCTCTTTATCCATCCAAGAAGTATGTTTCTAGAACTGTCTGACAAAGGAGGAAAAGACTGAGTAATTTAAACTTCTAAAATTCTTAAATTTCTACAAAAATCTTGTGAATAGACTGTTAAGTACCTAACTCCCATAAGAGTAAGCATTCTGAACTTTAAATATGCTGCATTGTGGCTTAGTTACTCATTTTTTTTTTGTTACAAAGAAGCAAACAATCAGCTCACAGTCCTAAGATTTGTGCCATATATTACAGTTGTTGTGCTCAGGCATTCATTCATCCACATTTGGTAATATGCAAAGCACTGTACAGTATGTTAAAATGTATCTATATTGACTTTTCCTCATTGCTCAAGACATGAGGCATTCAAGATTTCCAATATTTCTTGTGAAACACTTTTATACTGGAAGCTTTACCATCCTACGGGGATTTTACCATCATTTGTTTTTTAAGTAATGTGATACACTTTGGAAAAGAATCACATAACTAAATAGGAGATTTCATGAAGTGAGATCTGTCACAGGATCCTGGAAAGTCATTTTGTCCTGGGGCACATGTTTGCAGTGGCAGTTTCCACATATGTGGTGTGTCACTATTCCCAAAGACGTCCCTTAGAAATGCTATTGCCAGAAAATCATATAGTCATGTCCATGTTGCTGAGTGTCTATTCAGCACTGCTTAGAAATAAGCCATCAGTTTCCTGTCTTGATCTGTATTTGGCTTTGTTTCGGTCTGCATTCACTCTCCTCTGAAGCCTTGGAGGTGAGCAAGTGGACACAGATGGGGTGAAATTGTACCTTTAATGGCTTTACATTCTTAGATGTCTGGTTGCTGTGCTCTGATCATACATTCAGTGTAAAGCTGGCAGTTGCCAGGTATGAGCTTAAGAGAAAATTCTTCCCTGAATTTAAATTAGCAGCAGTCCTGCAGTCTGTGTCTATCTTAGGACTCTCTCTGAGTTTTATTTAGCAACTAAAGCACAGGTACCTGTGGTATTAGCAAGATTCTCTCTTTTACTTAGGGCATAGTTCAGGCTTGGCTTTCTGAAGAAGTGTTGGGAAGAT
Source organism: Irena cyanogastra (assembly GCA_013397155.1). Lineage (NCBI taxonomy): Eukaryota > Metazoa > Chordata > Aves > Passeriformes > Irenidae > Irena > Irena cyanogastra. The sequence goes on along the minus strand of VWZV01001337.1, from coordinate 842,263 downwards.
TTTTTTGTCCTTTGCTGCATTGTATACATGTTTTCAGACTTCTTTCAAACCAGACAGCTATGGCACGGCTGCCTGAAATTTGGAAAACTGGACTCTGTGAAATGGCTAATTTCTCCCATCCTTTGTTCTCAAATAAGGTCATCATCTTTCTTATTTTAAATAGAAAGTTTAAATTCCATTTCTTAGCAAGTATTTTTCAATTATTCCTCAATTCAGAATATATATATTATATATAGAATAAAGAATATATATATTATATATATATATATATAATTCAGAATATATATTCCTCAATACAGAATTGTATAATTCTGTAACCGTTTTTTTCCAGAAATTTTTCTTCTTGATCATCTTTCTTCACATTGGTACTCCTTACTTCAATATATCATTACACAGGTGAAAGGAGACACCTCAAATGGAAGCTTTGCCTTTGATTCTGATGCAAGAGGGAAGAAAAGAGGATACACTGGAATCAGTATTTATCAGTGGTTAAGCCTTTACTCTTAAGAAAAAGGATCCCATGGAAGTCAGCTCATGAAGTCTAATGACAGAACTGAAAAGACAGAATTGCATAGTACTTGCTTATGGTACCTGCCTTTAGAAGTGTTTTGAGCTTCAAACGTAAAAAACCAACAAAATTCCCACCTGAATAAAGTTAGTTCTCAGCCTTTTGTGAAATACTGCAGGCAGTGTATTAAATACCATCCACTGTCTGCTCATCCGAGGCCCACAGCTAGCCAGCAACACTGCCAATATCAATACTAATACCACAGTTTCCAGTTCTCATCTCTGTGTGTTTTGCAGTGAGTGTGGTTATAGCATGACAAAATTATGATTTGTAGTGTTCCTGCTGTTTTTCATAATGTTCACCTATTAAAGACCATGAAATTGTGAATGCAATATGAAATAATTCTGACCTTTTTTTCTTTAGATTTGACAAAGGACTCCAAAATGGCAAGCAAAGATTATCAACTTACGTACATTCCTTATCAAAAGAATTTGCTCTAATGACCTCTGCTTTTCCCCCTCTAGATTTTCTTAAATCTGATTTTCTTCACTGTTCTGGCTTAAGATTTTCTTCTTCAGGGTGAGGGAAAACAACTCCTCCTATTCCCTGTTGGAGAAATGAACTTTACAGTGCAAAGGCTGTCTAAACTCACATTCCAGCTGTCACTGAAAATTTTAGCATATTACAGCAAATAAACCAGTCTGCTGCTGAAAAATAAATTAGAATTAGAAGTGGTCGGAAATTCTTTGCCCTGCTCAGCTTGCCTGTGATATATGTGATGAATTTCAGTAAAAGAGGTTTTGATCACAATTTCCATCAAAACTTCACTTTCCAACAACAACATTTGAGTAGTTTGCCAGACTTGTATAGCTTCTTGATTAGGAAACAATCTAGTTTGGACAGAGGATTGAGATATGTAGTTCTTTTAATTTGTTTTCAAGGACATGAACCATATTGTAAGGGATATAACGGAAAAAGTAAAAAAAGACCTGAGGGCTCCAACACAGTAAAAAGAGTTTCAGATGGCAGAAATGAGAACTAAAGCATGCAGGAGAAAATAAACTGGATAACATATACTAAGTGGGATGGAAAGAGCAGTAAAGCTAAAAGAGACCTTAGGGAAGAGAGAGGACAGCAAATTAGACATGAATTTGTAAACTGATATTGAAGCAAAACAAAGCAATGAAATTTGAGCTATTCATACAAAAGAAGTGCATCATAAAAATACTCCAAGTAAATGGAGTAAACATTTTTGCACCGAACTTTCCCTACAGAAGGTTTTAAATCCCATTTTATAAATAGAATTGCAAATACCAAGTGCAAAAATGGTGAAAGGCTGGATCTGGTAAAACACAGGCCCTGTGAGTAGTATCCTTGCCTGATTTTACATGTCTAGAAGTTAACTGACATCAAAAGACCTGCCTGTCCTAAGAGGAGACACATCACCCTTTGGATATGTCTGTTTTTACAGATGACTTAGTGGGGACCAGCTGAACTTTTCCATAGCTAAAATTTAAAGAGGTGAACCATGCATTTTTGTTACTAGAAGACCTGAGAGAACTGAAATGAGAATGACACGAAAGGTCTAGAGTGTCTAGAGATGCTTGCAAGGTTTGAAAAACTACTGAAATAAGACTGAAGATCTCATAAGAGTTAATATGCATAGAAAAAAAAGCTTTGAGTAATGTGAAAAAGTATTTGAGATACAAATGAACACAACAATAAAAGGGGACTGAGAGAGTAGTTTGCAGCTAGTACACAAAACACACAGTCCAGTTCAGGTGAAGGAAATGAAGAAGCTGCGGGGAGAAAATGTGATCCTTCAGTAAGGTGTTTCTTTTTTTTCCTACCTTCTCACAGCTGAGACAGCGTTGCAGCACTGTCAGAGCATTTACATCAGTTTAACTGAAAGGAAATCCAAGTTGCTCCAGCTCCAAGAGCCATTTCATAGGTGCCTTCCCAACTGGCTCCTAGCTGAGCTTGTGGATCTGGGTGCTCAAATTCAGACGAGCTGCAACACCTTGTACACAACACCAAGTTTCTCAGAAAAACACTGCTTTTGTGGATAACCATTTCCTATGCCAAAATTGTAGATTTCCTGCTCTTTTACCTTCTATTTATTGCAGATGCAAAGAAGATATGTTAACCCTCAGGGTTTCATGATAACTAACATTTCATAGAAAAATCTGTGTGTATTTTGTGAAAATCATTACTTCATTTGTAACAAAATTGGAAATCTGTTATTTCCACAGTAGTTTTGAGAAGATGAAGTACTTTGTTTGGTTTGGCTTTTATGTTGAAGTATACATTTCCTAGTGTAAATGATTTTATTGCTATCAATTTCATTTGGCCAACATATTTGAAAGCAATTAATTGCTTTTGCTTACTGAAAGATCAGTTTTGTCAACTTTAAACATGTTAACTTACACTTATGATGATGAAACTCAAATTAAGGCTGACATAATTAAGCTCTGAGGATGTCACCCCCTTACCCTTCCATAACCCTGTGAAGCTGAACCATCCTGTCTTGTAACATGCAGCCTTTTACACTGAATGAGCAAAGCTGAGGTTGACACAAAATATATCCTGGAGCCAGACTAACAAAGCTCTTAAAATTACTCACCCAGACTCAAATCTAATTATCTTTCAGCTTTCTTCCTTTTACCATGAGAATGGTCAATAAAGTGGGTGCAAAGCCAGCTCACAAATGACATTTTAGGTGCAGATGGCAGGAGAGGGAAAGGAGAGAGACTATTCCAAACCTGAAAATAACCCTTGTCTCCAAAGTCACAGGTAAGATTAGGCACCATCAAGTTTAAATGCAGCATGGTACAGTTCATGTTACACTGTTTAGTATGCACTGAGTGCACCGAGGGAAGAGCATGAGAGAAAAATAAATGGACTCAGTACAAAATAAATGGGTAACATACGGCTTTTGAGACTGAGACAACATTTCACTGCCTCTTACTGTTTATTTTATTTTAGGTTGAAGTACTTTATCCTTTATATTTCCAAGTTTCTATATTTGTCTGTGGAGCAGCTGGTGCTATTTGTTCTGGGTGATTTAATTTATTTATTGCTATGTATTCTAAAGACATGTAGCTCTATCTTCTAATGGTTTTACTGTGTGCTCTTTAAATTGAAACAGTTGATCAGGATTTTTTTTTTTGTTACACCAGCTCTTGAATTCTTTAAAAGAACAGTTGTATTTCAATGCATTTTTCTTAAAAACGGAATTTAATAAAAATGAAGGATAGATTTGAATAATACTGTTATATTCATCAAGCATGAATATCAGGATGCTCAGGATTGCATCATTAAATTTTTGTTCTTTGGTTAAGATGTACACAAAGTCTGCAAATATAGTTGTAAAGTGATATATGATCCAGAAAGATCCCAAATAAAGCTACTTTTCAATTGAATGTATTTGCTTTCAACAGTTTTCTCTGTTTAGGTACTAGATAGCATTTCCCTTTTCCTCATGTTCTGTTGTGAGATGCAAACAAGAATGTAGGAGCCTTGTAAAAATAAATTTTTGCATTGCTAGTATAAATGTGCCTGTCCAGAAGTGTTTTTATTTTTAAGATGAAAATATCAGTAGATATAACCTATCCTGACATCCATTCTGATCTGATTAGACTGAAAACACAGATGTGTTGATTGGGGAAAATTAGTTTGGTAACCATGGTAGAAGGGAGATTTTACACTATAAAGCAGTTCAAGAAAGAAGAGAATGGTGGATCTATAACACTTTTTCTTTCTTTTTCTGTGCTGCTTTAGGAATGAACAGAGAGCTGCAAGATAGCTGTTATTGCTTGCAGACTTTATCTTTGATGGCCCTTGAGAAATAAATCAGCAGTAGTTCCTTATGCAAGGCTCCAAATAGCAGGAGCATTGCCACAGCTGACTTACACTTGCATGCTGATGCTATTGTTTAGCTCTTTGCCAGTGCCTAAACATCCAGCAGAGACATTTACATTTACTCCAGGGTGGATGAGAGAGACTGCCAGCTGAAAGGAAAATCATGTTAAGGTCTGAAAAAATAAAGACGCATGAGCATTCAGTTGTAGACGGAATGTGTTTTACACATTCACTTTGAATTTTTTTTTGCTATTCGCTTTCAATTCATGTGGGGGATTTTCATGTGCAAACCTAGGCATTTTTTTCATTATTTTTTTTCTAGTTTTGGTGATTCTTTTTTCCTACACAAAATTTTTAAAATGCATGAAAATTAGGAGGAGAATTATGCATTAAGAAGTCGCAAGTTTAAGAATCTTTCTATCGTATAATCAGGGAGTACATTTGAGGGAAAGTTTACAGGTGATTAATACACCACCTCTTCAGAAGTGCAGAGGTTTTTTTTTCAATTTTTTTTTTTTTTTTTTTTAAGGCAAACCAATTTGTAGTTGACCTTTGACTTTTCCTTTTTATAAAGAAGAGTAGGGGGTTAAAATCAATTTTTCATTCATATCCAGGGCTGGACTTTCAAAGCAGATCAATTTGCTAAATGAGTAATCTGAAAATTTGACTGTAAGAGTCATATCAGGAGCAACTGTGCACTCTAATCACTTCTGAGAAATCTGGCCTTTGTGTGCACCCAAGAGAGCACCACATGTCTGATGTATCTTAAACCAATGCTCTGAGAGCAAACCTTGTCTTGCGTAGTCATTATCTGAAACCAGAAGCTGTTTTTTACAATTTATTTTGAACAACTTTATGGCTTGTGCATGTCAATGCATTGACAGATATCGCTCCAGCTGTGTTTCAGACATTTTATGTTTTTGAACAGAGATTGTCAGTGAGTAGCAATTCTCTGTTGAACAAACACAAGAAAATCTGAAAAAGCACAAAGTATTGTGCTTTGAACTGTCATATCTGTAGGCAGAACAATACAGTAAATGGTTCTTTCTACTGTGTCAGAGCATCAACCCCTGTGAGGCATCAAATATGGCTAGAGCAAATGTTTAATATTTGTTAGAGTGTAGGCAAGGATGCCTGGCATTCAGTCCTGACTCTGGAGTTGATGATCTGAACTCCAAACCAGCCTGTAGAGAGGGGAAAATAGCTACACAAGCAGAAAAGTTTTGCTTCTCTTCCAGCTGCAGTGTGAAGTTTTCTTTGGTGGTGCCTTTTAATCATCTCACAGTCCTCAGAAAAAAAGCATCCTATCGAAATTCAAAGTATAAACTGCTATATTAAAAAGAGTAACAGAGAAGAACAAGTGCTCATATATCTGTAAAAGCCAATAAAAGCATTTTTTATGAGTCTACAAAAAATTCCTTAAGATGCAGCCCCTGAATGATAGGCTCATGCCTTCCTTACACACTGCCCTTTGAGAAGCAGCACAGCAGAGAGCAAGATGAATCCAACTGACCAGCTTAGAAGAGGAACTGTTTCTGTCTGAACTGCATCAGGCTTCAGTGGTCTGGCTCCCACTGATGGGTGAAAGCAGCCCAGTTGTTGGTCAGAGGCTGCTCTCAGCAGCAGCACTGTACCTAGTACATATACTCTCAGCCTGTTCTAAATGCCTGTTCTCTATGACTCAATGCCATTTACTTTTTATTGCTGCACTGACAAGTCCCTGGAGGAAAGGGAGTTTAGGAGTCCCTCATGAGATTTGTGTCTGATGGCCTTTTGATAGCTCTGGGGCTCCTATCACTTCGATCCCTTCAAGTCAAATAGAGTAGGATGTGTTTTGCCCTGCTCTAGGCCTGCCTATATTCCAGCTGAATAAATATATCCTTATTAATGTTCATTTGTACATAGACTTGCATTTCTGCTTGTGACTGGATCTTGACTGGCAGCCCACTGGTGTAAATTCAGCCCCACTCCAAGCTCCAACCAGGCGAGCTTGCTCACTGCCAGTATCTAAAGGTATCATGTCTTTAGGGGGAGGATATAGTTCATAATCCATTACTATTTAATTGCATCCTCTCTGCTGATACTGCTGTTGAGGGCACCAATTAGTTTCAATTGTGCAGGTGGTTTTAGCAGAGCAGACAGTTAGGCTAATGGGAAACGGACTGTGATCATCTACCTCATTTCACAGAGCTAAGGAGCAACACTCTCATTCGAACTGAGTTCAATTGTTCTTGACTGGAACTTGTTCTACACAAGCAACTTTGGTGCAAAAAGGCTGTCGGGGACATTCAGCCTCTGGATTTCTATTTTGCTTGCATAGGTCTCTTCATCAAAAGTACTTGACAGTAACTGGCTTTGAAGCAGCCAATGAAATATTCCTGTTTGGCCCTTCCTGTAAAAATCCATGCAGATAAATCATTTAATAAGAGCAATAGCACTAGAAAAATTACCAAATGACCTCTTACAGGATTTTAGTCAGCTCACAGATTTATGTTTTCTTGTGTGCCCATAAGCCTCCATGGGCAATTAACAGTGTTTATCGCTGTTTTCCGTCTTCTATTCTGGTTCTGAAAACCTGAAGGTGACAAAAGGCATAAGAAATAAAACCAGAATAGAAGATAGAAAAAATTAAGGTGTAAATGTAAAATGTAACTACACAGATAGGCTCACTGATATCTGGTCATTTCCCCAGGAAAAGCCAGAGAGCTTGTGAGGGCACTTGAGAAGTCAATGCCTTTTTGGTTTTAGGAGGCAGATCTTCTTGCCACACACAAGTACATGGCTTAAAGGTCATGTAACTGCCAGTCTATGTGATTTTCTCTTTCTGAAGCCTTTTGAAATAAAGCTGGCTCATCCTCATTGTCATCTTGTTTTTCTTTCTATTTGTCTGCAGGGCTCTGGTCCTGGATGTCCACACTACAGACTTACTAGTTTGAACTCTGTTTACTCTTGAACAGTTCAAGTAGATCTGATTGGAAAATTCAGGAAATAGTGTTTAGGACACAGAGAATAACTCCTTTCACAGGGTGCACTGTGTCTCACTCTACCTACCTGAGAAAGCCCTCCAGCAATAACACCTCAATAGGCCATGAAAAGGAGCTCATGGCACTCCCCTAAAGAACAGGGATCATGCAAGGGAACAGCCTTTAAAGCGATAAGCACTGCAAGAGCACAGCACTGAGAGGTTGAGACAAGCTCTGGAGCCCCTTTAGCTCAATTCCACTACACCTCACACCCATGCTCAAGGGACATAGAGCTGGGACAGTCACTCACTGCTCAGCAGCAGCCCTTCAGTCTCAGGTCCCCTCCCTGGTGGCTGGGTGTGGGATGCATCATCACTGCAGCCTCTGGATCTTGTGTGGCACTCAGTGATACCTTACTGCTCTCCTGACAGTCCTGACCCCAGTGGGACTCATGTATGTGGGAACTGCTCCTCTGGCCCTCAGGAAAAAGGAAAGGGAAACTACTCAGAGCTGTGGTGATGAGATGCTGGGAAACATCCCCATCAAAGATGTCCTTCTTTTTCTGCTGGTGATACAGAGTTGATTCCTCCAGAGTGTACCACCTTCTGTGTGAGTATGAACATAGACTCTTCTAGATGGGAAAGAGATGAGTGAGGAAGACTAGTTAGGAGGCTGTATGGCAAAGAGTGACACTGAGAAAGTGGTTACTCACTGACCAAAGTCTCTTTTGATACAAGAGCTTGGGGGAATGATATTAAGTTGGAAAATAGTAGGCTCAAAGTAAATAAAAGTCAAGCATTCTTCAAATAGCAAGTAAGTAGTCTGTGAAATGCCTTGCTACAGCATCTTGTGAAAGTTAATGTCTTTCAAAAGCAACTGGACACACATCGGCAAAAAAACCTGTCGAAAGTTATTAGATATAAACACCTTTGCCTTATGATGTTCCTTTTGTTGGAGGTGAGAAAAGCATTTTTTGAGAAGTGTGACTAGGTTTTAATTTCTCACATTCTCTGGTCGTATCTATTTGTGGTCACTGTCAGAGCCAGCATCCTGGAGTTTTGCAGTATGCTGACAAAGCCTTTCCATTTTACTTGAACCCTTTTCCAAAGGATGAGCCACATTGTGCCAAGGCTCTCTGAACCTCAGATACTCTAAAAAGGCAGCAGGCAATATGTTCCAGTGATACATGACAAAAATTGTCCATAGCCCTGCATGAGAGGGTGGCTGTCTCACAGAGTGTGTTAAGCAGATGAGAAGATATGGCCCTTATCAGAGAGGCATCTTTTGATGAGGTGTTAAAAATTCTGAGCTAAAAATATTCTAAATATTCTAAATATTCTGCAGCTGTGAGTGCCACTTGGTGCACATCACAGACATAGATGGTCCATGCCAGCAGAATAGTATGTAGTCTCTACCGTGTGAATTTAAGCTGATCCCTAGCAATTGACCATGGACGGATATTTGTTCCCTTAAATTGATTTTAAAGTCTGCATGGACAAAAATCAAGAAAGCAAGTGACCAAAAGAGTTTTCTGATGGACTAAATACCAAGATGGTATTGTTCGAGGATTATTTCTTCCTATAATAATAAAAATGTTATACAAGTAGGAAAAAAAATAAATTAATTGTGTTTCTCCTTCAAGTTCAGAAGTAAATAAGGCATTGAGAAAAACAAGGGGACTATGTTGAAATTATTACTGTTATTAAAAACAACAGTTTTGAGCCTCTGGCTATGTTGGAGGGAGTAATAAACATTTCAAAAATCAAGGGCTGATTTACAAGTGTTGAGCAACTGTGGTAAAAATTTCAAAGGCGCTCATATCCTATTCAAACTATGATTAATCTATCTTTTGTTCTTAAATTTAAATGCTATCAATTTTACTTTTAGGCAATGTTACTTTAGAAAGAAGTATAGCTGAGACAGTAATATTTTCTCTCTTCATGTGGTCAGGTTTGGCATAGGGAAAGGGTGATTATGCTTTGTTTATCTAATATAGAATTTTAGGAAAATGCAAACACAGAACTTTTAAACATTCAGTAGTTTCCATTCTGAATAGAGAAATGTAAATATTCTGTGTGATTTATTAAAGATGTCAACAAAGCAATCATAATCTGACAATTTAAAGGATTTGTTCATGGTTAGCATTCATTTAGGTTTTTCCTTAATCCCAGATCATAATTGGATCTAACTAACTTTTATCTGACATCATGAAGACTGAGACTGTTCTAAACATGTTCACTCTGCCATTGAGAGAAAGGGATGTCCTGAGCTCTGAAGGCCACTGTGAAGAGAAATAGTCTTCAACCATGGCATTTGATAAACAGTATTTATATCACCCCCAAAAGTAAGTGAATTTGGAGATTAGGTGGTGATTGCCAGAACAAACTAGCTTAGAGGTTTTTCTTCAAATGTGGTTATTATCTCATGCCATATGTGTTCAAGCTGTTTCAGAATAGAGAGAAGGTGGGGTAAAATTATCCTTACGCCAATGAAAAAAATTTGTTTATGTGTGGCATATTCCTTAATTGTGTGAAACAATCAGGGGAATATTAATTGTCTTCTTAATGAAGAGACCAGCAGTTCAGTTACTTTTAGAAAATAGTAAAAAGTACCTTTCTGATTCAGCACAGAGTTCATTCAAGCCTGTGAAAATTTGTATTAATTCAATATATCATTGTTATAGAAACTGTGCTGTACATAGCTTATGCAATAAGGTGTAATTTAGCACTTTTATTTTCAAAGTATGTTTGTGTGCACATTCATTCTCACATTGTAGTGCCTTCCCTTTTTTTATGGTCACAATTAACATAAAACAATGTTTTTCTTTCCGAGAAAAGCACAATTTAGTATTATGGACATGTCTGAAAGGAAATATTGTGAAAAATAGTCCTGTTGCTGTTTGGAGAGCTCTTGAACCACGCAGGTCCCAAACTGAATGTTTTTGGTGAATCTGTTTTTTCCCTGGAGAAGTCATCACATGGAGAAGTAAATGGAGATAGACCTTTATCCCAAGCACTGGAGATGGCTCATCCCAAAGCAGAAACACTTACAGATATCAGGAGAGACAGAGACCTCAGATCAGTGAGACAAAATGAATATGGGCCATTGCCTGTGCCTGTGCTTGTGCAGTGAGGGAGCTGCAAACCTGCATGCTGCATTAATCATGCCTCAATGCACAGAGAATCAAGACCCTAAATTGTCTCTAACTTGGATTTTTCAGCTTGCTGGAAAGGCATGGAACTCCTTCTTCACATGTAGTCACACACTAATAAAACATGCAGAATCACAAAGACAACAATCTTCCAGCAGGGGCATTGAACTGGCCAGAACTTTGAAGTTCCACTTATTTCCTTTTAGCGAGTTCCCAAACAAAAGCCTTTAAGCCACCAAAGCTTGTTTGTACTAGAAATACAAGCTTAAGTAGCTTTTTAAGTAACATAATCTCAAAGTGACTAGCAATAAAAGTGTCTTATAAAAAATTTCCTTTGCTTGCTGCAAGTCTTTGCATTCACGCTTCCATTCAGCTGACTCAGGAACTTTCTGTGTTGCTCTGCTCTGTTCCTTCTGGTCCTGGTGAGGACTCTTGCCACTGTCTCTGGGGGCTGATGACTGCCTTCTCCATGTGTTCTCCATCTGAACACATGCACTGCACCTCAGAAAAAGAGTCTCCCATTCCTTTAAGAAGTGTCATTTGACATCTGTTTTATTGCAGAATATAACATGCAGCTGAGGACAAGCAAATCAAACATTTGTAAACATTTATCTGGCAGGGATCTGAAATTGTGCAGAAGTCAATGTTCAATGCCAGCTGGCACTGCAAGAGGGGGCTTCCCTCTGATACTGTAACACAGAGTGCTCTATGCATACCCAAAGTATATTTCTCCCACCTTAAATCACTGGAGGGTTTTGTGGATGAGAAGAATGTTTTCATGTATCAAAAATGATCAGGGGTATGAGCAGTTCTTCCTCTCCCCAATGGCATCCAGGCTGAAGATTTTGACTTTTTAATATTTTCACTATTCCAAAATTCATCCATATCTTTAAAATTCCAAGTGAGAGAAACATTATTTTGTATTTTATTTACATTCTATTTGTATTTCTAGAGAGTACAAAAGAGATTTTGCCTTCATTTTTATGTTTTAATGGGATGGTTCTGCATTTACATAGGCCTAACTTGCAAAAAGATGTAGTTCCTCATGCACCAAAAATGAGACACCACATAATTGAGAAGAGATATAGATAGACATAGGTATAGATTGTGTAGATAAAGATTATAGACATAGCTATGGATGATATAGGTATAGATATAGATACAGATATAGATATAGATGATATAGATGTAGATATAGATATGACAGTGGAAAGAACATATTCTGTGCACTGGAACATATTTTAACTTAGTTTGTGGATGGAAGGTCAAATTCATCTCTGAAAGATGCCTACAGATTTCCACTGAAGATGCTTAAAGTTACAGGTATTTCTCTGAGTTCAAAATATAGCCCTAAGTTATTAACAGCCTTTCTCAAGAAGCTGAGCATGATAAAAGTCTGGGATGATTTAAAGCAGGAAGTCAAAAGTCAGTGTGAATTCTCTGTGGTGGAAGCAGTGAGGGGAAAATAGAAGTATGTTATGCAATAATTTATAGGTTTGGAAGACTAATGGAGAAAAAGGTGCAGACATACAACAGAGATAAAAAGCAACATTATCCAGGCCAACCCACACACAGATCAAAGTTAATTTGAAAACATAAGTGTTTAAAGAAAAAGCAAAGAACAGCTAAAATAAAGAGAGGGTAACACTGAGGAAAAGATACATGTTAAAAGAGATACTAGCAATTGCAGAAGAGAAGAACAGAAAAGTAAAAAGGAGAAAACGTCTCAGGAAGTTGCTGGTATCGTTAAAAAGTATCTTGATGCGAGAGATATTTCAGAAAACCAGACTATTTCTTAGGATGAAATTATGCACCAGTAGAAGGGAAAGAAAATTACTAGTGGGAGTGTTAAATGTGATGCAGTTGCATGAAAGTGTGGAAAAGGGAATGTCCCAAGTAATCCAGGCACAAAAAGTATATGACCATCGGGGAGGAACACAAACCCCTCTTGATCATGACTCTGAGTTACAGCCTTGCATTAGAAAAGCTCCTGCCATTTTCCAAATTGCATGCACTTAGGACACTTTTCCAAATGTTTTAGAAATTATAGGGTTTGAAAAGGAAGGCTATGAAATGGGGAAAAGGAGGACATTAGCACACCGCAACAGAAAAAGCAACACATGCCAGTTCCTCCTACTCTTGATCTTGTGTCTCCCTATGCAGCCTTCTGTAAAAATGCTGCTTTCTCTTTTCGTAATGAATTCTCAGGATGCTGCAGCTGTTAAAAATGCTCATGGCCTTTCAATTACAAAGCAGGAAAAATCTCGTAGAGATATAAGAAGGTGTCATTCCTACCTTTCTGGGATAAAGGAAACCCAAAAAACACTGAAACACTTCAAAGAGAAGTTGAGATCTTGGACAGAATTAGGAAAAAGCTGTAAGAACAGCATCAGTCTGAGAAAGCCTGCTCTCAAGAAGAGCTTAGATGAATTTGATTTTATCTGTGCCAAGGTCAATAGTACTTGTACAAAGAGGAGAACTCAGACGCAAAATTTTCTTAGATCAATTTAAAAGAAAGCATAGTAGGATGCCATAGCTAATGAGAAACAGGAGAACAAGTATAAATAATACTAATCTTAAGGAATTTTGTTCCTGATGTTTTCAAATAGAGCTTGAAGCCTCTCAGATAGCTACACTGCATGTGGGAAGTCGTGGACTTGATGACCGGGTCAGGTTTGATAATATTTGGTGTATGAGAAGTCAGATTAGATGATCATAACAATGCATCTGATTTTATAATGTACTTATATAACTCTTATCTTATAAGAAAAGACATGACTTCTCTTAAAGACTTACTATTATTGCAAAACTCTTTCTCTGTCACACTGTGTTACATCTAACGTATTTTCTTCTTTGATGAGGTAGATTAGAAACTCCAATTACATACAGGTCCTTGTGTTATTTAATGGACTTTCTCTGGCACCTATTGCTGCATTTTTGTCTGCTTGAAGAAGCATTGTGGACATCTAGATTAAAACAAGTTAGCAAGGGTAGTTATGCTTTCAGAGCTTTGTAGTTTGGTCATGATGATACAGTAAGGGACATTTAACTAACTGCCCAGAAGCTACTTAGAATTTAACTAATTTAAATTACTTTTTTACTACTTAGAATTTAAGTACTACTTACTTTTGTGCTACTTAGAATTTAATCTGTGTCCAGTCAGGCTCATATTTTCACCATACTGAAAGGAAAGAGGCTCTCTTCCAGCTTGTGTTTCTGTGCATAGACACACACATAAAGTTGCTGTGTCAACGTATTTACATGCATGAAACACTTCTAAAAACAGTAACTGTGTCCATGAATGCTGAACCTAGTCATGCAAAGGTTTCTTTTTTATTGAGTGGGTAGAAGGAAATTCTGTAGGATCACAAAATATTCTGAGTTGAAAGGGACTCACGAGGATCAGGGAAAGGGACTCATCAAGTCCAGCTCCTGGCCCTGCACAGGACAGCCCCAAGAATCCCATCCATTTGCCTTCCTGAACTCAGTCAGGCTTGGTGCTGTGCCCACTCCCCTGGAAAAGTGCCACATGCTGCTTCACATGAAGTCATTAGGCAAACTGTCAGAATCCAAGAGATTTTCTTACACTTTAGAGATATTCCTCTGTGTTATTGATTTTTATGCTTCCTCTGGGGCTGTGACTCTTTGTGCTCAGTGTGATGAAGTCTACATCTTTTGCAGCAAGTATTCAGCAGTCCAACGTTTACATTGAACAGCAAGCAGCAATCCCTAAAACAGCTTATTATTTTTCTTCTCTGCATTCAGAGTATTGTCAGGGTCTTCCTTTAGCCCACTGTTATTCTGTATGTTTATTCTGTCACTTACAGATGTAGCCTGTTGAACAGTTTGGACACAATATTTGCAGATTACTTGTGTATCTTTAGTATTTCATTGGACTGCGTTGTATGCAGAGATTTAGGTGAGGAAGTTATGTCTTTAGTCCTTCAATCAGATGACCTGCAGTGGACTCTCAGGCATTCCTGGAAGCAGTTTACAGTCTTTACATGTATTTTAACCCAGCTTGATTGACAACCTTAACTACACATGTAGGTCATTCAGCCATACATAGCTTATCTTTCAGACTTCTAGTTATCTGCAGGAACACAACATCCCAGTTCCCAGCTGAAATTTCAGCCCACCCAGGTGTTTGGTGTTTTTTGTTACATTAATCTGTGAAAGCTTCAGAGATTTTTATTGTTTTTAGCAATATCCCTCATTCAGCTGTGTACTGCCTTTTCTATTGTAGGCTAAAATCACCCCCTTTTTGTACACTATTATTCACATGGATGGCCCTGAAGTGATGTCGGAAATACTCGTGCTTCCTCATTTTTTTTCCCCCCAGGAGATGCTCAAATGTTGCCCATGAATAATCTCAGAAAGTGTGGCACACTGAATGCCCTGGCCTCTGGGGTACAGTCTGTCAGTGCTTAGAGCACAACACATGTTCAGAAGCTGATAACATACCTTTGTTTTGTTGAGCGCCATTTCATGACATTTTGAGTTGTCTGGGAATCCTGATGGTTATAGAAAGTGCTACTTTTCCCCTTCTGGGATTTATTGACTATCTCATCCAAAGCCTTTAATCTCCCACGAATGTTTATTCTTTCATTTGAACTATCTCATGAGGAACTGAGAAGAGTACACAGATAGTGTCATGCAGACCTTGTTCTCTGGAGCAAACAGCCTGCTCTGCTCCAAGGCCAGATCAATAAAGATGCTGATTTTTGGCTCTGGATTAGCAGTGAAGCTATGCAGGAAGAAATTCTCCTAAGGCTGAATGGTAGAGTAGCAATTGTTTGAGTTATAGGTGGCTTTGTGACCTCATGGTCCCACTTTGGCACTGCTGCATTTGATTTGGTATGAGACCTTTATTGCAGTCTCTTGAACCTTAAGAGACTCTCAAATTCCTCCATCTCCTGTGTTTGTTGGCATTTCTTATTTTCTCCTTCTAAATCTGTTCAGTTTCATAGGAATAGTACTTGTTAGGGAAGAGACATTAGAACTGGAACTAGGCACTTGTCCCTGAAGAGGCAAAGTTGAGTGCTAGGTTTTATTGCCCTTTGGGGTTCTGGGATGTTTGATGCCCTCCCTGTCTTGAGCCAATGGCTGCCTTACCAGGCTCTGGGGTACTCTCTGCCTGTTCTACTGCAGGGGTATCTGGAAGAAGATGAAGAAACTGACTCTAACTTAATAATGGCTAAGGCACTAAGCTGGGCTAGGGCTTACTTTTGATCACCCACCTTCAGACCTCTTTTTTTTCAGTGAATTATCAACCAACTTTATTAGGTATTAGCATGAAGTGTCCTGGTAGGAATTGTGTTTCAACTGACTGCCAGCAAATCCTAGCAGTGTGGTCAGCACACAGCAAGAGGTGGAGATTGCAACACCAACCAGATTCCATGACTTACAGAGGCTCAAGCTCTTTCATCATATGCTCCTTCAAATGATTTTGGCCTTTGACACACACTGTTAAACAGTCAGTTCTTACTGCAGAATTTTAGATGGTGTTGAAGGGGTCTTCATTCTTATATGGATTTTGCCAGGGTGTGTTGTGAATGTCTTTGATAAACTAAGCAGAATTTCAACAAATAAATGCAACTCACAGGCTGCTCTGCAGAGTGATGAGAAGGGCCTGTAGTGTATTCTCTCTTGTGTGTTTCTGAGTCTTTATCTGCTTTTATAAGTGTCAGGATTTAACCCCAGTAATCAATACTGGGGGTTAATGAAACCAGCAATAAAAACCCTCATACAGCCACTCACTCACTCCCCCATAGTGGGATGGGGGAGAGAATTGAAAGGGTAAAAATGAGGAAACTCATGATTGAGATAAAGACGGTTTAATAGGGAAAGCAAAAGTTATGCACACAGGCAAAGCAAAACAAGGAATTCATTCACCATTTTCCTTGGGCAGGCAGGTGTTCAGCCATCCCTGGGAAAGCAGGGTTTCATTACATGTAATGGTGACTTGGGAAGACAAACACCATCACTCCTTCCTCCTCCTTTCCTCAGTTTTGTATGCTGAGAGTGATGTCATATGGTCCGGAATATCCCTTGAGTCTGTTGGGGTTGGCTGTTCTGGCTGTCCCCTCACAAATTCTTGTCCAAAGGACAGTCTCATACCAATTACTGTGAGGAAAATCAACTCTACCACAGCCAAAACCAACACTTTTAGCCCTAAGACTTGAATGCACAACAGATTTGTGCAGCAGCTGTACTGTTGTTCAGAGAAGGAAAAGAGAAATGACTGAATCTGTCTTTGAAGTCAGAATCTGAAGGGCAGCTGTAAGAGCATGCATAGAGTGCAGTAATAGACCATGGCCCATATCATCTCCTTTCTCCTCGTGTTTCTACTGTGTTCTTCATATAGACATGATGATGACATGTGATGAGTGCCTGCCGGTACAGATATCTTGTTAAAGTATATATTTGCAGTAATTTATTTAAACTGTGATGCACTCTGCACCACAAGACTTTAAAGCTGTTACTGAGAAGATTGCACACTATAAATAAGACTCCAGTGATTTTGTAGTATTCAGGCTTGGTAGTATCTAATTCAGTCTCAAATTCAGAGTAAAAACCTTAGTGGTTGTATTTTAGAAGCCCTGATAACAAAAAATAGGATGAAAAGAAAGAAAAGCAGTGAATAGGAAAAGTCAGCAACTTGGAAGACAATTTGTAGATATCAGGGTGAGTCAGAAAGATGCATGTCTATCCTACAAAATAGGTTTCCTTCTTCAGGAAGGAAAGCAGAATCACCCCCTTTTGTCCCCTCCTTCATCTCTTCCTTTTATACTATATGGCTGGACTGCACTCATTATTACAATTTTTCTGTTTTCCTACCTCTTTTATTGAATTTCTTACAAAACAGTCAATAATGAGGATAGATATTCTCGTCCTGGATGAAGCCTTATCCATCCTAATCAGTTGGACCTAAAATCTCAAACACTTTCTGCACCATTTCCTGCTGCCATTCAGGCTTTTAAATTTTGTTTGTTTGTTTTTTTTCTCAGATGAGACAAAATACAGAACACATATAAGGTGAAATAAATTACTTTTGATGTCCCAAGCTAATAAATCCTCTAGTGTTGTGGAAAGATCCGAAATGCTATGCATAGACTGTGAAGCATGAATTTAATATGTCCTTTTAGTTATTTTCCTGATGGCAACCTGCAGTATTTGGAACACTCTGATGACTCCCCCACCCCAAATGAAGCTGTCAGAATACATTACCACTGTTGTAGCTGTTTCCACGACTCCTCAGCCCTGCAATGTATGTCCAATCCACTGTGTAGCATATGTGTTATGCCTGTCATCAATTATAACTGGATCATGTGAGCATATTTTCACAGGTACTGTGGGATCAATGTGCCTACAGTTGTCTAGGGGACAAATCAATCCACAACCTTAGGGGTGCAGCTTCTAGCACCAGGGACCTGGATTCTGCATAGATCTTTTCTAGCCCCATAAGATTTGCACATACCACAGGGGCATTTGCTCCATTCTGATCTGCAGCAGTTTAACTGAGAAGGGATTTGAGGGGCCAGGAAATGAAGCAAGTATTTGGAAACCAACTGAGAATGCAATGTCTTTGAACAAATGTGCCTACACTTTAGGCAGTTTCTGTTACATATATTGGCATTTCTAATCTACTAACACAAAACATTTTAATTGTACTTGTCTTATCAAACCTGCATAAAATAGAAAATCTGCTGAGTTCTTCAAGATGCTCCTTTGTTTTAAGCACAGAGACATTTATTGCAGTCTTCCCAGCTTTATTAATAATGCTATTAATATTCTTTTTGCACAGAGCAGTAGTGGAAAAGTGCCTGGTACTCATGGGTGTTTTATTATTTAAAATGTAAATAAGAAAGGCTTCAAGAAATTAACCATCTCAGCAGGAAAAAAGGAACAAACCTTTAGTCTGACAGATATGGGCTTATCACTGTTTCCCTCATTACAGCACATGAAATACTTTATAGTTCTATATTTGTAACATCAACAAGAATATTTTTTCTTTGTTCATCCACAGTATTATCCACCTGCCTGTTTCTTTAGAAAAGGAACCTAGATGCAAATTTTCTGAATAGCCTGTAAATTGGTTTTATTTTCACAAAGTTATGAAAAAACTTTCCTTGATTCATCCCTTACTTTCTCCACAGTTGAGCTGACTGTGTAGGGCGAAGAAAAGGCAAAGGTAAGCGTATTTCACCTGTCACCATTGAGGCCTTGGGGAGCTCTGCATGTGGAGCTCTCTGTGGCATATATCAAAATATAAAAAGGAGGGGTATGAAGCTTTCTTTTGGGCCTGTACACCTCAGAGGGTCTTGGTGGATAGGTCCATGTCAAACTGAACTGAGAAGGATTTGAACTGGCTGGGATTTGACAGCTTTCATATCCTGGTTGGAGCCCTGCACTCAGTGTGAATATCAAGTTGATAATTGGTATCCACATTATAGATCTTTCTCTACAGATTCTTCAACTGAGCAGCACTGTCCTCCCAGCTAGTGCCTGTTTGTTTTCAGGTATTCAGAAATCACAGTGAAAGTGGTCTGAGGACAGGTCCAAGTGGCGTGGGTCACCCTTCCTTGCCGGCTAGTTTTGGGCATTGGATACTGGTGCACCACACATAGAAACCACAGCTGCTTTCCTGTGGTTCTATGGTTCTTGTCACTGGTACCTGCCCCAGGGTAGGCAAGGACTAAGCAGAAGGCAGCTGTGCATCTCCCAAAACTGTGGTTGGTGATCTTGTACAGCAGTAAAGAACTTGGTCTAGTTATGTATGTCACAACTGCTTGAGGTTTGAAACTGCATCACACCACTTTCATACAATCTTTCAAGTCTTTCATACAATCGTATAATTTTTTAGGTTAGAAAAGACTGGTAAGATGATTGAGTTCAACTATTTTAGCACTGCCAAGTCCACCACTAAATGTCTCTTAGCCACATCTAAATGCCTTTTAAATAACTTCAGGAACTGTTAATCTACCATTTCCTGCAGCACCCTTTTCCAGAGCTTGACGGCCCTTTTAGTGAAGAAATGTATCCTAATATCCTAACTTGAGGCCATTTCCTCTTGTCATACTGTTTGTTACTTGGGAGAAAATATCACTCCCACCTGGCTACAAATTCCTTTCAGGTGGTTAAAGAAATCAATAAGGTGTCCCCTGAGCCTCCTTTTCTCCAGGCTGAACAACCCCAACTCCATCAGACTCTTGTCATAAGACTTGGGCTCCAGACCCTTCACCAGCCCTGTTGCACTTCTCTCCAGCACCTCAACGTCCCTCTTGTCATGAGATCCCCAAAACTGAACACAGGATTTGAGATGTGTCGTCACCAGAGCGGAGTACAGGGGGCTGTACCTCCCTAGTCCTGCTGCTCACACTTTTGCTGATAATAGGCCAAGAAGCCACTGACCTTCTTGGATGCCTGCGCACACTCTGGCTTAAGTTCATCTGCTGTTGACTGGTACACTCAGGTCCTTTTCTGCTGGGTCACTTTCCAACCACTGTGACCCAGCCTGTAGCACTGCAGGGGACTTTTATGACAGAAGTGCAGGACCAGGCACCACTGTTGGCCTCCACCCATCAATGCAGCCTGTCCAGATCCATATGCAGAGCCTTCCTACCCTCCAGCACATCAACACTCCCACCCAGCTTGTTGTCACCTGCAAACTAACTGAGAGTACACTTGATCTCCTTGTCCAAATCATTGCTCCTTCACTGGATATTCATCGTGACTGAAAAGTGAAAATTAAATCAAGGCAGATTACATACAATTACTGCAGATTTCGAGTGTGAGCTGTATTTCTTCATCCCTTATCACAGGCTAAGGCAGGAAGCCTTTGGAAGCTCCAGAACCTGCAAAGTAAATATAGTTGGGCAGGATTTGGATTTTACTGAGACTCTCTGCTTACTTCTTAAGTATTTAACAGCCATAGAAGATGCATCTTAAGAGTTGTATGAAAAAAAAAATCAGTGTAGCACAGAAGGCAGGGTAATTTTTGAGTCAAAAGTGTGAGACAAGAGAAGCAATCATTAATATTCACCCTTGAACTTCAGTTTGAATAATCCCAGTCATGAGTAATACAAATGTATGGAATGATGGTGGATTTTGTGGTCTTGTGCATGGGACTAGAATAAAATAAAGAAATTATTACTGTGGCACATTTCAATACATGAAAACGTGTTTGAACTGAAAGGTTATTTTACAATAGGTAAGTACACTAAGGATACTTGTCTGAGTTTACATTTGCTTTTCAAAGGTTCAGCATCTTTTTTAAATAATGGGCAAAAAAATGGTTGCCCTCTATTCACACCACCTGCATTCATTTACTGGCTTTCTCCATATGTTATGGAACAACCTAAACTGACCTCATGACAGACTTACATACATTTCAGCTGTGGAAACTACAAAAGAAATCATTCTCATCCTTTCATACTTCTCTTTTATTCTCTTTTTATAACTACCTTCAAAGACACTTTGTCATATAAAATTCTAAAATTTTAAGGCTAAAAAGAGAAATACTGGCTCATACTTTTCTGAGCTTCTGGAGCTTCTGCTATTGTTGGAACTTTGAAGGAATTACTACTTTTGAATGTTTTCCTTCTCTGCCTCTTTTACTGCCTGAATTAGGAGTGGTTGTGTTATTCTTTTTAGCATTTATTGGTGCTGAGTGCTCAGAATCACTGAGGGAGTAAGGTGAGGAGAAGAGAAACAAAGAAAGCAAATGCTGTTAAACCGGAATTATGGAGGAAGCACGTACTTTAAGACAATAAAATAGCAAGAATACCAGTTCTGAAGGTTAGAAAATACATAGATAAAGCCACCTCTTCAGAAACTTCCCTAAAATATTTGATAACTTCACATAATGAACTAGATATTGCTGACACATCACTTGCCATCTAAAATTTATCTGCCATATTGTCTATGAGGTATGCTATCTCTCTTCCAATTTATTGTCCAACACATGCAGTCAACTATTAATGAAAGGACAAAACTGTATGGATTATTAAACAAATTATAGATGGAGCTGTCTACTTAAGTGCGTGATAGCTGAAAGGTAGATTAATTTAGTATATGTCAATATATGGTAATCACTTGAATTATGCCACCACAGCAAAAAGATCAAAATGATTCAACTTGAGTACCTAAGGTTAGGGACCTAAATCTGTACTTGGGCAACTGCTGTTCAGGGCTGTCAGGTGTTAAACATGCAGCTCACCATCTTCACTGGGCTCAGCACAGGCTGTGATTGCTAAGCACTCCTGAAAATAAGATCATCTGAATTTTGTGCTACTCTGCCTAACTCTTGGCTTCCGTTTGAAAACTTTGTCCAGAGGTGTCTGAGGAAGTGAGGGTTAAACGTCCCTTCTGTCAGCTTGACTGAGATTTATTGTGTAATGCACTTCCTCCAAAGAAAGATGTTTAATGCTATTGATTGCAAGGTTGCCTACTTAAAATAGCATAATGTGACAAATGATGGATACCACATAGAGCAAAATTGTGAGGTAATTCAATATATGGGCATGTATGGTATGTATATCAGAGTAGCAGCTTCATTCTTCATGAGGGTGAGTTAGAAGGTCATCTATTTCACTTAAAGGCATTGAACGTTTTTGTTAGTTTGACAGCCATTATGGGCTTGATCCTGATAGTCAAGGCAGTCATTAAACTCCTATTGACCTAAAGTGGGTAGGAATGGGGCCAAGCTTAAAATATGCAAAGCAGACACTGTGAGATGAAAAAAACTTGATGGATAATACTGCAGAGTGAAAAAAGCATTATGATAGCTGCTCTATATAAACAATAAAAATACTAAGAAATATCTCATCATTTCAAATGCTTTATACCACAGTAGTACTTTTGTTAAAAATTTTCCTGCTAGACGTAGGATTTTTCCAATCTTTAAAGAAATTTATACAACTTTGTACTGTTGCTTTTTTGCATTATAGAGCAGATTAACTGCTTACAGTTTTTAACTCTGTGTATATTCTTAGATAGGGATTGTTTGATGATCTGTAAGCCTTAAAAAAATCAGTGGTTTTAAAGGCATTTAGGCTAATTCTTAAATCCATATTAGGAAAATCAAGTAGGAAGAATGCAAAGAAAACTGTTTCTGGAAATAAGTATGTTTATTAATGAGTAAGTCAGTAAAAGAGAAAAATTTTGGCGAAAAAGGATGTTTCTATCATTGTAATTCAATTCGTGCTCCAGGACCAAACTAAACCCAAGCCATTTCTTTTTTCAATCTGTCATGTGTCATCACTCTCTTTCCTTCGTACTTGCAGCTTCCTGTGAAACTTTGGGGTATTTGCTGCACATGCGTAGGAGTTCTCAGAAGAAGACTGGGACTGGTCTGATGTACAAATGGGCTTCTGCCCTCTTGCTGATGCACATTTCAGCTTGACACACCCACCCCAATAAAAATACTCTTCCAAGACACACTTGAGGAAGACCCAAGGGCAGGGCTAGACCAAGGGACCACTCCTTGTGGACCACTCCTAATTACTGGTCCCTGAGGTACAGCAGTCCCTCAGTTGTTAGCAATGTTTTCCATGGCTATCTTTTGGGAAGCAGGATGTGAGGAGGTAGAGAATACAGATTTACTTCACTGAATGAATCTGCATTTAGGGGGGAGGCCTGAAATGCCATTTAGGTAGCTCAGTGATGTTTCTGACTGCACAACAAGAATAACCCAAGATTTTATGCAGGATTTGGAGAGTCGTCCCCATCTTTCACGCTGAGGCCATCTTAGTTAAGTGCTCTAACACCAACAGCTCAATGTTTTGTTTTCAGGAATCAATAGCATGTTAATTTAAAAAAAATTGTACTTAGATATGACTCAGCTTTAGTATTTCACACTTCTTCCAATAAAAAAAACCAACTTCATGATCTGACATAATGTGATGAAATAGTAGGTGAGGTTTAAATACAATATTATGTTCCTTGAAACGCCCTGGAACTTAAACTCAGAATAAGTTTTATAGAAAACTTACTATGGTTTAAGCTCTGTTACAGTTTTAATTCAAAGCCAGGTTAAATGAGTAAATTATCTTATTTTTATAAGACAGCAGATGAAATGCAGAAGCTCTGAGAATATTTGCTTTGGTTTTTGCTCATTCAAGCTCAGAAAGACAGAGAAGACTGCAAACACGCCTGCCATAAATCATAAATATATTCCAAAAATATCCAGCAAAGTAAACAATTTCAGTTGGACAAATCAGTATATGATGTTTTGCATTTTATTTTTATGAAAGGAGATTTTTTATATTTTAGAAATTTAATATTTTTAATGAAAGGAGATTTTGAAAATAAAGAGCAGTAAAATCTGGAAATGCGGTTTCAAGTGCATAAGTGAGTTCAAACAATGCAAATATAGTACTCTGAGGACTTTCTTTGCTCCTTTGTTTGCAATAATGTTAACCTTTTTACCTCTCCCAGAAGAGCCCAGGGAATTTAGCAAAGGGTATCAGATTTTCTGTGATCCTTTAATGAAGGCTTTGCTCGACTGTAGTTTGCTGTTAAGCAAAGAACAATTAATTAATTAATTAATTAAATCTCACGTTGTTGCTTTGACATTTCCAAACATAGAAAAAAAGGAGAAGGTCAGACTTGTTGCCTGAAACGCTACAAACAGATGAGAGGATTGTTTCTTCCCTGTTCATTTATCAGAAAGCACTTGGTTTATGTTTAGAAAGCTTATTTATCATATATATCTGTCTTAAATTCTGAATACTGTTTTCTCTGTCTGGAGTTTCTTGTTACAAACATTTTATTATAAACCTAAGATTTTCTATAACTCAGATCACTGCAGTGGCTACTCAACTGTAGTTAATTCTGATCTATTTAGGCTTGCACTGTTAAACTAAGCAGAAAGATTAATTGTTTTTTAATTATACACTCCAATGAAGGTACTACAGTTGACTAAGTTTTGTCTGCTAAAGAACAATTTTAGCAAGTGCTGTCTCCTTTTGTTCTTTTGGAGTTCAAGTCTATCAAGTGAATTACCTGTCACCCAGCGGTTCTGGAGCTCCTTGTTAATGCAACGCTTTTATTCTAATTCCAGAACTGTTTCAAAAGGTGTGGCTGGGCTACTTCATTATGCAGAAGACAAAAAGTAATTAAGAGGTTTTCTTACTGTCCCAGGTACCTTCAGGAGGTTTTGACTTTGAGATCAGAATCTCTCTGGAATCTTGATGAGGAATACTAGAAAGGAATCCATATTTTTAGCTGTTTCCAGCGCAATATAATTTTCTATTTGAAAATATCTAGATACATTTGATTATTTAAGAACATTTGTCACCGATACTTCAATTTTTTGTTTAACTAGGTGTCTATTTTCAGTCTTTCTGTCATCCTTACTGTTCCATCTTTACTTTTTCTTCAGTTGTGAGCAAGACAGACAGCTTGCTACTTTTCTTCCAGCCTTAATGATCTCTGAGCCACTGCCTGTAAACTGACACGGAGAGAAAAATTGCTCAAAGGGCTTATGACACTTTAGAAGCTGTGATGGATGACTTTCAAGGTGGCTTCTGCCTTTTTCCTTTTTTTCCTATTCTTATTTGAACAGTGACTTATTCCTTTCCACTAATTCTTTCTGAGTTGTGAAGAAAAAATAAGGGAATATTCAGAAAGACACACAATAGTCTTTAAGGGTTTAATGAATTAATTTTCTGAGATACGCTGGTTAGCAATGGGTTTAAACCAGACCAGATGTGCTTTTCTCATGGCCCCAAACAAAAAACATAGTGTGTGTTTTGATCACTGATTTACACTCACCAAAAGTACCTAAATACAAGGTTATAGCATATTGGATGCCCAGCTGGAAAACATGATCTTTAGAAGCAGAGCTAATAGCAATGGGAAAGTAAATCAGCTGAAATGGTCAGTGTTTTGTAAAACTGGTGGTTGTTTCAGAGCTCATGCAACATGTGAATAGACCTGCACACTCTCTGGGTCTGGAGACAGGAAGAAGAGATTGGGAAAGACAGGGGTGAATCTGAAGCCTTCCTTACAACCAGTGGCCAGAAAAGGAAGTTGCCCCTCTAGCAAGATTGTGTTGCTCAGAATCAAATGTCTGATGGACTGCTTTCTGAGATGTATTCATTCTGCACTGGCACTGCATGTAAGTTGACACTTAAAATGCATTAACACAGTGCTACTTTATGTACTGTATTATGCATCCTATCAGTTTTGAAATGGAGTTTAGCCTGCCAGCAAAATCCTCCTTGCTGTACTCAAATACACTTAGTCAGCCTCGGATCAAGGTGGCTTAAGGGACCTACATAATTTTAATGCCTCTGTCATGTTTTCTCTTTATTTTTTATTGAGTCTGTCATACTTGGGTTCTATAGGATTTTTCTCCATATGTGAAAATACAGACATTCTCATTTGTGTCCACAGGGATAAAGTATTGGTACAAAATAAAATAACTTTAATTCCAATGCTTACTCGATGTCTTCACTTATATGATCTTCCATTATGTCTTTTATGTTTCCTCTCTGCTTGATGACTAATTTTTAGCACTTTGCAGCACACAGTGTTAAGTGATTTTTACCCCATACAGATATTTCATTCTGAAAAAAGAATCGCAGATTTCAATGTCACACCTCAATAAACATTAGAAAATAACCAGTTTTTCTTAATTATTTTATACAACTAGACTTCCTCAGGCCTGGATGACTTCTGATGTGATCTTTGGTGAGATCTGGTGATCAACCCAGTGATTACAATAGCAATTTCAAGTAAGATCATGTACAGGCATCTTCCCAGCAACAGTCCATACCTGGTTATTATAATGATTGACATGGATGTTTACGGAACAACTTGCTTTCTGCTGTGTAAAATCAAAATTCTTCGCTGTGTGGGAATGAAGGACACCAAAGCCCACCTCTGAGGCATCTGCATGATATCCTGCCCTTAAATTCAGGGAGATTCTCTTCTGCTTCTATGGTTGGCTCTTCTTGCTCCAGAGAACATATTTTATTTTTAGTAATTGAGTGTTTTTCTGGCTAGTGATTTGGATAATTGAGATGACTCTGTATATATTAATATTTACCAGGTTCTCATAGCAACCTTTCTTCCATGACTACTTCTGTATTTTTCCCCATTACTTATAAGGCATACATCACTAGTCTTTCATTCAGCAACATGACAGCTTCAAATCCTTCTGAGGCTCCATTGAATGAAGGGTTGTTATTCTTGTCAGTCTATAGGGGCTTCTATTCTCTTCTCAAATGTGCAAACAGTGCATGCCCCTGTCATATTTCTTACCTCTGCAATAAATTTCTTTATTCCCATACTCTAGGGATTAATTTTTTTAAGTGGACAGTGGTAATATAAGTTTTCATTTGCATTCAGTCCTGGATATTTCTTTTGAATTCACCATCTTTTAGACTTCCATGATTCACCTGTGTCAAGTTAATCCCTCTCTGTTCATCTAGTAGATTGTTTGTCTAGTATTCGTAGACCCTCCTTAAATTTTTATCTCTGTGGTTGAATTCACGTCCCTGATTTCAGAGCCACAGTGACATTTTACTGATAGCTCTGGGAAAGGGCCTCATATGTGTCTTTGGCAGGAGAAATAAATTAAGAAATAAATGTCTGCAGCTCATAGATTTTTATGAATGTCAGATTTTTTGGGATAATATGCACGCAGTAAAAGCAGTCACTTTGTATGTGTACCTTATTCCATGACATGCAAATTTAATAAGGCAAAAAAATCAGCTTTACTTTACTTGTGAACATTATTATATCTTTGCATGGTTGAGAGATCAGAGAAGTTCTATTAAGACTCATAGAATTCTGATGGAGATTTTTTAAACTTGCTTTTCTTTTAAAGTGTTCATCAGATTTTTTGGTATCATTTTGTTTCGTTTCTTGTCTATGGGCTGAATAAGCATTTTCAATAGCATAGATAATATAGCAAATTCTTACTTGCAACCTTAGAAAATATTAACCTAATTTAGTTTGAAACTAGCTTGAGTCTTACACTAGAGTCATGCAGTTTTAGCCTTGCTGCATGAACTTCGCTTTCTACTTTAAGATATTCAATTTTCACAGAAGTCCAGTGGTTTTAATAATTCCTAAGAAAAGATGACAGTTTGTATTAAAAATGAAAAGATCATCCTCAAAAAAATGAATGCAACTGAATAGGCAAAGGTTTGGTTCTCCTTTAAAAGACATAACTAGTCTGATAATTATTGCTGACATAACTCATGGACAGAATCAAGTACTATCTTTAAAAGTATAGGTATTACACTCATGCATATATGAAATATTGCTAGAACTAGGACTAGAAATATGAGAAGGGATAGAGTCATAGCACCCAAATTTAGACACCAGGAGTTAGCTATCAAGTGAAAACTGGTCATTCTAGAATTCCTCTGTAGGGCAATTAATTTTACTTATCCTTAAGTCTTATTATGAGATGACCTTTAAGAAGTGCTTACTTCTTTTCAGTAAGTACAGAAGAAGCCTGGTTTGAATGAACACCATTTAATTAGGGTGGATGAATCTCATTATCTTAGCACTAGTTTATACCAATGGCCTCCAGTATTCAAAAGCAGTCCATACTTTAGCAGAAATATATGAGCAAGAAAAGAAAAATACTTTTAATCATGAAAACATCAGTTCTTCTAAATGAGATAAAGTTCTTTGTAGAAGAGGAGGGTTCTCCATAGCTCCCATGTTCTTAGAAGGTTTGTTTCATCCAGTACTGGCAAATCATCAATTTAAGTTCTTCCAAACATATTTATGTTTCCCTGGAAGAGACCCTTTACAGCTGTGCTGGGGTGAGGACATGTTCCCTGCAGAGCTGTGCTCTCTGCTCTTCACAAGAATCTCCCATTGCCCACATGAACTGTAGGCATGCTGCTACATCCCTGCATGCCTCATCCTCCACTGCAGATGGTCTCCAAGCTGAGCATACACAACTGTTTGTTGGGAAAACACAATCCCCTCTCCCATCACTTTTTCTCAAGGGGTTTACCCTGACCCAGACAGAAGTGCTTGGAGTAATCTGCCAGCCTTCCTCTCCACTGCACAGTTGCAGTCTCTTAGCCCAGTTTACAACCTACAGGCTCAGACACAGTAAACTGTAGAACCCCAAATCCTTTAAAATCTCCCCAGAAAATGGTCTCCAAGAAGTTCACCTATAAGTTTAACAGGGAATTTCACATCTCCATTTCATCAATTCTGATCATTATGGCTAATGCAAATTATCATGAATAAGGTTTTGTAATCGTGTTACAAGTGAACAATAGAGCTGCACAGGCAGGAACTCCTGCTATTTTTCACCTTTATATTGTTGAGATGTGTGTGGAAAGAAGCAGACTATACTTCAGAGTTTTGGGGATTTTCAGAATTAAAACACTTGAAGTGAGCAGTACTTAAAACTTGATATGCCCTACAATACTTATTATTCTCTTTCTCCATCTGCTTATAACTGCTCTGGCATAAGTCCTGAGGTGCCTGCCTCCGTTCCTTGGGATCAGGCCGTGTTATTTCAGACTCTTCACTTCTGAAGTACCTAACAGATCTCACTCCTCAGTAGCAAGCACAATGGTCAGGAAAAAAAAGAGCTTTTCTCTCCCATTTGGGTTGGTGCCCAGCTTGTTTAAGCAAGTATATTAGATGTGAACCATAGCACTGCCTTCCTTTTTTTCCTGTCCTGATTATAAAGGACAGCAGTGAGCTGTCTCAGCTCTTTGACAAAACAACTGCAGGTGCTAGTCATGAAAATCACCTTCCTTGGTGGATCAATTTTCTCTCCCTATTATCTCTCATTCTACAACCCTCCTAAGCACTTGACAGTATGTTGAGTGTTCATCTGTGGGCTGAGATTCCTAAAATTCTTGTTGAGCTCAATATCTCTCACCAGATATAATGCTGAATATTTGTCTGCCTTACATCTTGCAGTACCCCTGTCAAGCCTCAGCCCACTTTGGTGCCTTCCTTGGATATTTGAGATGGAACAGATGCAACAAATGATTCAGCTACTCTCTTGACTGTGTACTCAATGTATCAGTTTTGCTTTAGATGAATGTGCAAAAATTTTAACAACTTCTTTGGGGAGACTGTTTAAAAGCCAGTATATCACAGTTAGGAAGACAGAATAGGTAAAGTTTACTTTTTCATGTTGTACAGGATCTAATTGTATACTCCTTATGATTTTACTGCTAATTGAAGTTCGTATAAGAATATAGATGTCCCCTGACAATTTTGCTTGAGCTTTTTTATTCCTTGAAATTGCTGATATTATGAGGAAGTAAATTGAATTCTCAAAATTTTACATTCACATAGTTACTAGAGGCATTGGCTTTTATTTCCAAAAACAAGTGAACAGGTCTGTTGTTTATCATGCAGAACTGTTTAATAGTTGAATGACCCTTGCATCAAATCCTGTACTTCATTTTTGTGCAAGTATAGGAACCTGATTCCAGCAAGGGAAATAGTAATTGAGAAACATCTTATGGGGAGACTTTGATCTTCTCTTAATATTCTTTTTTGCTTGTGAAAGTCTGGCTTCTCCTTTTAATTTTGTGCCTAAAAAGAATATTAAAATACTTCAACACAAGACAGTAGACTGCCAGTACAGACTGATAACAAAATTTATCTAGGAAGAGTTAAACTCATTCATGGCTAGCAGTCAAAAAAAACAATTATGTAGAAAGCAGCATTGCAACCAGCATTGTAAACTCACAGAAATCAGTACTACACACACAAAAATCAGTTTAACAACACCAGATAAAATGTTTCTTTGAAGTTTTCCAGGTGGCTTGGTGTCTTCTTCAAACACAGAAGCTGATTTTTGTTGACAGAAATAGGTACTTTGCTGTGAAATGTGTTCAGATTTAAATGTGGCAATGGTACATTTAACCTGAAGCAAATATGTGAAAATGTCATCCAGGACAAAACTTGACAATTACTTTCCAAGCAGAACAAAATGCACTTTTTGCATGCAACATTTCTGAAAGCTGTAAACTATGGTTCTTACAGTTTTACAGTGGGAGCTAAATAAACAGCTATCAAAACCACAGTAAAATTATCATATCCAAAGTGGAAAATAATTTTTAAAATTTTTTGTTTGCTAATAATTTTCCATTCACAGATATAGGGATTCGTAAATAAATGTTGCAATAACTTATGTAAATGAAGAAAATGATGAGCTGACTAGTTTACTGTTTATACAGCTCACAATTTGTCACTTACCTAGAAATATGCCTACAGTTCTGACAAGTAGCACTGAATCTAGAATTTCCACAAATTCTGCATGTGTATTTCTACTCCATTTTTTCCACTGAAGAAACTGGAATGGCACAAAATGATGTTAACTCTACTGGAATTTATGAAGTATTTTCCTCCAAGGTGACTAATTAGAGTCAGTTAGATCCTACATGGGCTTGTTCACCTTGTAGAGATGCATTTGTCTTTCTGCCTGCTCCAGGGAGAGATTAGGGTGACTGAGGCCTTAATTGTGGTTTTTTATTTTAGACTGCAACAGGATTTATTTAATTTCCATACAATACTATTGCAATTATATTCTCTGCAATGTCAGAACATCCTTTCCAGAGTTTGAGCTCCCAGACATATAAAATTATTACTTCAGAAAGTAGCTAAACTGGCCACCAGAGATAATTTCCAGAGTATCTACTGAGCACCTGAAATCAACCATATAGGTGGGAAGTAAGCCTTGGATTTTCCAGAGCCTGCTCTTTTGTTGACAAATAATGTAGCCAGTGCTCATTTATACAATTCATACCACCAAACTTAGGTTTATTCCTTACTTATGCTATGTTAAAATTCAACGTCTTTTGATGCTTTTTTCCACATTATGAATTTCATCTCTGTCACTATGTGTCACAGTACATAGGGAAATGGAAAGGCCTAGATTCTGTTGTGCAATGGAAAATCAAAGGACTTTTTCCCCAGAAGTCCAGAAAAAAAAACCTATCTTGCCTAAGATGCCCACATTTCCACAATCCAACATTTTCAGCAGTGTGAGCTGTTGTGTAAATCTGAAGAGCAAGGGTCCAGTTGCTCACTCAGGTGTAATATTGGTGCTATAAGGATTCCTTTGTCGTGTGATAGTTCTGTATGCATTACATAGGTGTTGGCATTGAAAAGCATGCTGTCATTTTTTCTCAGTTATTTTCCTCTTCTTCTTTTTTTTTTTTTTTTTTTTTTTTTTTTTTTTTTTTTTTTTTTTTTTTTTTTTTTTTTTTTTTTTTTTTTTTTTTTGTTTTGTTTTGTTTTGTTTTGTTTTGTTTTTCCACAGCTGAAGCATGTAACATATCTGGAATATGTCCTAACATCAGTGCACAAAATTATCTGCTAGTTATACATACACAGTGTTCAGAATGTGTAAATTGTTAATATTTTCTATTATTTGGTACCTTTGATTGAAGGCACTAACCACTATTAAGTATTCAATACTCATGGAAAATACATCCATAATTCAGCATTATTCCATCTACTTAAAACTACTGCATGTATTTGCAGTATCTCAAATTCTATTACTGCCTCTGTTCCATGGAAGAACAGATTTTCTTTTAATCCCTGGAGACTGTGTGGTATTAAGAAGATGTTAGTGGTGAGAATAACTTTATTAAGCCTACTAAGTTATGAACAGAGTTTTATGTATCCATAATGGAGCTCTTTTTTTTGATAGTCTACTTTCACACTAATTTCTATATATCAATCCTACAATTCTAAAGAATCCAAAAGGTATTTCAAGGACCAGGAAAAAGCCCACAAAAAACCCACACAGGGTCATAAAGCATAACTTTTTAGGAAGTCACATGCAAGTCGTGAAGCTGTGCAGCAGCAGCAGAACTGTGCATGGGTCCATTGGAGGTAGCTGGACTCTGGAATAGTGCAGCTCCATCCCATGGCTCTCTCCCAGCTTTGCTGACAAGCTGCTGCTGTCCTCAAGTGACCAAATCCCATTTCTGATGGGATTGAGTAAGGGCCCTGAGTACATCTTCCTCACCTGCCCGTGCAATCCCCTTCCCGTGCAATGCGGTCAAGGTGTCCCCATGGTCTTGCCCTGCTGCCTGGCTGGAGTTTATGAGTCCTGACCTGCTGGCTGCTTTCCTAAGGTTACTAAGAGTTTCTTCAAAAACAAATGGCAACAACATGTTATTAAGGTTATGAGATCAGTCCTGAGCTAAAGGAAAAATTTCAGAGCATGGCACATTGAAACAAGTTTTCAAACTGTCAGCATCAGCCTTCTAGGTGATTTGGTACTCCTTCGTGGAAAGCAAGCCAGTGTAAATTATTTCTGTACTTTCAATATGAATCCTTTCTCATTCATAAAGTTATCTTTTTCTATATTCCAGGTAGTAGACAGGTCACATCAGGTGTGGAAGCAAACACCTAAGATCTGAGTTAGCTGTCTGATCTTGCTAAGAACGTAACACACAGGAACATGACACACATTGATTTTAGATACCTCATTTTTTAATGCTATCTATGACATCTCACATCTGAAGTTTCCCATTTTAAATTTTGAAGAAGTTTAATCTCAGAGAAAGCTTTATTCAATCATTATGCTTTTAGATGTGCACTCTTTTCCCTGAAGTTCAATGCAATACAATTTTGTTTTCATGTATTTCTGCTTCACCACTGTATTCCATTAAGGCATTTTCAGAATCATAAATCAGAATATCTCTGATACCTCAACACATTGTGCGTGTATTCCTTAAAATCTGGGAATGTCTATGTGGGGATTTTTTTTGCTGTTGTTTCTTTTTTAATCAGCATGTTCTTTTTTTTCTGAGTGAGCCAGCTGCAAAATTCCTTGAAGATTGATATTTGTAACACTGAAATCTTGGCATTTGTTTCATACTGCTGCATATTTTTTAGTGATTAGGGTGCTGGTTCAACGATGTCCGCCCCCTGAAAGACATAAATGAGCTACCGAGATGCCAGAATGCTTTGATACTCTGTACTTTCCAACACAACAGGCTGTTTTAGTATTATTACCTGGAACTGCATTCACAATTTTATATTTTCACTGTCAGAACATGAACTGTGATTTTGGTGGAAAGCTGAGATCTAATTTTTCAGATTATTAGTCGCCTTTGGTGAAATTTAACCTTATTGCCACTCTTACAGATGATGGTCCTTGAGTATATTTAGAAAATCAAACTTTGGAGTAGAAACAAAAATGAATCATATCAATTAAAATTCTCTTCCAGTTACAACAACTCTTTCATATATTCTTCTCTAAAGTAATGTTTTAAATTCATAATAGATTAAAAATTAAGTGCTGAAAGAATATTCAAAAACATTTTAAAAATGCTTTCACTTTTCACCTGTAATTGAGTCATCAATATTAGCAACCAGCTATGAAACTAATTTGGCTTATTGCATTACTCATCCTCATATCTTAATTATTGATTAACACTCTCACT
Organism: Irena cyanogastra; assembly: GCA_013397155.1. Lineage (NCBI taxonomy): Eukaryota > Metazoa > Chordata > Aves > Passeriformes > Irenidae > Irena > Irena cyanogastra. The sequence goes on along the minus strand of VWZV01001337.1, from coordinate 808,363 downwards.
GACAGTGAAAGGTTCCCTTTGAAATGTAGTTACTGCATTGTAACACTATGCTATGACTCTCTCCAAAATTATCTGTGCCACAAATTTTCTTTATAATTAAAATAATATGTTTAAATTTGCATTTGGGCAGTCAGGCAAGTGTCTTCATACTATATTCATATCTATTAAAGGATCATTTGTAACAGACAAGGGAATTAAACATCATGATATGGCTTATTTCTCCAGAAAATTAACTCAGTAGCCAAATGAGTGTCTCATGGCTTTTGCCACCTGCTTACCTTCCTTCATTGTCTGTATATCTCTTGAAGAGATCATGTTTATTTCGTTAAAATACACTGTCCCTGGGAAATAAAAATTAAAAAAAATTCTTAATCCTAGCAACACTCTTTTAGCACCTTATGCTAAAGTCAATCACAACATGATGAAATATATTAATATCCACATTAAGTTATTACATGTGCTATATTATTAATCTTATATTCGGTTTTAATAGATTGTAGAACGTGTAAGTTTGGCTAAAGCTCTACTTCTAGTCTAGAAGAAGATTGTTTTTTATGTGCTGAGTTTGAAGAGACATGAGGCAAAATGTTCATGTTTTTAACAAGCTTGAGTGATTACTGCTTAGTAGCCAAAATTCCCTGCACACTCGTGAAAACTATTTTTGAGCTACCGCAATGGACTCTAAGGAACGTCAGCTTGTTGGTCACAGCACAGCAGCAGCTTCTTTTTTATCAGTTTTTTTTTTTCTTTTTTTATTGGGTAAAGCCGAATATGTGGGTAAATAGTCCCAAAATTGCTCATATTGTGTCTGATCATCTGTACTATTAAAATGAACCAGTTTACCTTGTCCGCATCCCTTTACTGAAACCATCAACCTAATCCACTTTATGTTGTATTATCCATACCATAATGGATTTAGGGCAGGTACTGTGAAAATACAGAGTCAAGTCCACTCCCCTATAAGCAATCCAAGTGTAACAAGAGAAAGTCAGAGACCTCGGCTAGAACTGAGTCAGTTACGAAGCCCAGAATACAGGTTGGAATGTACCTAAATTTGACTAGAACAAGAGGAAATCTGTAGTTGTGAAAAGCACATTTGGTTGTGGAACAACTTAAAAAAAACTGTAGTTGTGAAAAGATGTTGTAAAAAGCATCTTGTAAAAAACACCTTTTGCAACAAAGATGTTGTAAAAGCATCTGTAGTTGTGAAAAGCAGGGACAAGCAAATGGGATAAAAATGGCTACTGGGGGGGCAGGAGAGAGCTTATCTCATCAAGGACTCTGTGTAGTGTTGAAGACTGTTAGGAAATGAGTAAGCCAGTGTGCAAGCATGGGAAGGATGCAGTCACTGGGGCAGGCTGAGATGTCAGGGAATGTATGGCATGATTGGCAGTGCAACCACAAGGGCCTGTCGTAAGTCAGACAGGGTAATTATTTTTTGTTTATTTTCTCCCTATAAAACATGTTTCCACTGCTTTCTTGTTTATATTGCTTTTCATGACTTTCTTCTTTACAGAAATAGTCAATAATCAGTGATAGAAGCAGTTTGGGGATAATCAATGTGTACAAAGTATTTGTCTTAATCAGAAAATTTTGTTGCCCCTTTTTTGCAGCAATTATTCTTTTTCATTTTGTGTGTCTTCTGTTTTGTGTTGTCCTCAACATCTGGAGATTTCTAAATACATAAAAATACATTTTTTCTGTAGTTTTATTGTTAGTAGACTACCATCTCCACTTTTAAGGATCAAATAATCACATTTTACTGTAGTGATATTTCCGATTTTGAAAATCAGAGAGGCAGATATCAGCAAAGTAGTATTAGATCTAGCTTCTTTTGAGAAGTAGGGAATTATGAGACCCAACTGAAGGTATTAAACTGAGACTTATCATTCTGTATTGTAGTCTCTTGTCCTTTTCCTTCTCTCAGTGCATTCCCCCCAAATTACTGAACTTCTTTTTAAATGAAAAAAAGTTAGCTAGATGAAACAGTTTGATTAAAGGATTCTGCTTTGGATAACCATATTCCCAACTCAGACAGGTTTACAGACCCAAACTTGCAAACAATGTACATTCTTACCTGGCAAAATAGGCGAATAAAGAGATCTTTGAATTTCTGCAGCTGCTCCAGGTCTCAGGCTTCATGTTGTCCTCCATCCTGACAAGTAATTACTTTTATGCAACTTCCCTGTGTGATTTAAAAGCTGTGAAATGTTTACAGAATGGCATATGTGGCCCAAATATTGATAATCAGCCCAGGGTGCCAGCTGACAAACTGTATTTGTGGTGCTCCGGTGAGCAGGGATTTTTCTGTGCAACTATAAGAGCAAAGAAAATCACAGAATCACAGAATCACAGAATGGCTTGAGATGGAAAGGACCTTAAAGATCATCTAGCTCCAACCCCCCTGGCACAGGCAAGGACAACTTCTACTGGGCCACGTTGCTCAGAGCTTCATCTTTGAACACTTCCTGGGCTGGGGCACTCACAGCTTCTCTGGCAACCTGTTCCAATGCCACACCACTCTCACAGCCAAGGAGTTTTTCTGATGTGCAATCTGAATGCACCCTTTTTCAGTTGGAAGCCATTCCCCCCTGTTGTATCAGTGTATGCCCTTGTCAAAAGTCCCTCTCTAGATTTGTTGTGGGGCCCCTTTAGGTCAAATAAACTATATGGGTCACCTCTAACACTTCCTTAACCTGCCCCCTTGGGTTTCAGAAGAAAGCTGTCTAGATTCCATGGAGCTGATGGAATAGAGTTTAAAACTAACAAGTACTTCGTCTTTCAGATTTTTTGAGGTTTCATACATTTCTTAAGAATAAAGTGGTCTTCAATACTCTGAATAGATACTAATTTTATTTATCAGAACTTAAATTTATAGCAATGTTTTCATGAGTGTGGGCCTACATTGAAATGAAGTACAAAAAATTAATCAGAGCAAATAGATGCCTTTTTTGAATACACTTTCAGGTCGTACAAACTTAAAATGCCTATTCTATGAACATATTTTTTTCCTTTAGAGGAGTCTCTGAGTTTGGTTTCTGTAAAATTTATCATTTCAATTCTCTTGTTAAAATGGTTGCAATGGTAAACATTCAACAACCAATAGTTGCTAAGTTATTTCATTCATAGTATTAGGTGTTTTCAAGCACTATAGCTGCAAATTATAATATTCAAAGTACATAGGCAATTGATCATTAACTTGCTGCATAACTCATTCTCGGTTATTTTCCATTGCTGTTACTGATAGGAATCTTTAGAAGGATGATTAATATGTTCTAGATAGCATGCTAAAGCTACAAGATTTGCAGCTGCACACTTGCCAAAAGAGAGAAAATACTTCTGCTCTGTAGTGCGTGTAATTAAGCATCCAGCTGTTGAAAATGTTATAAAATAATGAAGCATAATTGGAGAACTTTTAAGCAGGATTTCTGCTCTGTCTCATAGCAGCTGGTACGAATGGAAAAGCCTAGTAAACAAAAAGTGGCATTGCTTCTTCCAGTCATCATTTAACAAGAAATTGATATATGCATGCCCCTAAAAAAAGAAAATTCAACAGAGTAGCTGAAGTAAATAAAAGTGGGGAAGGGATCATCAGCACTATTGACTGTGAATAAATCACTAGAAGCACATACAGATAATGAAAGAAGTAATTTCCTATGACACTATCTGCTAAGCAATGGCTTACCAACAGCAAACCTTCCACATAATAATGTGGCATTTTCTTGAATGCACAGCGATTAACCGCAAACAAAGTACAGCTCCAAATAGTTTCCTTTAGAAAGCCTCTTTGTACTTTCGCAAGGGGCAACAATAGCGTAGATTTACACCTCTGCTGCTGTAAATCGGTGTATCTCCAAGGAAGAAACCAACATGGTGATCTATATATTTGGTGAGACTTTAAGTCAAGGGAAAGAAGGTGAAATCAGAGAGCAATCCCTATGTATATGCACAGTTCCACAAATACCAAATACACATTGATATAGCCATTGTGAATCTAAGAAAGGGCCAGTATATGGGAAACAGGAAACTGTAAAATTTCTCTTGAGCAGCCTACAAAATGATACCCACTCTGAGCAGACCAAAGGATGGAATGAATCATCTGTGTCACTGAATCTGTTTCTGCATCATATAAAGTCTTGGGTAACACATATATAATGATTTGTTTCCTAAAGCAGGTAGACTCCATGTTCAAAATATTTATGAATTTTCCATACTACTTCAGTTGGAAACCTGTCCCAACATTGTACTTTTGCCTGGATGAAAATCTCTCATGTAACCATGAATCTGCTTGTGATACTGTACTTACATGCATTGTACCAATGGAAATGGTTTCCTGGGACCTTAAATCACACAAACAAGCTACTCCAGTCCATGCAATATGGATTGAAAATTATTGTTTCTTGTAGTAATATTACAAGGAATTGTGATCTAACTGGTCACAAATAGAAAGCACTAGAGCACTGCAGACCGTCTTCACAGAGAAAACCTAGGGACAATGGTTTATATGACAGTTTTTGAATATATTTCAATATATCTTGATTTGACATGATTGCAGTACCTGCTTTCACCCATATATTTCATTCATCCATCCATGTTTTAGTAGGATGACACTACCTTTCTTCATAAAGCAAGATTTCTAGAATGATGCAATTCCCTTGCTTTTGTTAAAGGTAAAATCCAGGGCTGGTGGATAGGTAATCTGCCTGAACACTCAGAAGCACTGTTTTAGCTTTGTAGTCTGACAGATTGCTGGCAGTTTTCACAATTCTTTAACCATTCTGTCTAAGTCCTGACATCCATGTAAGTAAGAATGGGATTTATTTAACTATTAGCATTTTTGCCTGCTAGCTTTCTTCAGGCTTTTCCAAATCTCTCAAAAGCTGTTTAGCAGCTTTAAAAATTGTGCTTGGCAAGGCAAAATTTTAGCAGTAGATTATATTTGCTTTTTTTGAATTTTCCTGACTTTCTTAACCTCCATCTTCTGTGAAAAATAGACAGATTAAGTATATTGAACATTACTAGACAATTCAGTTTCAAATTGTATTTAATATTCTTGGGTTTTTCAATAGGAACTTTTATTTTTCATGCTGTTTTACTTTTTTCTATCATAGCAAGAATAAATGAATGTAGCATATTTCTAGACCTGAAGTTTCTGTGCCAGTAATACTCAAATGATCATACTTTAGGCTGTACTTCATGTAGTGTAATGATTTTAAAGTAAATGCTGCCCATTCTAAGTGGGAGAGGCCTCGAAAAAGGATATGAAATATGTAGTTTCTGCCGTATTTGAAAGAGTAACATTAATCTTACCTTTGAAGCACATGCTTTTGTTAATACGAAGCCTTTCTCAGTGAGGATTTGCATGTGTGAGTAGTCAAGTGGTAGCAAACATAGCAAATATACTCTGACAGAGTATAGAACTAGTCTGAAAGCTGGTAGTGAAAACCCAATCCTTGGGGTATAAATTCTCCTATTTATTTTCCCCCATTATTTTTAAAGCCTTTTTTTTGTTTTGTAAGATGTTATCCTAAACCTCCCATCTTTATTTTTATAGGTGCAGTTTATATGTACAGTAGATCTGCAGAAAATAGTTGAGGTATGACTGAGATATTGCTGCTTTGACTGCTGCTGTTATTCCTTCTTGCACAATAGTGTACTATTCAGTGCAATTTGCAACACCTCGTGTAGTGAGAAACAAGATATTTTGTAATAGCTGTCCGTTTAATGCAAGGCAGAGCCAAGGGTGAGCAGTCTCAAAGTGGAATTCCTTCCACCTTTCTTTTGCCATTTAGGTAAATAATATATCAGTCCTCTATTGACTCTTTCTATAATCCTTTGAGACTGAAACACTTGTACAGATGATTGCCTTATCTAGTCTAAAGAGTTAGTGGTTATGATGACTCAATCTCCAGGAGTGTCTACTCTTCCTATTTACTGTAGAAAGACCAAGATGACTTTTTTTAGGCTAGACACCTTGTTTTCAGGTGAGTGCATGAATCTAGAAATCAAGACCCACAGTCACCTTCTTTTAGACAAGTTGTAGTCTCAGACAGACATATCTGAAGTTACTTTACCTAGTTTCTCAATTCAAAGGTTTCAGTGTAATCAGAAGAGTGAGGGACAACCTCATGTGATCAATCTTCTGTAAAGACACATGTGCAATGAAGTGAATATATGATAAATTTTACTTTCTTGCAAATATCCCTTCTTTTGCAAGAATATAATTTAATGTAGAAATACATTATTTCTTTAAATTTGAAATAAAACAAAAGATTCAGTCACTTGTTTGTAATTATCTAGCTTAACCAAAAACATATGAATAAATTAGTGGAACTTATCCCCAGGATTATAGCATGAAAATTGCACTTTTTGAATAACACAAGCTCATTACTATGAGCTTAAGCGTGCTTAAAAAGTATATTTATGTTCTACTTTCATGTATATCTATGAAAGGCACATTCAGTGATATTGAAAGTCATTAATGCACTTGAACTTACTGATATACCTTGTTATAGAAGTCTTACTGTATTTCTGCTGTTTCTGCACTTGTATAAGACATATTTCCTGAGCCACAGAATGCACTAACATACTTTAACTCAATATATCTTGAGGAAAAAAATGCTTGTGATAAGCTGCTGCATGAAAAAAAGGAGGAGTGGTAACTTTAAAGTACACAGTTACAATCCTAAATCACAACAATCCTAGTTGAGTTGATCTGTGGTGCATATGGTATCTTAGGGAAATGTCACAAAGAGGGCACTCATAGTGCTGTCAGACACTTAAGTATTTGCTTTAGTGTTTAAATTTGACCTGACTATAAGTCATCTCCAAACTGGAGGCCAGGTAATCACAGCTGTCTTTCTGCAGCCTTCTGGATCGAGGTGAGTGCTTTTATTTTGGGTTCAAACTAATACATTTTTTCTTGGGTCTACAGAATGGAGGATGTGGATTTTTGACTATCTGAAAAGTGTTGCTGGGAAGCTATTATCACCACCTTAAAATGAACACTTTATTGCAGTTATAGTCAATTAGCCTATCCCAGTCTGTGACTATAACCTAAAGTAGCAATCTACACTGAAGCTAACAACACATGAGTCTCAAATTATCAATAGAAAGAGCTGTCATACCATTCAAAAATCTTAGGGTGACTTGTGCAGGTGAATATGTCTGTACAGCAGACATCCAACATTAGGTCAGATGAATTCCACCCTAAAACATTAAATATAGCCCAATTCATATTATTGCATAACAAATATTACTTTATTATGTTGTATCTTACAAATATTCCAAGAATAATCTTAGCTGTTGCTCATATGCAAGAATATTTGCCACTAATATAAGTTCTAACTAAATACTTAGACAGTCACATTAGATTATAGCTTTCTTCAGTTCTTTTTCTTTATCCTCCTTACTCTTGGTAGGCATATAGTCAAGGTCAAGTTTCCTATTAGTATGCTAAAACACACTGCTCTTGCTCAGGAGTTAGTCTAATAACCTATGTGTGTGAGAGTTGTAAATCACTGCTACATTTAAAATTTGTCTTCTTGGTGTTAAGCAAGGCAGTGCACAGCCTCAATTTTGCTTTGCTTAGCTCGTACGATTACAGGGGATCTTTTTATCTCTCTTCTAGGTTGGAGAGCTGATGTGTATCTAAAAATCACATTTCTGAAGTAGAAAGTCTTTCTGGTTTCAGAATCTTCTGGGGAAATTTTCCAGATCCTCTCTGTAGGCAGCATGGCATTACTGCAAATTTGCCCTAGATATATGAAGTACTGGAACTTATGGAACAGTAATTCATTATGAGAGCTGATGTTCAACATATAGTTTTGGTTCTGTACCTGTATGGGATGTCAAAAGCAGAGGTGCACCCAGTGTAGTGAATACATTCCTAACCCCAGTTCCAGTCATTTGTCTCATCCTCAGTCCCAATCCATGCATCCAGAACTATTAGAAGGCCATGAGGAAGGAATTCTTCCAGCACTTTGCACCATTTCCCCTATAGTTTTCACTCAGAAGCCTGCAAAACCCTCAACAAGTAAGACCACAGCATCCCCCCCATCACTTGTGAAGATTTTCACGTTAAACTTTAAGACTGAAAGTGTTGTGAATAGCCAAGAAAAGCTTTCAGTTTCTTCATGCCAGTCTTTCCAATTTAAACATCTTTCTTTCTTCCATGATTTAACTTCCATTACAATCAAGCACATCTAGCTCTCAGAGTCACAAAAAGTCTTGGAGAAGATAAGCTCAGTACAACTTAGTACAGGTTAGACATGCCTGCCAGTTTCTGCAGAAAGCCTGAGGCAGTGATATATACCAGAAAGTGTGTCTGTTTGTCAGATATCATGAAATCATGAGCATGATACCTTCACCTATTGATTGCTGTTTTGTCTTCTAGACGTGTTAAAAGCCATACCAAGTATACAGATGTGCACAAATCAGTTTGTATGGCCTTCCACCTTTTTCCACAATTGAGGGTAAGGGCCTTTTTATGTCTATATAGGACTACCATTTATTTATGAGAAGAATCTAAGCAGGAATTTCAAGTCTGGAGGATTCACTTAGTGGGTGAATCTTTGTCTGAGCAGAAATTAATACACTCTTACACTCCTGAGGACATTTGCATTCAACTACACGTTCGCATTTTTTTCATGTTTTGTTATTTACACATTTTGGTAAATAGCAGGAAAAGGAAAAGGCTATGTCAGAAAGTGATTGATAGATTTTCTTCTCATTCTTCAAGTTTTGTTTGTATTTAATTTATTTCTTAGCTTAGTCTACTAGATTTCTTGAAGCATTAAAATATTTCTCATTGTCTTGTTCCTTGACTAAATGTACTCTGAAGCTGAAATTTTTTTCTCTTTTTCCTAAGCAGGTGGTGAGTTTAGCCCTGGAGCTCATTGTCTTTTTAGAAAGAAAATATAAGGGAATGATATTCAATTAGATTAAAAAAAATTGATTTAATATTAAGTTGTGAATGGTGGACATTCTGCATATTGTTTACTAAATTTTTTTTATCATGCTATGCTTCTTCTTAAATTATTCATAGAGCATAAAGGTGCCTGTTTGGTTAACATTCAAGCTCAAATTGAACTCTATTTTGATAATCTTATAGTTTCTTGCTAAGTAACTTGTGAGGGAATGTGATTTTAAGTGGAAGAAATTTACTTCGCTTTCTGCAGAAATAAAATCCTAAAATTAGTGACACAGAGATAGAAAAACCCAACAAGACAACTAAACCAGCACTGTAATACACAAGGCAAGCCTCATTGTTAAATGGTGGCTGTAAAAAAAAGTGCAAAATATTCTGTATTACCCAAGTGAGCAGTCTTATTAAAAAAGCCCCAAAATTGCAGACCAAGAGATGTGATTCCATTTGCTCTATTTTGTAGGGATTTTGTCATGAAGTATCTAATATCTGCTGGAAGGCCAACAGCGCAGATCAAAAAATCCAGGTATGAGCATTGGTGTGATAAATTCATGACATAGATGACAGTGCTGTTGATGAAGGGATATGCTCTGCTGGACCTGATCCTTAAAAGCAAGGGAGAATTGGTTGAAGATCTTGGCTGTTGGCTGCAGGGGCCGTGAGATGATGGAGTTCAGGATACTGAGAGAAGGGATGAAGGCAAACAACAGGATTCCAACCTTGGACTTCAAGAGAGTGAACTTTGACCTGTTAGGGCTGTGCTTTCAAGAGTGCCATGAGAAACCACACTGGAGAGAGGGGAGTTCCAGGGGAGATGGTAGGTTTCAAACATTATCTGCTCCAGCCTCAAGAATGGACCACTCCAATGAGCGGGAAATCAAGTCGTTGTGACAGGACACGTACATGGCTAAACAAATTATTCCTGGTTCAACTTAGGCATAAAGAAAACATGTAAGTGGTGGAAGCCCAGTCAGGGGACCCATAAGGAATGCAAAATCCCAGAATCACAGTGATCATAGCCTTTTTGCTGGTCCTAAAATCATGAGCCAGACACAGTTAGGTGATAAAAAGGGATTGTCTTTATATTGATCCTTAGGTGCACAACTTGCTAGGTGTAAAGTGCCTGAAGATGCACACTTAACATAAAGCACATACAATATTTATATGTTTAGTAAATTATCATAAGTGACAAGAATCTTCAGTTAGAGACCTAAGTAATGAGATAATTCCTCCCTGGTCCAACACTTTCTGAATCCCCCACATTCCCCTTAGATAGTAACTAAATTTTGTTTGTGAAATTGTGTCTCAGAGATCTTCAGCCTTGGCTTCTTAGAGGATCTAACCTTGGACCCTCAGCTTGGAGATACTGAGGAATTTATTTTCTCTTTCTGCCTAATAGAGTAGGTAAAATGCTAGCTATATATATAACAGGATACAGAGTTACAAATGTATATATAAATGTATAAATACTATAACAGGATACAGAGCTATAAATGTATATGTAAAGAATATAGAGAATATATAAAAGCAAAAAAGGCAAAATCAATTCAGCATCAACAACACAGCTGAAATCAACTGGCCTCTCTGGACATCATTTGGTCGAACTCTTTCACTCAACCCAGGGTCATCTGTAGGAAATGACACAGGTCCATATCCAGCTGAGTTTTGAATATATCCAAGGATGGACCTTCCACAACCTCTCTTTGCAGCCCGTTTCTGTGTTCAGTCACCCTAAGTCAATGCTCACAGTCAGATATCTATGTTATATGGTTGAATATTTTAAAATGTTGTATTTAATAATAAACCAACCAAACAAACCAAAACAACAACAACAACAACAAGACAAAAACCAAATCAAAACAAAAAACCCCCAACAAAGGAGAAAAGAAAATGTGTGTTTTTCGTAATAGCCAAGAGAGGGATCTAATCTCTGTAGTACAGATACCTTTTTTCACACCTACTTTACTGGGAGTAAAAAAGCAGTGCCTAACTTCTGTGTATAGAAAGTTGTGAACAGTAGGTATCTTTGAAGGCCTCTAGAGAGAGTTCTTCTCTGCCTTGTTTTAGGTGCTTAAATTAGGCAGACTGATGCCATCTCAGTGTGTGCCAATTACTAGAAATGGACCAATGCAGAAGAATGCAGAGAGGAAATTAATCTGGGAAGCCACAGCTTATTTCCCCTCCAACAGAGATTGCTTTAAAAGAATGCAAGTATTACGTAAGTTCAATAACAAGTTTAATTGAATAAATCAGTTTGTTCATTCTATCCTCCACAAATATCTATAAACCAAAAACGCTGTCATTTTTTACCACACATAGCCCCATTCATCTACTTAGATGCATAGCTGAGCTGCTGCTCTGCTTTAAAAATCTTGACACATGATGATCTAATCTTTTGTTTGAAAGGTGAATAGTTGCACGAGCCACTTCTGCCATTATTATTCTGTTAAAAGCTGAACTCCATTGATTCCAATTTGTTGTTACTTCACAAAAGTCATCAGCATGCACTCGTGGAACTACTGCAGGACTAACTGCTCTCCAGTCTACACTCTGAGTATGAATGCCAGGCATAACACCTCATGCCTTAAAGGCGTAGTGAGAAAGGTAAGAAAGCCCCCTGTCCTTTCACAGGGCTGCTAGTGTCCACGCCCTGTGTTTTGGTGATGCTTATCCAGTATATCTGACTAAGAAACATTTACCTTCTGGAGGCCAGGCCTACAACCAGCTATGAATATACTAACTGGACAACCTTCTTAAATGAAAATATAATTTAATCTCACTGGTTGCAATAAAACTGAGTGTAAATAAACTATTACAATCTGAGCTCATCCTGACAGTGGGTAAATCAAAGTAGTTGTCTACATCCTATATTTTTACTGCATTTGTCTGCCTGTGAGACAGTAGCTTACAAGTAGATTTGGCAACTGTTAGTCTTTCTTCCCAGTGCAAGAATAAGAACCCAAGGAGGACTGGGAGCTTCAGGGATGGCTGCAAAAGGGGAAAGTTTTTGCTACAAAGGTAGGTGGTAAGCAGGAGCCCATCAGAACCTAGTTTTCATCTGAGCTTTCTTATAAAGAAACTTCTCATACTCGCTTTAAGAAATGACTTTTTTTACTAGCTTTTTTTTTCACATTTTATTAGAGCTTCCTTATCCAGCGAATCAGTAGGAATGGTTTACACTGTTATTGCATGCATCCTCAGTCTGTAAACAAAATTATATCCTTGGTATGAGGTACAAGTAAGGATGACATAATTTGCCCTATAGTACTCACTATGGTACAGTAAATCCATCATAGTAGGTAACATCCTACTGTGGAATAGAAGTCCACAGCCTAGAGGGAAGTGCCTTTTTCAGTAATTATTTATTAGAGAATCGCTTTCTTTGACATTCAAATTGGGATTTAAAATGGTAAAAGCATATCATTTTGATTGTTTCTATGTACTTGCTGACATGGTTTACGTGTGCAACTTGACAGTGTTAGGTAAATGGTTGGACTTGATCTTAAATGTATTTTCCAACCTAAATGATTCTGTAATTGTTTTGTTCTATAATTCTCACCTGTGTTTCCTTCCATCCGTCTCTACTGCTTCTCAATAGCAGCCTTTTCACCCCTTGGGAACTGCATCTATCTTACTGTTAAATGCTGATGTGCTGTTTCCCTAAAAGGGTAAAATGAGATTAGAAACTTGGCTCCGTGAGATGATAGGAACTTGTCTGACAAGAACACTGCCATCCCATTTTAATCACCCTGAAATGTTTATCAAAAAATTTCTTCTTGTGGCTTATCTTTCTCTTTCTTATTTTTTGAGCCTTCTGCTGTTATACTTTCATAATACATTCATACAATGAATATCCAAGTAATTTTGTCACATAAGATACAAAAATGGTTTCACAGAGCAGAGCCACATTAATCTCAGTTTGCAAATTTGAGCATGCATCTCAGACTGAAAAAAATACTGTTGTAAGGAGACATATGGTGTAGGGATAAGATACTCATATTCACTGCCTTTGCTATCTGTGGAGAGAGTGACTATTTAATCCTTCCTATTTTAGAGACTTATTTAAAAAAAAAAAGAACAAGATAAATTGTTCTCAGGAAGTCCCTAGCACTTTGACTACATAGTGATCTTATAATGACCCTTAAGTTAGACTTTTTAAGGGTCTAATGAATAATAATGACTTACATCCCAGTGAAACCAATAAATCTTCCTTGAATGAACCATATACTTGAACCTTGCCAAATGTTTTGATTTTACTCATGCTGCTTGTCTTTCTCTTGGCTTGGGGTGAAAGAACTGAATATTTCTAGTTTCCATTTGCACATAAAGTATGCACCACAAATAATGTTACTTCTTCACTAAGGCATCATTTAAAATTTTAAATGCTAAATGTAGTGCAAAAAACTAATATTAGATATGGTCCTGTTTTATTAGTTTTGACAAGTGATTCTTATCATTTGAACTTTCTGTCTGCTGTACTTAGAAAATGGATCCATTTTTCCTTTAAAGGTTATCATACCTTAAATTCAAGCAGTTCAGGGTGATCTTTTCTAATCAGTATGCTAGCTGAATTAAAATGGCCTTTTCCTAAAAGTATTAAACCCTTCTGGTTGCAAGCTGAAAAATTTGTACTTTATTAGATATGCTATTATTCCCCATTCTTGCCACCAGACTCGAATCTATTCATTACATACTAAAAGCCAGTAACCACACAGATTGTTAGAACCCATGAGATGAAAATTATGTTCCTCTTCTTTTTCCTACAGGACGAAATTGCCACAGCTTTGGTCTCCAGTAGCAAGCCATCTTGAAAAAAAATATTTAGTCACAAGACCAGGGAAATTATTAGGGGTTTATTTTTATTTGAAAATTCAACATTTATTCCATGAACTCAAGCGGTGTGTTCACTAATTTGTTTCTATACTTTTTTTCTTTTTTCTTCTTTCTGTAGATACACACCTACAAACCCATGGATTCATATATTCACAATGTAGACAGTCAGAGCTTGCCATATGCAAGTATGCTGATTAAGGTTAAAACCACAAAATTGATTTTCTTTTCTCCTTGTCACTGCATACAAAATACCATTCATTGTTATAATGGGAACAAAATTAAGTGGAAGTTCATTGCATTGACTCTTTCAAAAATCTGACTGAGATTAATGATAAAACTTCCTATTATCTAGTGGCCCCAGGGTATGACTTATATTTTAACAACATCAGAAAAATTATCTTTAAAACAATATTTTTTGTCTGTTTTAAAAAAAAATCCTCAAAATTCTCATTTCATTCAGATATGCAGAAATCTCCATGTTTCCCAAAGCCAGCCTTTCACGTCCAGCAGTTAAAGCTATATGCACATGTATGCACAATAAATAACACGTGACTAATTTACTTTTTTGTTGTTTTTATATTTTTCTCAATCATAATTTTAAGTTTGACAAGCATTATATGTGATTGCATTTACAGATTCTTATGAATAGTATAAAATATTTGCTTGACAGGTTACCTATGTCAGCTTATTTTCTCACTTTGTTTCACTGACAAAGATGTAATTAAAATTTCACTGTAAATTTTGCTTACGAATTTACTGATGGAAAACAATGTTGATAAGATGCACTGAAGTGTGGGTTCAAGTGAAGAGGTACATTAGAAAAGATCATTTATTCTCAGTAGTGGAAGCATTTTTGCTCTGGACTGCCCGTATGCAATGTGAGTGCATCTGGCACTCAGCATGTGTTCATAAAGTAAAGACTTGTAAAGAGAGATCTGGGGGTGAAAGGAGAGGAAGGAAAAAAAAAAGATCATTTTCTTCAGAGGAATTTTTTGTTTATTTAGAGAAGTTTTATTATGGATTTGTAGCTGGACTCATCAGTCAGACTACATAGCAAGTAAAACTGTTCCCTAAATGCAATGTCTTGCTAAAACCAAGTCTTATTAAAGGGATAAGAATAGCAAAGCTAAAGTAATCTGACTAACATATTTTTATGTATACATGTATATTAACATTGCATTTTTTCTTTAGAAAGGCATTAATTAGCATGCAAAATACTTTAGAAGGAAGAGCTCTTTTTTGTCGTATTTATCAGTTCAGGCAAAGTGTATCAATAAAGCAGCAGGAAAAGTGCAGTGACTAAAGAAATGATTTATTGATACTTTAGGCTTCTTAATGCAGGTTAATGTCAATGCAATTAACTTCTGGATCAAGTCAGTCCACTGCAAAGTGCAAGCTGACAGAATGGCTTTAAAACCACATCCCGAACGAAATGAGAGCATCAATGAGCGTCCGGCCTCAGAGGAGGAACCTGCTAGTGACAAGGCTGACCCTCCTTCAGTAAAAAAATGGTTTCTTTTGTAGGAAACTGTTTAAGTAATGGACCAGTGAGCAGCATGCTGTTCAAATAGTTTCAGACCTGTATAAAGAAAAGGAAGATGAGATAACAAGACAGTGTGTAGAAATTAGAAATTAAAAACTTGAAAGTAACAGTACTGCATGATCAGCAAGTGTCCAGGTTACAGGATGTCAGCTTAATTTGCAAAATATTAGATGCTAATTACATTGATTGGATGAAATTCTGCTGGGAAAGTGAATAAATTCTTCATAATTTACTCAATTAGGTAATAAATAAGCAAAGAAGTTTTTTAAGATGTTCAGTCTGCTTCTTAAAGTGAAAGTTAGTGTGTGTAAACCATGGGAAGCTAATTTTAGCACCCAGAAAATTTAGAACTGTAAAAATGAGATATAAAGGAAAAGAAGATAATAAAAAAATGCCCCCTCACATTTCAGACAGTCATTTAAATATATTTCCATGTGTAAAAATTTCCATGTGTATCACATATTCAAAAGCAACTTTTCTGTTTCAAAGTTTGTAATGATTTGGTCACATATATTTTATACTTGATAAGTTCCTGCTCCCCCTGTAAGTGGTGGCCTACACAGTTTTGATTATTTCCATTTATTTGCTGCCCATGGACAGCGGTAAGCGCCCTGTAGGACTCCATCCTGTGCTGTTGGGGATATAGAAGGGCTTTATGAAACTGTGAAGTAGAGCTTCCATACTGAAATGAGAGCACGGGAACAAGAGAAAAGACCCTGAATTAATTTCTCCAATCCCTGCAATTGGGAGGGGTTGGCAGGTACAGGCTACAAGGGCTGTCTTTCCTTTGATAACAGTAGTACTAAAGTGTATTAGCATATGCTAAGGAGTGTTTCCATGAAGAGATACAAGACACCCTCCTTCTTGTGTCAGCTTCCAAATCAGTTAAACAAGTATTGGTCTTAAAGCATCAGTAACTGAGTATGTAGTTTTTACACCGCATGTTTTATAAGGCCATCAGATACTGAGAACAGTTGAGACGGCAAGAGCCAACAAAGGCTTGTTACAAGATTGCTCCTTGAGTAAGAACCTTTCAGAGTCAGAAGGTTCTTGTATTTGTTTCTATCATGCAGTGCAGATAATGGAGAGTTGTAGTATTTACTTGGTTATCAGTCTTACAGGAAGTATCGAAAACTACCAAACTTGTGACTTAACTGTCTTTTGACTTAGTATTTCTACAAGTTCTATATTTCAGTAACTAATTAAAAACTGTAACTTCCTAGATGTCTAGTGACATGAGAAGAGCTTAACTCAAGCTGAGGTATTGCACTGCTACAGCTTTCCCTGTCCAGTGAAACCTATCAGGCTACACATCAAAGAAGAAAATGAAGTCTTTGAACCATAAAATAACATAGGCTGCAAAGGACCTCCAGAGGTCATCTAATCCAGCCTCCTGCTCCAAAAGGATAAGGTTGCTCATGATTTCAGTCACATTCTGCATATCCCTAGAGATGGAGATTCTTCAGCCTTTTAGAGTTGCTGTTTGACTATTCTCATGGTAGAATATTTTTCCTTATAGCTTTTTTTCCTATCTTCCCATGTTGTATCTTAAGTTCATTCCTTTGTGTCCTAATGCCTCTTGGCAAAGAATCATTGATTTTGTACTGATATAATAGGACCTCAAGGTCCTTACAGACAAATTGTTTAATAATTTAGTCTTGTATCTTTCTGAGGACTACATTTGTGAAGTTAATTTTTTAATGAGTGAAATGAATTCTGTGTAATTTTTATTACAGAGAACTTCTTGTCCATGTATGTCTATTATTGGTAAAGTTCTGGAAAATTACACCTCTGCAATAATTTTTACACCAATTGCCATGAATTTTCAACACATTACTTGGTGTCATTAAAGACTGCAAGTGTTTGATGTCTCATTGCCCAACAGGTTTCACGAAAGTAAAAAGACAAATTTGTGTGTTCAGAGAAAAGCCTCTCCTAGAGTTATTTAGATTTATGTACTTTTATGTCAGGGTGTTGTAATCAGTGTTATTTTATAGCTTTTCAAAATCACCACAGGAATTTTGTTCAGAATTTGAAGTTTTTATCCCTAAGTTTATTTTTCCTTATGAGGAATCTGAAGCAGTGACAACTTCTTGAGTATGTTATCTCTGAAGAAACCTGTATTTTAGAATGTGGATTCTCCAGCAGCCTCTCTGATGCTGTCTGAGAAAAGAGAGGAAGAGGTGTTGGGAATGGAACTGCTCCAAACTGTGGCTCTGTAGTCATCTCCTGTCTGAAGCAAATAGGCCTGTTCATCAGGCCAGATGGTATCTCTCAAGCATTACTTTATGCAACTTAGAATAAGATTTTCATCCTGTTGTTCTGTTTTGCTTCAATTGTCTTCTTGAAGCACATAACAAATTTCTGGGGGCACCATACATATCATCGTACTGCAGGCAAAGAATTCTACAGTCACATTTTTTATGTAACATGGGAAAATCCAAGTCTGTGACATTGATAATAGTCAGAGACTGAGAAGGCAAAGTTTTTTTATCCCAGGTTGCTCTCACTTGTATCTTAAAGAGATCTCAAAACACGCAAGGATTAACTTTTTTAAAATACGTATTTTGTGACATAGTGTATGCTCACCAAGGGACCCATGTTAGCCAATCCTCTAACAACACTACTCTGGGCCTCTGTTACAACACTGTCTGGCTCTTCCAAGCAACAGCAGGCAGACAACTGGGCTGAAAAGGAAAAAGCAGAAGACAACTTACACACTGTTTTGGAAGTTAATTATAAAACTAGGTTATTTTAAATTATATGTTTTAAATTATATCTTCTTTAAAATCACAGAATCGTTAAGGTTGGAGAAGAAATCTAAGATCATTGAGTCCAACCACTAACCCAGGGCTGCCATGCTTACCACTATACCACATGTGCCGTATCCACTCTTCTTCTGAACACTTACAGGAATGTGATTTCACCACTTACCTGGGCAGCCTATTCCAATCAATGTCTGATCACCCTTTCAGTGAAGAATTCTTTCCTAATATCCAATCTAAGCCTCCCCTGGCACAATTTGAGGTCATTTCCTCTGGTCCTGTTACTTGTTGCCTGGGAGAAGAGATGAACATTCACCTTGCTACAACCTCCTCTCATGGAGTTGGAAAAAGTTAAAAGGTACCCCCTTTAAAGCTTTAGTGGTACTTAAAATACAATTTCAGTAAGCTAAAATTATGACAAAACCAGAAAAAAGTGTTGATCAGACATAATTAGAAATTATTTCACGTGAATTAGCTTGTTGTATTGTCTTCAATAATGTAACTTTTCAAATATATGCCCTCTTTCAGAGATTCTCAAGGAATTTATGCTAGGTCTAGCTTACTTGGCCACTGAACACAACAATTATTCTTCCAAAGCCAAGCTTTCAATGCATATTTTTCGGCACTATATCAGCTGGTTATAAGAAGGCAAGTGTACACATTTGAGTTGTATCCAGTAATTTTCATTTGTTTTTATATTTCAATGGTGTTTTGCCAATGCCTCCAATGGTATTAGCTACCCACTTTTACATGTGCATGCTGCCTCTGTTTGAATTATGCTTGCTTACCTCAAAACCTTCTATCTCCCTGCATCTTGCTTTGCTTTTTCCAGGAAAATGCCTGACTTTAGGACTTGCTAAGAACTTACTGAGACGTATTGCTCTCACAGTTATTAAATATCTGTTCTACTCTGCATGTATCTCAAATTTATAATTTATAGCACAACAGAGGTAAATTGCCTGCCATGATAAATATTTGTTAGTTTCACTCATATTGTATAAATTCTCACGTAATTTTGTCAAATATTTTCAATTTTAAATTTCTTGTGCTTCTATAAGCAAGGAAGGACAGTCACTTAAATACATCAGTGTGAGAGAAGTCTAGGTAAGAATCCTAGAAGTAAATTTTATGTATTTTGTATTTGCCACCCTTCATTGTTGAAAGGTGCTTGTTCCCTAAAAATACATGGATTAATACCGTAAGGAGAAGATGCCACTTCTAGTTCATACTTCTTCTTGTTGAAATGTCCTTTGATAGAAGTAATCTGACTGTATAGTAAGGTAAAATATGACTTTCAACTGATTCTTTTTGTTGAAGGTACTGGCATGTTTTGGCTTAGTCTAAAAGTTTTTCTTATCCTTTTGGTTTAGACATTACTGAAAAATCCTTATATTTTTTGGAAACAGATATCAACAAGAAAAATTTCTGGACTGATAAGTTAACTCACACAATTTTGGCAGTAACTGTTGGCCTGTTTGAACAGAAGTTAATCCATCAAATTTAAGTGATTGACTAGTATAGTCTCTTCAATGTGACAAGAAAATAAAAAAAACCCTAAAACTCAAAAACCAACAAATAAACTTTATTGGCCTGCCGAGTACTATTTTATTCTGTGTCCATAANTATTCTGTGTCTGTAAGTCCATTGCACCTGTACTGTCTTTAAATAATGAGGAAATGTTAAATAGTATATACATGCTGTCTGAAATCTTAGAGAAATTTGCATTTCAGGAAGTTTAAAGTTTGTGGCATGAAACCTGGTAGTGTAAAGGAATTGAATTACAAAAGCCTGACTGAAGGAGAAAGTGTTTTCTATGTGATGAGAGAATGCAAACAAAGTATTCAAAGAATTTGCTATTTATTTCTTGTTTTATATCTGCATTTGAGTGCACCTAGAAATCCTCATCTTTTTTTATCCTGTTGCAATAAATTCTCCATCCATCTTTTCTGCAGTCTTCATATAATTTATATTTAATCCTTATGAGAAATAGATTTTAAATGAAATAGATAATTCATACTGACTTCCTACTGATTGCTTTCTTCACTTCCTTTCTTCCCGTTAGAGAAAACTTGCAAGAAATATTCTTCAAATAATTATAAAATAAAACCAGGTCAGTCCAAGTGAAAAAAGAATATAAAATAAATCTTATGCTGCAAAGGAAAATCTTCAGGAAGCCAAGTTCTTGACCACTGCATAACTGCAAAAAGATCAAGGTCTTCACATGTCACTACCAGAAAACTGATACTGCCTGTGGAAAAAATGTGCAACCTCTCAATGCATACTTTTAGAAAAAAGTACTAAATTGCAAATTATGCTTCCCAGTCTTTTGAGAATTAACTTTGCTGCATTGTTAGTAGGTCATGTACTGTTCTTCCACCCAAGTTATTGCATGTTAAAATATGCAGACTTAGAAGGGACCCACAATGTTCACATTGAATGACTACCTGCAGTACATGTACCTGCAATGCTTCATAATCTAAAATCTCTCTTAATGATCATGCTGCATAAGAGAAGATTCACAAATTCAATAAACAAAAGAGTAAATGTCTGAGTTTTAAAAGCATTATGTTTGCTGGACCTTCTTATTAGGCGATTTCCATTACCACATGTATCACTTGGCATATTGATTTGAATATGCCTTGTCAACCGACATCCTTATTCTAAATGTCCTCCTCTGATTACTAAATGGAGAGCTATTAAACCAATAATTTTGAATTTGAGATACTAAAAGAAAAGTACCTCAATATGCAGTTATTAATGGATCTAAGTGTTTGCATGATTAAACCTATAATTGTAAGTTGTCTTGTGGCTGAACCTGTATTATTTTGTACAATTGCATTACACTAAAATAACAGAAACCAGTCCCTGATTTTAATACTTAGTTTTAGTGCATAATGATAGATTAACAATTCTAGACTGCTTTTGCTTAACTGCCATAATGCAATAATTTTTCAGGGTATGAGTCCATTGGTTATTTAATTTAGAAAATGTCTGTGTCTTTCTTTAATCTACCACTTGCTGGTGTATTACCATTAAAACTATGGGAATGACACCATGGCTCTTTGAGGAACGGCCTGTAACCTTCTGTTATATAACCTGGAATCACATTCACTTTTTCAAGCTTGCATGGCATTGGTGGCTCATAGATATTCCGTGACTGATTAATAGATCCAGCTGCTTTTCCTTCTTTATTGTTTCCAACTGAGAAGCTCCTGGATTACAGAAGAAATTCTCATTATTGGTCCCTGCATGAATGACCTTTACTTTATGCAGTTGAATTTCATCCATATCTGTATTCCATTCCTTAATGTCAGGGAGTCCTTCCATTACAAGGATCTGATCTTTCCCATGCTCACAAGGTTGCCAATTTTGTGACAGCGAGTGAAATACCTTTGCATTTTTCTTTCCAAGGGTAATAATGAAGATATTAAATGAATGTTGATTAGTGCTTCACTGTCTACTCGGAACTTCATATTCTTGTACATATTTTTGAAATTTCCTTTTTAGTCTGTCTCCACATATTTTACTGTTCACATTCTAGTTCTCTTCTCACTACCATTAATAATGTCTAATATAATACTGGGTGGCACCAATATCTTATCTTACAGAAGTATAAGTTTATTTTGTATACCATACACTATAGTGTATATTTTTATATTGCAAATACATTCTTTCACTTAGTGAAATTATTTTAAATTATTTTAAATATGTAATGAGTTTGTTATAGCCTACCTCTGAGAAGCAGTCCTAGAGGAGAAAGACCACGTCTAGGTTCCTTCCCCAGTAGCTGGAACAATTCTGTTGGATATCACCTGGGGCAGTCGTGCGTCTCAGTAGCTACCCTAGTTTGGAGTAATTCCCTTGGTCTGTTCCATTTGAACTCTAGGGTGTGTCCCATCAGGGAGAGTGATCAACGTCTACGTATTTCCCTCTGTTTGTTTGAAAATTCCTTTTATCCCTGACCTCACAGTGCGCATGCTTATTCCTGGCAGACTTTATACTGACTTTCCTCAGGATCTGTTGTAGTGGCAGATTTGTTAGTCTGCACCAAGGACTCTCCAGTCACAAAAACACTGCCTCTCATCTTAAAGCTCTATTCTGAGTTATTTCTCCTCTCTGTTAACTATCCTGCCTTCTCTTCTGTGTAATGTCTTTGTTTATACTTGGGCAATTTCTCAAAGCTTTCTCCATTACCTCTTCTCTTATGGGACTAGCAGCTTTTCTCTTCTGTCATCCTATCTTCTCCTTCAGCATGTTTCTCCTCATTACTGCCCACTGCAGCATAGCTGTCCCAAAACAGGCTCTTAATCCTCCTGCCATTTTCTTACAGTCATTCTTTTTTTTGGTTTATTGATCTGCCATTCAGCTTTTGCTGTTCAGTAAATGCAGGCCGTCAGCTTTTTATGCTGCCTTCTCTCTTCCATTTGTCTTGACATTCTTGTCTGGAGTTACTTCTGTTTTCCACGTCCATGTCCGGTCTTCATTTCTTCTTCTCCGTGAGCCCCATGGGGAAAACTCACAAACCTGGGTTCTATCTGTCACTTGCTCAGGCAGAATGCACTTCTTACAAGTTTGTTGGTTTTTGTTTTTTCTTTTCTTTTGCTTTTTTAAATTTTTCATCTTTATCTTCCCTTTTTAGTGAGCAGTTCACTGTTACTTGTTGCCTGAGTAACTGCACTCCTTACCTTGCCTTCAAAATTAATCATAGTTGGATTAAAGTTGCTTTACACAAACTCAGTGTTTTCTGTCACTTGTTGGGCTAATTAGTCAGCGATCTCCGTGTTACATTCTGACTTTTATGTCTAGGAGTTTACAACCATCATGACACTTCAAAATATAGGAACAAAAATTGAATTAAGCAGGATTTTTTTCCAAGTAATTCCACTGCTTTTTAGCTGAAGATCATGGTAACATAAACATAGCCAATTAAGCATTTTTTTAGAAAATATTTGCTGTTCTTCTTCTGCTCTAAATCAAAACCATACACATATACGCACGTTTGTCTCCTATTTATCAGCAGAGGTGTCCTAGCAAACGCTTGCTGTTCAGTGTTTCTCCATATCTGTCAGATGCAATTCTCTACAGAACACCTGGAGAAGAATGCTGTAAAAGTAAATCATTGGAGAAAAGGTGAAGTGCCTGCTCTGTTTTTATAATGCATTTCAATGCCTTGTTCTTTCTCAAAGCATGAAGCTGTAATCCAACAGATCTAACTGATGAAAAGGCAAAACACTCTGCTTCTTTTAACAGAATTTCAATTCCTTTTTCTATGAAATCTCCTCTTGGAGACTGAATCTGACAACTGTATTTCTTTAGTAAAGAATTTAAAAGTAGGAGTCAGAGGTTGAAGAAAGTGGCTTTTCCTTTTTGGGGCTCATATTGAATTATTTAATAAAAAAGGTCTAAATTCTATTGCATTCTTCAAAAGTAGACTTGTATTTACAATAATTTGATGCAAATTTACTGAAATTATAAATGTACCAAAATCTAAACAGTTGAGAATTCTGAAGAAACCTCAATCTTCAATATCATATGGACTTAAATCTTCCTTTACAAATAACTGAGAAAAATTCTGTTCCTTGAAGATTTCTTCCAACTCTGCCAGCTGGGGAAAGAAGAGACCTATTTTCTTAGCATGAAACAGAAAATTTATCATTGTTTCACCTGAGATCTGTTGACATCTGTGTTTTCTACCAAAATGAATACAGGAGAAAAACTATAGAGAGATGAAGAAAAATGATTTTCACAAACATTAATTGCAATCTACAGAACTACTATACTTTTAGATCCTGTCATTTAAACTGCTACAGCTTTTAACACTCCTGAAATATTTCTGTTCTAATGTGCATATGGATGACATATAGGACCTGATCTTTACAGTCACTCAAAAGAAGTAAAATCTGAAAAGAAATTGTACTTAAAAGTACACACTACGCATATTATCCACATTGAAGACCTTGTTTTCATGTTCAATTGGAAGGACGGTAATTAGACAAACTAGGCTACAATTCTTTGCTATCATGCCCTGAAAAGTACAAGGCTTTTCTTTCTTATTTTGTCACTAGGAATCTGTTTCAAATGGATTAGTGACTTTTTTTTTTCTACTAAATGCGTTAAATTCTTCAGAAGTTCTTTTGTCTAGTAGCTGAATAGTGCTTTCTGGAAAAAAATGAGTGCAACTACATTGTTGGATGAAGATTATGAAGATAAGTTGCAAACTCTTTGATTATTTCCTAAGTTTTCTGCTGTATAATATGTAACCCAGGAGGGTTTTTTCACATTTTTATTACAAAAGCCTAAGTTTCAAATAGCTTGGTAAGTTCAATTCTGTTTCCATGCACTTTGAAGATTCAATATAATCAAGACACTTTGGGATGAATTTTGAGAGTTATGCATGAAAAATAATCACATACAGTTTGATCATAAATAAATGGGGGTTTGTGTGTATTTCCTACAGATTGCTTTGAACGTTTACCCTTTTAGAAGTTCATAAGCTGCAGTGAAGAAAGGCCTTAAGGGTCAGACAGGAGTTCTAAAACTTTTAGAATGGCTTCTATAACATACTCATTTTAAATTTCTGTAGGTGTGACCCAAAATCTGTCAAAGTAAGTGCAATTGTTTCACTTCTTTCTAGTAAATTTTAGACCAAAAAATCCCTTAATTTTCTAAGTGAAAGAAAGTACACATTTGACTGATTTTGGACTCAAAAGATTATTTATTTTGAGAAATAATTAAGATAATTGTAATGAAATGTCTTATCATCACATGAGTTGAACATTTAAATAATTTATTAATAGAATGGCTGTACTTGGAATATCAAGTGAGCCTATCAAGACTTCCTTTCATTGTCTCTATGAAGTAAACATAAAATTTTGCATTCTGCTGCTTGATATTGACCTTTCTGAAAATTAAAACAAATAAAAAAACCCCAAAAACCCAAACAAAATATCAGGAACTGTTGAGGCCAGTCCTGCTGTATTATTTTAAGATGCAAGTATAGGAAGTACTAGGGAGAGTTAATTCCAAGGCCTGATTAACTCTTTATATTTCTTAAGGATTTTGCCATTGATGGCATAGGACAGAGAGCACTGCAGGTAACTGAGCTTTCACTAAAATTTTGCGTGATTGCATAATATTATGGCATTGGCACCATATTGTATTAAGATAAATGATAACTGCTTCAGGAACACTCAGACTTCTAAGGAAGAGAAACATAATGAAATGTAATGCTTCCTTGTTTTCTCCCAAGATATTCTGGTTCTATTTGCTTTTATTTACAGTCCAGTATTTGTTTTATTCTAAACCTGTAGATGTTATTACATTTGGAGCATTTAAATCACAATGGAGAACTGCAGCTAACATGTAATAATACAGAAATAGCAGCACTTTCACTTTTAGCTTGATTTTTTAAACTTTTGAACAAAAAATGCTGTTGCTAGAGATGATTCAACTGTTCAAACTATGAAGATTTAAGAGTTTAGCAGAAACTGTGGACTATTGTTCAGCTAACTAGAAGTATTGATGCCTACAAATGACTTCAGAGCTTAAAGGAATTAAACTAGTTGAAAAGCAAGTTGAAAAATTCATTGTGTAGAATTTATTCCACAAATTTAGTTAGAGCAGTCTAGATTACTGATTGCAGACACCTTCCCCTGAGAATTGATCTCTTCCTACTGTGAATTGCTCATGAGCTGCTTTTCAGTTGATTAATTATAAATGTTGTGGGAATGGGGAAAGAGCAGCCTCCACACCACTTAAATTTAGGCAACTAACTTAAGTGCCTGAGACAGCAGGCTAATCTACTAGGCTTCTTATATACTCACTGGAAAAAAGGTAGACTCTTCCTCAGGGAGAATTTAGATAAAATTTTTAAGCCCCTGCTCTGACTTGCAGTACTTTCATTTTTCTTTACAAATTCTAAGAATGTTCTCAGTTGTTTCTGTCACCTGAAATGCATAATTTCCCTTAACACTCTGAATCTATAATTTGCTCTTAAAGAAATTAGAACATACATTTGGTTTTAACACATTAAGGCAAAAATTCTGCTTGAGCACAGCAAAAATAGTACACAGATACATTCAACAAAACTGGCTCTTCCCTGTAACTGTTTAAATGGAAAGGGTAGAAGGGTCCAGCTGGGGCAGAAGACATCCTCACAAAGCCCTGCAATTAATGTAGAATTATGGAAGGGTTTGGGTTTAAAGGAACCTTGAAGATCAACTAGTTCCAAACCTGCACCATGGGCAGGGACACCTTCCACTAGATCGGGTTTTTCGGGACCCCATTCAGCCTGGCCTTGAACACTTCCAGGGATGGAGCATCCATAACTTCTCTGGACAACCTGTACAGTGTCTCACATACTCATAATAAAGATATTCTTCCTAATATCTAATTTAATCCTCTTCTCTTTTAATTTAAAGTCTTTCAGCCTTGTCCTATACCAATAGGCCAAACAGTTTTTGAGTCCATCCTTTTTTTATATGCCCTCTTTAATTACTGGAAGTACT
Organism: Irena cyanogastra; assembly: GCA_013397155.1. Taxonomy (NCBI): domain Eukaryota; kingdom Metazoa; phylum Chordata; class Aves; order Passeriformes; family Irenidae; genus Irena; species Irena cyanogastra. The sequence continues at coordinate 781,789 of VWZV01001337.1, read as the reverse complement.
GAAGGAGAGATTGAACAGTACCTGTGCCAGTACAAACCTCTAAGAGACACCACTCACCCCCCATCTCTCTCTGGACGATGAGCTGTTGACCTCTACTCTCTGGATAGGAACATCCAAATGATTCCTCATCCACTGAATAGCCCATCCATGAAAATCCATAGATGTGTGATTTAGAGAGTATAGGAATCTTTAAAATTGGAGGGTTTTGGGAAAGTTGTAAAAGGTAGGCTTTAGAAACAGTAGAACTGCAATTAGACCTAAGGATGTAGGGGAGAATCGTGTCAAAGGCCTTACAGAATATAGGTCAGCAATGCCATGCTGAATGAAAGAAAACAAATCTGTAGAACGTGCTAACACTTGTACAGCCTGTAAGCCATATGCATATCCTGAAGATAAGGATGGTTATCATTTTGATCCAGTCTGAAATAGTCACAGCAGTTTGTGTCAGCTTCTTTTTGTCTTCTCCGTAGGCTCTAATGAAAGTCCAGGTATAAAGACCATTAACTTCATTGTCCTACTTCCCTCCATTTCCTCTTCTGTCTTTTCTTCCTGTCTTCCATTTACCAGTACCTCTATTATTTAGATGGGTTTTCACGCTCCCAGACAATGAAAAACTCCTGACATTTTGGCTAGTAGTCCTGGAAATTTGTTCTTTCTCACTCATGAACTTCCAGCCTCTTGAATTGAAGAAGCTAAGTCCTCAAGGGATAGGTTTTTGGATCTCATGAATTGCTCCAGATTCCTTTCAAGAAAATGAGCATCCAACTCTTGATTAGTAGATAGATGAGTTCTCAGGAGCCATGGGTTTTGATTTTACTATGGTTTGCCTTTATTAGGAATGAGAAGAAAAACACCCTTATATTTTTAGAGATGAGTCTCTTAAGCCTAAGTACTATGTTCTGTTTGGGATGTGGATTTAGTTCTGAACAACTCATCTGAAACAGATATTTCTGTCTGAGCCCTGAGGGATTTATTGGCAAAACTAGCCATCTATTAACATTATCTTGGGACTCCACACAGGGAGAATAGATACTATAAATCCTAGTTGTATAAAAGCCCAGAAGCTATAAGGTTTTACTGGACAGCAAATAGAATATCCCAAAAAATTCAAATCTGTTTATTTTACTTAGAATGAAAGAGCATTCTGAGTGGAGTTTGGCTGGAAACATCTTTGGACACAGCCATTTTGCCCACCTCACACTAATTAATTACACATCACACCTTGCCCTTGTACACTTTTTCTTAAAGACATAAAATTATCCTTCCTGGGCCATGCAAAAGAACAGGGACTTGTATTTCTAATTACTATGTCAATGGCCTCAGACTTGAATGAGATTAGTGCCAAGAATAAAAAGAAATAACAAATGTATTCATAATCTCACACTGCATTAGTGGTAATAGTCTGCAATTTAAATTTACATTACTCCTCAGGTTTCATGTTTCTCAACTCTCAGATAAAATTAAGATTGTACAAAGCCCAATTAGTTCTGATCACTTCTGTTAGTTTTTCCTTACTGGTCTCACAAGAATTATTGCAGAACATCATAGATTTACTTAAGCATAGTTAAAAATTTTCTTGTTAAAATTAGAAGATGGCTATCTACTCAGAACTTGTCAGTAAGAGGGTACATGGTGTTCGCACTTGGAGGATTGTGATCCCAAAAATACTCTTCAATTTGTGTTTCTTAAATTCTATTTTTGCTGTACATACTGTTTTCCTTCCACTTTTATCATGTATACTTCATTCTGGCTAACCTCATTTGCAACAGGTATTTTTTCAGCAGTTACTGCCATATCATCATAGTTATTCTGTTATTATAGTTTATTGTACTGCGTGTCCAACCAAATCATGCTCTAGCAAAGAAACAAAACATTATCACTTATCACAATTACTGGCTTTATTTTAACTTTTAACCAATAAAAATCTGATTAAAATTCTTCTGGATATATAAGGCTAGTTTTTATACAGTATTATACTTCTAGTACAGTTTACTTATCCAATAAGATTTTTTAATCTGTGTTGCCAGTTTGCATTTCTGCAGTATCTTAACAGGACTAAAAAGCCACCATTGCGCTCAATGGAAAAAAAAGAAGTTTTATTACATGATGTCATTAAAAAAATCTTACACATTTGTGAAGTTTAAAAATTCAATTATTAGATAGAAACCTGGAAGATCACAAAACTGTTCTATACCTACTCTTATAGGTGTGTGAATAGCTATAGAATTAATACCTTTTCTTAGAGTTGTATTAAACTTTAAGTTATTTGTAATTTATGTAAATCAGGCAACACCTAGAGGAAAAATTTTGTTATTGAACTATGGCAGTAAAAATAAATTTAAAAAATCTTCACAGGATCCAACTTTCCCATCTAATTTAAAAGACGTATAATGAAATTAATGGAAACCACAAACAGTTGTGTTTATTTATCAAAAAAACAAACAACTTGTTATTCACGTGGGACATATCTCTGGCATGTAGCTATGCTGCTCCACATTAACCTTTCGTCTTCCTTGATCCTTATTCAGAGGCAAGGAAGGCAACTAAATGTCTAAGGTAACTTGCAATCACTGTTCTAGGCAAGAAAAAATACTACAGAACCTTATTCTGAAAGTCGTAGGGGCAATACTTCTTATTTGGATCCCATGAAAACTAATCTAAAGGTCATGAAGTTAATATTCATAATCCTGAAGATACATAAAGCAGCTGAGTCCTCACATCTTGGGCCACTTTTAATTTGGGAAATGCTATTTCTTTGCAAATAAAATTAAAGCATCAGAATCCTTCAGTAATTAATTGCTCTAAAACAAAACTATTTTTCTTTCAAAGGCTTTGTTTATATTGGAATTATAGCATCATTGAACAGCCCAGGTTGGAAGCGACCTCAAAAAATCACCTGGTCCAGCTTTTGATGGGAAAGGGAACCTAGATGACATTATCTAGCACCCTATCCAATCGCATCTTGAAAACCTTCAGTGATGTCACTAGGAAGGGTACTCCAGTGAATGACTGTTCTTGCTGTAAAAAATATCTTATATCAAGGGGGAATATCTTATATCTTTATACTTCAACCAACACCTTGAAATGGGAAGAAACAATTAAAAATTTTCACTTTATGAAAGTCTCTAATAATTTATATGGAGAGTTACAAAATCTGAGTCCTTTGGAAGTTCTGCAAGACTTTTCAAGAAAGAAATTAGGCTAATGCTTCTGCAATGCAGCATGCTGCTTTGATCTCAGCTCTACATTATGTTCCCTTGCTAACAAAGGGACTGGTTTCACTGGATGAAAAATCATCTGAAGGCTTGATTCTTAGGCAGTCATCTATATGTGACAATAGGCTTTATTGCCTCTACTCTTGAAGAGCAAGAGCGAGCCAGGATAAATTACTCATTAAGATGTCATGAAAAGCCCATGGACAAGGTCCTGACCAAGATGAGATTGCCAAGCATGTTACTGAAGAAAAATCAATACATTAAATACTACCAAAAAATTAAGCACTCCTCCTAGGAAATTGAATATGAACAAATCATCCAGTGTGATAAATTTAGCAGCAGTAAGATGGCTGGTTCAGATACTTGTAGGAAAAAAAGAATCACAGGAAAGCTGCTGAGGATAGGGACCAGTACCAATCATACAAAAGCTAAAATCATACAGCTACACAGACAACAGGATATAGAAAGGAAGAAGAAAAAATTTTGCCATCAACTTAACAATGAGGAAGTGTATTTGTATTTTATGATAAAAATATATGCCTTCTAAAAAGGAAGCTGAAGCAATTTCAGGCAGGCTGTGGGACTGGTGCAAGAGTTTGTGTAACTATGAAGTAAATGTTGGCATAACATCAATAGCAACTGAACAAGACTCAGAGCAGATTTGTTCATCCTTAGATTCGTCAGAAAAAGGCCAGGAAATTACTCGGGAAAATTCCCATCAGGAAAAGCTACACATTTACAAAAAAGGCAAGGGAGATACTGCCATTACTGCAATTCACAAGCTTCACACATGTAATAATGCTGTCAGGGCGTTACTTGCCAAAAAGAGACCTTGATAATATGTTCTATGTCTACCTGATCTGCCAAAGACTTTACCTGAGAAGGAAGAAGGAAGTTTTGGATTGACACCAAGTACAATAGATCAGACATTCAACTTAAGAATTTGAACAGAAAATACTGAGACTATGAAATAGAACTACACTGTGACTTCACAGGATTCAACAGATCATTTGATCATTCACGGTGATGAATACTCTAGACTGTGATGAAGACACTCGACATTAGCAAAAGAAAAGTGACAACCATTGAAATCCTTTATTATAGGGCAGGGAATAAAGTCCTTAAAGGCAACACACTGAGTAAGTAGTTCCATATAACTGTGTGGAACTGGTATAAGAAAGTGGTGTCTCCTATTGCCACATCTCTTCAATAGTTTCCTTGTCAAAGGACCCTGAAAACTTTGAAGGAGTGCTATCAGTTAGAGGTAGTAATAATACAGGTAATCTATTCTTTGAAGAAGATGTAGATTCGATAGGGGAAATGGGATAAGTACATGGAAAAGCAATGACAAAGCTTAGCAGCACAGCAATGATATATGGTGTGGACATCAGGACAAAAAAAGAGCAGTGTAATGACGATGAAGATTACTGACTCTGAAAAAGAAATAAATATCAAAAGCAAGAATGTTGAATGGAGGGACTTATTCAAGTACCTTGGTACTACTACCATGAAAGACAGGAAACTTGAAACAGAAATCCAAAGAATTGCCCTCATGCTAGCAGTGCTCACAGTCCAAAATACAACCTGGAAAGACAAGAACAACTTTAGTAGATCCAAGAGAAGAAAAAAAATGAACTTAGAAATATTGTGTTCTCAAGAGCATGAACAGTGCGAAACAGGTGAAACTCAAACAGCAGTAACAGAATGAAGAATTCAAGCCTTTGAATTCAGATGTCTCTGCAGAATTCAATAGATACCATGTACAGTGCACAGAACTAACAGCTCTATTACAGGAAAGCAGGATCTGCAGTAATTGGATCCCATGAGCCTCTGCTAGCAGCAGTGTAAAGAGAGAAGCTGGAAAGGTTTGGCAGTGTGACTAAAGCAAAATTCCTAGCAAACATAAATTTGCCGAGAAAAAGAATGAAAAGAAGAGGAGCTGTTTGCAGACAACCTGGCAAAAAACATCACCAGAATCTGGACGGGCAAATCTCTAGCAGAACTTCTTTGAGCAGTTAAAACCACCTGAAATGAAAGATTATGATTTTCACCTTACTATGACTGAGCCAGCCAGAGGAGGGGAAAGGGATTATTGCAGTACAAAAATCTCTTATAAACTCCATCAATACAAAATTTCTAGGAAGCCACATTGCTGTCACTATATTTTATAATAGATAAAATGTAATTTTTTGTTCTTTGCTGACTTTCTTCTTTCTTGTATTTGTTCAAGTGATATTTAATCATTTCCAGACCTACACTTCCTTCCCTAGGTGAAAGGGAAAAGAATATTTGCTCAACACTTTGCTGTTAGTGGATTAAGGACAAATCTTGCAGCTCGAGAGAGATGAAATGCCACAGCTTCGTGTCTCCAGGTTCATCAGTAGTGAGACTGAGCATATAATCCCTATGCACACCAGGAACAGGCACAAACATGTCTACACTACATTTAAATATACAATGATCTATGTACAATAAACAGATCAGTACAGAGACACAGAGCACTTACACAAAGCACAGGAAGCTATGGCCTCATCCTGCTTCCATCTCTGCTGAGCAGAATGGAGATCTGCTACTTGGAGTATGTATGTGTGCACATGTACAATATGGTTCCCCTCACAGCTGGGCTTACACTCCAGTCTGTCCAGTAGCTAGCACCTGGACTCACAATCTCCTGAGGCTACAGCCATGCTCTAGCTCTGGTACAAATGCCCTCACAGATGCATACACACAAAGAACCATTTGAAACTCCCCTGATCCCCAATAACCATCCCACAACCTATCCCTATCTTTCTCTTAGAGACTCCTGACTCCCAGGCCATCCCATTGACTTGGTAGCTTGCCTGGTTTGATCTTTGCTGGCACTCACACACTCAAATTACACACTTGCTCCAGTGTTTGGCACCATGGACATCTGTGTCCCTGAGACCTCAGGTTCCACTCCAATTTCTGGCACTGCCATCCACCCACTGGGCTCTTGGCAGCTGCTTCCACCTCCAAACTGTGGTCTGCCTGCAATCACAGTCCAGATGCACAGAGGCACATGAGAGTCCCTCATCTGGGAAAGAATAAAAAGAAATTTAGTAACAAAACAAGACAGTCTGTGCAGATCAGGTGCAGGGCATGGACAAACAGGTTTACCAGCAGGCAAATTATTCACACACAACAACCCCTATTTCCCTCTTTATTTTCCCATGATTTTTCCTCCTCAAGTCACCTTGATCCCTCTCTTTTCCCACCTTTAATTCCAGCCTTAAACTTCCTGTAATAAATCTTGTGCAATCCCCAAGTGTTCTCCCCCTGCACCACACAACATGTCCCATTCTTCTGGGCAATACCTCCTCATTCCAAAAGTTGCTCTGATATTTACCTCTGGTGATGGGTTTCATATCTGGACGAGACTGCAGCTGTCCTGTAACAGCCCTGGGAAGGGTCTTGACAGAGTGTTATTTCTTCTGAGACCTCAATTTGTATTCCCTACTCTGCTTGTTCTCCTGTCTGGGTCTGTGGAGGCAGTCCCTTGATGGCTTGATGGATTTTGTGATGTTTCTGGGAGAAGCCAGGCCAAGGCATTATTTGGGCTTCCCCACTAGTTTCTGTGCTCCTTTTTGGGCATATAGACCAGATTTATTGCACGGTTATAATTGGCTACTGTCTTATGATATTACCTTTTCTTTCTTCTTCTTCTGTAAGAGGTTTTTACTTGTTACTTCTTTCATTTCAGTTTAATTTTACTTTTGCTGTACAACCATCTTCTGTATAAGCATCCCAGAGCAGGTTGCATCTCAACCTATTGGAGACAGACATGGATTCAGTTTGTGTTTAGTTCATGCCTTTTCTTCTGTAGATGCATATCTAGCTGTAGTCTATCACTGCTGTATTCCTTCACTCTGTGCTCCCTTTGTATCAGGAGAGCTAATATGAACATCTTTTGTCAGTGCAAAACTTGTGATGCTAGCAGAATCTGGAGATATTGGAACTGTGAAAACCTGTAGTTCAGATCATTAGACAGAAATGCATCACCTCTGGTGTTCCTGAGCTCCTCAAACTCAGCAATACCTTCCTCACTGTACTTCTGTAGTTGAATTTCAGCTGGATTCAATGTGCCGTCATGGAAACTCTTGGACAACAGGAGCCATTGCTTATGCAATCTCTGTTCCTAACTCACTATATAGATGTTCATATTTAGCTGGTCCTGTAATAAACCCAGCGCACTTAAAAAATATTTAATTAGCACTCCAACACAAGGAATATATATTTGAAATTCATGCAGAGTCTCTCTACCTGTGGCGCTTCATTTGACATTTGAATGCTTTCATCTTTCTACTACGCTGCACCATCCACACAGAAGGCTTGGGGGAGTCCTCCCAAACCCCTTCCTAATTCACTTTAAATTCAGTAGTCCCCTAAAAGACTATCTGGCATGTGAACCACATGAAATATATACTTTTTTCTTTAGTGAAAAACTACTTATTCCTACTGAGCAAAGAAAAAATGAACGTTAACTAATTCTCAACCAAAAGTTATTGCAAGTAACCTAATTGTGGAATATTATTAGAAAGGAAAAAGAAAAAAAAAAGAAAAGAAAGAAATCAGAGTAATTTACTTGATTTGGGCTTTATTTATTGCTTTGAATCTGCAAAAATAAAGTGAAAATAAGAAATGGCATGAACATTCTGTGTTATTTATGTGCATCACTAAAGAAGAGATTTACATTATTTTTCCCCACAAAAGTGGAGTATTTGATGCGTGAGGCAGCCTTGTAAACACTGAAGATTCTCACCTAAGTCAGGTTCTGACCTTGCAATCTTCATTTATGTTAAGGGTCCTTCAGCTTCACCAGAAAGTCAATGGGACTATTCTTATCAGTAAAAATTATTGCTGCATATAAGTATGGTACATCTTGTGGTATTTCTGCTTGGGTTGGATGAAGATATAAAATTATAATTACTGAGAAATCCACCTTCTGGCTTTTTACTCTCCTAGTTGAAAAAAAAAAAAGCAAAAAAAAAAAAAGCAAAGTGGATCTAAAGTTGAAAAGAGTTGATTATTGTAAAGATAAAGTAAAAAAAAGTCAATGACAAGCTGTACTAGACATGTAAGCCATAAAGGAAAGGTTAGGTGGAAGGTGGGAGTTCAACAGAGCCGTGGGAGACAAGAGCAATAATAGTTGGCAGCAAAATGTGAAAATTGGTACAGAGATAAAGGACAATTGTTCAAAATATAGCCAACATGTATGACTGAAAAAAAATTCTAGATACTTTTGGAAACATTTTAATTTTATGTATTCACCAAAAGAAAACTCCCTAGTGGAACAAATACATTGGATCCATTTCCAAAACAACAGAATGGGTGCACAATCAGCCAAGTGCATAATGAGTATTGCTGTTTCCACAGCTTTATTTTCATCTGCCTATGTGTGGTACTCTTGTAATAGTTTCTTGTTTTCTTTGTGTGACTTTCCTGAACTCTATAAAAATCTCTACAGGCTTTACCCATATCCTCCTTATTTCACTTGTTTTTATTTTCTCTAATGCAAATACAGAAGAACTAAAATGATCATTCATAAATAAAAGTTCTAAGAAAATGATGCAGGAGTTGCATTAAAAAATTATCTTTTCAGATGTCCTGAATAAAGCATTTAGTATTTTGTTTTGCTTTGATGTGCTGCCAGTTGTTTATTAAACCAGCACAGTTAAGATAAATATTTTCAGTATCCACAAGCACTGGGAATTCTAGCTGTGGTTCAGTGCAAAGGATTTTAGCACTTTGTGCTGAAATGGCAATGTAAAAATTTGAAATGTTCAATGACCTGCAAGCTCCAATTCTATTTAAATTCTTTGCTGTTGTAGCATTATTTGGATAGTGTATGAAGTAAGGCATGTAAAAGTCTAGTTGTTTAACTGTCTATGCAAGCTTTTTATTTCGTCTGTGAAATTTATCTTGCCCAAAGTTGCTGTTTGGTCTTCTATTTAAATATGCTTCTCATTATTTTAAGCAAAGGTTAGTAAGGTTAGTAAGAATCAATCATGACATGGACTTGCTGGTAATTTGCAATTTCTAGAAGCCTAGTGTCCCTCAGCTTCTAATTTTGAACTACTTTTAAAAATAACATTTCTAAACTCTCTTTTTATGAGCATCCCATTGGTTTAATGGATTTTTGATGTCTGGCATCAGCTGAAGAGCTGACTAAGGTTTCTGACTGTGAATAAATTTGGTTTTGCCTTTTGAGTAGAGCCAATTCTGTATTCTCTTCTCTAAAGTTTGACAGGCAGACACACACACAGAAGTGGTAGTTTCTAAAGTAAGCTCACATAATTGCAAATTATGGGTTTAGTGGGGATTAGTTGGTCACTGATCTGAAATAAGATGCTCACCTGAAAAAGAGAGCATTCACACTCCTAACTCTGTCCACTTGAATTATAGAAGCAAAGATTAGCTCACCCTGATGACTACTGTAGTATATCCTGCCAGGCATTAGCAATGAAAACACTTGGAGTCAGTTGCTTGCTGTTGGATGAATTTACCAGACTGCAAAAATATGGCAATTTGTACATCTTTCATTGTATTCAAAGACAAGAGAAACAGGATCCTTTTCATATTGATGATACATCCATGCTGAATGCAATATTGAAAGCTTAAACTTTATGCTCCTTTACTAATTCAAAAATTGTTACTCTGTCAGGAAGACATAGGTAATATTTGCCCATTGTGAATACATAATATGTGGTTGAAGTGGCAAAGGATCAATTTAGTTTGCAGAATACAACATGTGGGCTGTGAATTTCTTTCCTCTCTAATCAATATTTCATAGATTCTGAAATCTGCCAGCATAAAATTTTCCAAATTCTAAGGGAGAGGATACTTTGTACATGTTCAGAAAATAATTTGTAGAAAACTAACCTGAAGTATTTAAAGTTGAAAAAAATATTTTATAAGCATGATCTGGACAGAAAGAGAGAAAGAGACAGAAAGCATTTTCCATTCATATCTTTCATGGTATCTGAAGTTCCAATGATTCTCCCTATGTTTTGCAAAATATACATCAGAAAATTATGCTCTGAGAATGTGCTGAAAGTAACCTTTACTTCACTTCACATGAAAGCCTTCACAGATCCAAAACTTCAGCCTGCTTACTCTAGTGAGAGTGTTTTTGTTCACAACAGTGCAATGACTTTGGGTAAGTGTTAGAAGCAGAGAAGCTGCAAACTTGTGTTTTATATGACTTGCATTTGCTCACAGCAGATGGAATTGCACAGAAACTTGTAAAAGTTCCTGAATATGTTGTCTCCCACTGGAGCTCAGCCTATGGTATTTCATCCTCAGAGCTTAACTGCACCATGTAGTCCCAATGGCACTCTGTAAGTGAAAATGCACTTCCAGAGTGTTTCAGTGACCTCGATTGCACCAGGCAGGTGGGCCCATTTCAGATGTGCCAAAGCAGCAGATCTCTTAAAGAGCTGAAGTGCCCATTCCAAGTCTGTGATTTAAGTAATTTTAATTAATCTCTACTATAGAGAACTGCTGCTTACTTCTATGCCCTGCTTGCATATTTTTTTACCTGCAGCTGCCAACATTTTAACTCAGCAAAGGCTAGACATTGATAGCTAAACCCATAACAAGATAAAAATTATTTGTAACATTTGTAGGCAAAATAACCTCCAATGTAAACATGATTTCTGTCTATCACCATTCCCCTCACACATACAGCACACCCTCCTGCCCCTCAGATATTTAACTGGTGAAACTGTTGGAGAAGATCCAAGGGATAGTCTGCTAGGCATTTTACTCCTAGACCGTCACTGCATTTATTGCATATAAACAATGCTCCTGTTGCTCATGCCTGTTCCATATTGTTTAAAACTGATCTCATAATTTCCTCATCTTTCTATTCCCTCCAGTGTGCCTGGAGTTCTGATTAGTAATTTACCACAGAGTTCTCTAACAGTGAATACTCTACTGCTGCTGTTAATTAAATCTGTGTGGGTAACTATTCACTCACTAGAGACAATCATTGCAGCAAGATATTGTCAGGCCTGAGGCTCTGCTCTAATAGAATCTGTACACATCCCAGAGGTGATATGTTCTGTATCTGGAGAGGAAGCAGTGAGCCAGATCTTCTAACATATCCAGCCAGTGATTCAGTGAATGAATGCAAAAGGGACAAGCTTCAAAGACAATGTTCCTAAGACTGAAAGATGGGCAGAATCAGAGCAGAACAGTATGGATATTTTATCATTCTTGATACAATGTAATCTCATAACCCGAGATTTAGCCCATGTTTCTTTTAACTTTAATTTGGGACACATGACTGACATGGAGTGCTTTAAGTTGTTAAAATTAATCATTTAGAGAGATGTCATACACTGTGAATGGTATTGTTATATTAAGAGCATAGATGAGTTGAGGACACACCTGGTAAAAGTGGTTTATAGCACAATACTGAAGAATTGCATAAAGGAGCTTTAAAGAAACTACTGACAATTTTCCATCAGTTAGTTTCAGTGGTGACCCATAAAACATTCCCCTGCCAGATAATGATAGCTTTTGCCATATTCAAGGGCTTTTCAAACGTGTGTCAGGAGGTTATACACACCACAGGAAAATGGAACATTTTTAAAGGTTACCATTGTCTTCATTAACCCCATCACATTAACAAGGGGACTGTTGCCTCCAGCAGGCAATTGCTGCCTCACGAACTCTGCTCATGAATTGCTGCAGTACAGGCATCTGCAACAAGATCCAGCCTATTGTTAGGAGGGAATGCCTTAACTGGGTTACACAAATTGCTTAAGAATTATACAAAGCATAGCATTTGTCCTTATTAAAAGCTATATAAACTGTATATTATCTTCCAATCTACAAAGTCAGTGATTAAAAATTATCTGTCTTCATGCAGTTGTAATTATCTTTTTATATGCACATGGAGTTGTATAATAACTAATGAAACAAAATTAGTATAATAGGTGAAGAAAATACCTGGTTAGTAGGCAGTGGAAATGCTTCTCTCAAATTTTTGAAGATATGGTGAGGCTAAACTATGTTTTTGCATGTATACATAATGCTAGTACACAGAATGCTTTAAATGTTCAGAGAACCAGTTTTACAAACATCAACGTAGTCATAGTTAATAGTCTATTTTCCTTGTTCCACAGATAAAGGTGAACAGAATGAGAACTGATTTGTTACATGTACATGAATAGGTATGCATATATACAGATAATAGAACATATATATAACTAATAATGCATGTCTTATAGACAACGTATCTGGTAAATAGTTGTGTATATCCAAAGTGGAGGACAACTAGGAGACAAAAAGCTTCCTGGAAGCAGGTAATTGCCTAGAGTTGGTATATCAAATGTCAACCATTTAAACCCTGGGTATCTAATCCAAATGGGTCGTCTAAGCCCCGATGTAGCCACTGCAGTAATAACCTCTGGAAGATTTGTCACACCTATTGTGGGTATTTTATGATTGTGCTTATGTCTCTTCATACACCTGCCTATCACTGTGGTGCTCAGCCAAGCCACTTGAAGGCCATGCTGTCCATGATCAAAAGGCATGAGCAATTGGCATGATTTCTCTTCTGAGCTCTTGACAGCTTCATAATTTTCTTATGTTCAGGGACTGGAAGAGCTTCGACAGGTTACAGTTTTGATCACTGGAGGGAACCAGAGGTGCTTCACTGAGGTACTTTGATGTCAGCACATACAGCTCAAAGTGCTTCTGTGGCAAATAAAAATTGCCAAGAGGACGTTGCTATTGATGATGCAAATAAAACACAAAATAAAAGAGCACATACAGCTCAAAGTGCTTCTGTGGCAAATAAAAATTGCCAAGAGGACGTTGCTATTGATGATGCAAATAAAACACAAAATAAAAGAGCACATACAGCTCAAAGTGCTTCTGTGGCAAATAAAAATTGCCAAGAGGACGTTGCTATTGATGATGCAAATAAAACACAAAATAAAAGAGCAGCTTTGATGATTTAATAATTTGGGTTTAGCATAAGGATCTTGCAAGATTGTTGCAGGTGCTGGCATGGAGACAGTTAGCTTCTGCTCATTGACAGGGAAAGGAGCTCAGCACTTTCCACCATGACTGTTTTTAATGCATGCATATTTCAGAAGCACATTGTGAAGAAACTCTGGTAGACACAGTCTCTCCTGCAGGAGACTTGGTCACATTGTTCCTCTTTCATGTGACTTGTGTGGATTCTGATTATCTGGCACACAGAACTCAACGAGCACAGTAAGAATGGTATTAAATAACACTTGAAAAAGCCTGTGAATATATAATTGAGTATCAATTAATTATGAACATACCTAAGAGAATATTTCCTGACTTATCATCCTGTATGATTGCTTTTCTATGACGTATAATATATATTAAATATTGCATGTACACTCATTGTGTCCAGCTATACAAAATGAGACAGAAGTGAATTTAGAAACATCAGAAACAAATAGAAAATGAACTGGAGGACGTTTTTGTTGCTAAGTGGTAATTAATAACTAAAACTACCCGTGGTTACTTACTTTCCACTGTTGTTCTACAAAGTGCTCCTGGCTTTAACACATTGAAAGAATTAGTAGATGGTTCAAATGAAAATTTTATGGAAAAAGTATTTGCTTTACAGTTCTCCTTTTAAAAAGGGCTCTCTGTAAATTTTTATTTGGTAGGACAAGCTCTCAGAATCCTTTCTAGTGAAACATACTGGAAGTGTGGGAATCTCAAACCCTGAAGCCTTTGTGAATGCTACTGAATATGGTGTAAAGAGAGATTTCTAACAAAATATTGAATAGTTTTTTAAAGCAAATTTAAGATAAAAATATTAATAGCTGTGTGCTTTACTTCCTCCTTTTGCCATTTCTGTCTAGCCCATTAGGGAGGGTCACAGTTTTCCTTTCTGGATCAGATTAATTTCTTTACTGTGATTAGCACTCAATTGGACTGTTTACAGTGAGCACAAGGGGAAAAAAAGCATGATTTAGTGAAATTGCTAAGAAATACATTGTGAAATAGCTGTGACTTGCAGAATATGGGCAGAGCAAAAGATGCTGCAGCTTGATGTACTACTACCTATTTAAAAAAATAATTAAAAATAAAACTCAATTATAAAATTCTGCATTTAAGTTCATGAAATCACAAATAGAAATCAATAATTTCATAGGTGTTATCAGTTGCTTCAAGTATAATGATCTCTACATGCTTTATATGTAAATTATGATGTACAAACATGAAAAAAATGAGATTTTTTTCAGTCTTTCATTGGCAAGAAAGATTTGTTAATGTTTATTTGTCTATAACTATAATTTACAAAGCAAGGTGACAAACTGAGCAATGAGAGAAGGATGAAAAAGACTAATGGTATCACTTTGCAGTTTAGCTAAGATGTTGAGCCAGAAAATTACATATATCTGAGGTACAACAGGTGTGGTGCTAACCTGCACTCTTGCTGTTTCACCTTAGAAAATTATGACTCATATGTTTTAAAAGAAATTTGAGGATTAACCGTTGAACATATTTAATAATGAGAGAATCAGAATTTCAGTAAGTTCATGAAAAGTAAATAAATATGCCAAGTTTTCTGTTTTATCAACAACAACAGTTGCCATACCAGGAGTTCAGTTTCATAATTCCTTAGCAATCTGAACTCTTTATTTAAGTTAAACAGGAGAGATTCTTACAGATATTGAAGTCTAACCTCCTTGATTTTTCTATAAGCACTTAACTTTTGAGTGCTGACTTTCATTCTGATTATTGCTCAGAGTCTGCTTATAGTATTTCATNTATATATATGTTGCTCTGGATAATCTCATCCTTTTTAAAGAAGACACTATTATATACTTTACAAACTTAATTTGCTTGGACACCAGCACTAACAGCAAGCAATAGTTTTCACACTGTCTTCAAGAATGGCTTTCTTTCCTGTGTCATATCTGATTTGCTTAGGCGAGTGGCTAGAAAGACCAATAGAATTAAATCTTATGCAATAACATCAATGTCTTTCCTTTATAATTCCAGGCATTTTCTCTGTGATCTGTCCAGCAGTGAGATAGCACCCCCACTATGACGCTTTCTGATGATTTTGATTTGAGAACAAGAAAGAGGAAAGGATTTCACTGCAATGACAGTAGACTCTTGTTTTTGATGCATTCATACTGAACTTTAGGCAGGTGACTGTGGTGCCCAGTTTAGGACAGTGCCTACCCACAGCTTTTGTAATAGTTACTGAAGAGAAAGGAAGAGGAACATCTCCAAGGAGTGGTCCAGATCTTGGATAGCCTGAGTCGCTCTCCAGAAGGGTCTAATTTTTCTTTCCTGATTACCAAGGCAGAAAGCCAAGACAATAACCATCATGATACTTGCAAGTGTGAGAGATGGTCCAAACAGGAGCAGCCCAATAACACATTCTGTAGTAGTTTAATAGTGTCTCCTACATTCTCTGGTTCAACACGTATTAATAATATACAAAAGATGTCAAAAGTTTAATTTTATTTCTATTTATCTATTAACTAAATACTGGTTTTGAGCTAATAAAAAACTAAAAAGGGGAGAGGGATGGNATTTCTAACAAAATATTGAATAGTTTTTTAAAGCAAATTTAAGATAAAAATATTAATAGCTGTGTGCTTTACTTCCTCCTTTTGCCATTTCTGTCTAGCCCATTAGGGAGGGTCACAGTTTTCCTTTCTGGATCAGATTAATTTCTTTACTGTGATTAGCACTCAATTGGACTGTTTACAGTGAGCACAAGGGGAAAAAAAGCATGATTTAGTGAAATTGCTAAGAAATACATTGTGAAATAGCTGTGACTTGCAGAATATGGGCAGAGCAAAAGATGCTACAGCTTGATGTACTACTACCTATTTAAAAAATAATTAAAAATAAAATTCAATTATAAAATTCTGCATTTAAGTTCATGAAGAGAAATCACAAATAGAAATCAATAATTTCATAGGTGTTATCAGTTGCTTCGAGTATAATGATCTCTACATGCTTTATATGTAAATTATGATGTAAAAACATGAAAAAAATGAGATTTTTTTCAGTCTTTCATTGGCAAGAAAGATTTGTTAATGTTTATTTTCTATAACTATAATTTACAAAGCAAGGTGACAAACTGAGCAATGAGAGAAGGATGAAAAAGACTAATGGTATCACTTTGCAGTTTAGCTAAGATGTTGAGCCAGAAAATTACATATATCTGAGGTACAACAGGTGTGGTGCTAACCTGCACTCTTGCTGTTTCACCTTAGAAAATTATGACTCATATGTTTTAAAAGAAATTTGAGGATTAACCGTTGAACATATTTAATAATGAGAGAATCAGAATTTCAGTAAGTTCATGAAAAGTAAATAAATATGCCAAGTTTTCTGTTTTATCAACAACAACAGTTGCCATACCAGGAGTTCAGTTTCATAATTCCTTAGCAATCTGAACTCTTTATTTAAGTTAAACAGGAGAGATTCTTACAGATATTGAAGTCTAACCTCCTTGATTTTTCTATAAGCACTTAACTTTTGAGTGCTGACTTTCATTCTGATTATTGCTCAGAGTCTGCTTATAGTATTTCATTTTGGTTTAGACAAATTACTTACTTGTGTCCTATTCTTGAAGCCTGCATTCAACTGAAGTTTATATGAGTACTTGGGCATCAGTAGTGCATTAATGAATTTATAAATTTCTGAGTCATAGAAATTATCAAGCTAGATCTCAAGTAACTTCCTTTGGAATCATCAACCACTTATCTACAAGACCTGAACCAAATGCTCCAGTGAAAGGTACAAAAAAAAGACAAATAAATGGACACGATATAATATACCCTCTGGACAGTATTCTCCAGGCTTTGTTGTACTCAGAAACCCCANTGAAGAGAAAGGAAGAGGAACATCTCCAAGGAGTGGTCCAGATCTTGGATAGCCTGAGTCGCTCTCCAGAAGGGTCTAATTTTTCTTTCCTGATTACCAAGGCAGAAAGCCAAGACAATAACCATCATGATACTTGCAAGTGTGAGAGATGGTCCAAACAGGAGCAGCCCAATAACACATTCTGTAGTAGTTTAATAGTGTCTCCTACATTCTCTGGTTCAACACGTATTAATAATATACAAAAGATGTCAAAAGTTTAATTTTATTTCTATTTATCTATTAACTAAATACTGGTTTTGAGCTAATAAAAAACTAAAAAGGGGAGAGGGATGGGACATGAACATCCCTTCTTACACTGTACAATTATCCATTTTTAGGAACTGTTTTAAGACATGTCCAATATACTGACTCAAATAGCAGAGCACTGAAAAGAGGAAGGAAAAAAGAATCCAAAGGGGTTCAAATCAGAATGAAAATCAAACCGTTTCTGTTTTGTGATACCTGGTATTGCAAAAAAAAATCTATATGAGTTTGAAAGCAAAATATGTACATCAACAAAATAAAGGGAGACAGTTACATGAGGAAAAGCGAGCATGTGGGTCATAGAACTAAGATGCTGTGTACAACAGATGTTAACAGGCATGAAAGCTTGTTGGACTCGATGACCAGGTTGAAAGGAATGTATTATAGAATCACAGAATCACAGAATGGTTTGAGTTGGAAGGAACCTGAAAGGTCATCTAGTTGCAGCCCTCCTGACATGAGCAGATAAGCTTTCCACTAGGCCAGGTTGCTCAACAATCCTTCCAACCTGTCCTTGAACCCCTCTAGGGATGGGGCATCCACAATTTCACTGGGCAATGTGTTTCAGTGCCTCATCACTCACAGTAAAGATTTTTTTCCTAATACTTAATCTAAACCTACCTTCCTTCAGATTAAGGCCATTACCTCTTGTCCCATCGCTACATGCACTTGTCTAAAGTCCATCTCCAGCTTCCTCGTAAGCTCCCTTCGCATACTGGAAGGCTGCAGGAAGGTCACCCTGGAGCCTTCTTGCCTTCAGAAAAACCCAACTCCCTCAGCCTGTCTTCATAGAAGGGATGCTCCTCACCTCTCTCATCTTGTGGACCTTGTCCAACTCTCTTCAGCAGGTCCTTCTTGTGTTTGGAGCCCCAGAGCTGGACCCAGCATTCCAGGTGGAGTCTCATGTGAACAGAGCAGAGGAGGAGAATCACCTTCCTTGACTTGCTGGTCAAACTCATCTTGATTTTTTGCAGATTGTCCTGTTAAGGCAGCAGCAAAACAAGAGAATCAGAAAAGTTGACATTAGCCTTAAAATATTGTCAAAAATCTGCAGTATTACAGTAAATTTTCTGTGAGACACAGTGAAGAATGAAACATTAGGAAATGCCTGAACTGAGATTTTTAATGTAATCTAAACTGTATTTCAATGTACCTTTGTCTTATAATCATTAACTGCATGGTGACAGATGCCCTGATGTAGTCTACCTAAATTAGGCACTTACTGAAATACCTCAAACTCAAGAGTAGTTATTCAACATTCTGCTGATAGACTGTCAGGAGGCAGGTAACTTTTACATCTGATTCTGCCACTGCAGGAGCTGAATGGTCCCTGGGGTGGTCTGTTTCATCCCACTGACCTCAGAAAAAGTGGAAAGTAGAGGCACCTCAATTAAGTGCCTACAGCATGATGGGATGAATAATGGCAGGAACAGGACTGATTCAGTTCAGAGAGGCATCTGTCAGAATGAGTGGTGCCGGTTTAATGAGCAGCTAATCAATATTTGGTATTCTCACTGCTAGTAAGTGAGCGAGCACATGTCATCTTTGCTGAACACATCTAATTTTGCTATCCATGTAGAATAATTAATTTCCTCATTAGTATTTCTGTGGTGCTTCTCACTGAAGTATCTGAATTACTCATATAATGAATTGGTGCATCTTCTTAATACCTTATACAAGACGACACACAGAGGCAAAGACTGTCAGGATACACAATGCTCAGCACTGTAACATCCAAGAGTTATCTACCATGGCCACAGTGAAGCTCATACGGTTGAATTATACTCCCAGGGCAATTTACATTCAATGGAAGACAGTGTTTTTGACTGGAGCTTACATGTGTCAGGACACCAAGGGGGTTAGGTGGTCTGTGCTGAAGAGATAGATACTACAAAGACATGGATGGCTGTGCCTGAAATTGAAGGTGGCTGCCTTGAAGTTCAGCAAGACTTCTCTGTTAAACTTCTTTTGAGTTTACTCATGTAGTCCATTCTCTCAATCAGGTATTCAGCATGTACACCTCAAGAACTTGCCCATCCTACACCTGGAGAGAGGAAGCAAGGGCTTCAGTGTTTCAGATTACCATGTAGGTTATGTTTTAACAGCACATATATGGGCACGCCTGGCAGTAGTCTAAAGAATTCTTAATGCAGGACGCGTACATGAAGAAGGAGGGAATTAGAAGAAATATATGCCAAAAAATCAACATAACTAGTCCCAGGGACATGTCATTTTTGGATCTCAAAGGGCTCTAATTAGGCCTTTTGAATCCTGTCTTCACAGTCTTGAATCCTTTGCAGAACATCCCCTTAAAGCCTCTTTGTGCTTGGGGTCATCTCAGATACCTAAGCAAGGTCAGCAGAGTTATCCTGCATTCCTCCTAAATTCTGCCAAGAAGGCATTTCAGACACCTTCTGCTGCCTGAGAGGGAAGTCACAGTCTCACTGCCTGCTATTACCTGAAGACTAAGAGCATTCATGTGTGCAGCTAATCTGGGTCATCTGGCATGGTGTAACTGACTGTCCTGTGGTCAGTTGTTCTTGTGTCCCTTCCCTTCTGCTCCAGGAAGGAATAAAGCAACAATCTTATATGCAAATTTTGCTTTTTTATAAAGTGCTTTTTCATTCCCTTGGGAGCCCTATTTTCTTAGACAGAAGCTCTCTGCTCACACAGTCCTGCCTCAATCCCATGCAAAATGTCACTGTTGCAGTGTTTTCGCTTACCTACAACTATTTTTCTACTGCTTTCCAGGTTCTAACAAGAAACGACTCCCAAAAATGCTTCTCGTACCAGTTCCTAGTTTCAGTTTTTCACCTGCTTGTTCTCTGCTCCCCATTTGGTAACACATTTGAGTTTTATTTTTCCCACCTGACCAGATCTGATGTTTCCTCCTGCATTTGCTGGCTCTGAAGCTCTCCTATACATCACAGACCACTTACATCACTTCTGTCTATTAGTACTTTCCATTTCCAACCTTTGATTGCAAAAAGAGAAAAAAAAAATTTAAACTAGATCCATCTCTGAAAATGATGGCTTGTACCGTAACTGAAAGCAAAGGTCTAATTATGAGAACTATCAAAATGAAAAGTTTTATTCTATGCATATACAAATCAAGTAACATTCATACTTCAATGAATAAAATATGGAGCAACAAGGTGCAATAAAATGTGGGAGAAACAGGGCTAAAAAATTCTCAGAGTGGACCATAACGTTTATCTGGTATGATGAGGGTTGCAGAAAGAAGATATAGGATTTGTGGCATAGAGAGATATAGAGAAATTGTCTTCAGGGTTCAGTAAGTGGGATTATCACCTTATTCCTTTTGAGATAGATACACTGAATTCAATGTCATTAGCTATATTGTGTAATTCTTTGGGAAAAAAAGAAAACCTGTGAAGACTGAGGGTTTGGTTAACATGAGAGGCTGCTTACGCTGACCTATATAGCCACAAATTGCAAAGTACTTCATACAGCACTTCACCTCAGCTCTTACAGCTGGAAAATTCTCAGCTGCAGTTAGTGAACATTATCTTGAAAGAACAGTATTGAATACATTGGGGCCATGTAGAAAGAATTGTGGCAGAAACAGTAGCATACTTTGGGAAGAACAGAGAGAAGCATGTGGAATATTACAAGCCTGTGTACTCTGATGGTTGTACCAGCTCAATCCAACTATTTTAGTCATGCATGTGAATCTGGCCAAATAGTGAACCATTTGAGCACAACCAGTGGGAGATGTGGACATTTACTTTCCCCTGAGACTTTCCCAGGTTGCAAATTTGCTCCTAAAAATAAATGCTTCACAAATTTTAAAGGTACACATAACACAAAATTAATCCTTCTCTGGCCACTAATATAACTGAATTTTTGAACAGATACTTTTTTCTTTTTCGTTAGTATTATGAAGAGTGTAATGGATTTTTCTTGATATAAAAGTTTGTCATAGGTAGCCAGACAAAAAACCCTGACAATTTTTTCATATTAAAAAAGAAATGGGGCTGCTGCTCTAACTACAACTCCAAAACAAATTCATTTAGTTGTGAGTCTTGTTAAAGAAAAAAATTTCTAAAAACACTACTGTGAGTTACTTAAAATGTTTGAATTTATCTACTGTAGATAATAAAAATTAAACGGACATTTCTAAATATAGGAGAAGTTATTTCTTTTCCTACGTTAAAATTTCAAAGCAGTTTCCAGTAGGCTTTTAGCATATCTAGGAATAATTTATAAAAATATATATGTCTGTGTGTATTAAGCAGAGTTACTTTATATTAATAATATTTTAATCACAGGAGTCTAGATCAATATTCTGCGTATGGTGGGAGTGCTCCATTGTCTTTGGTTTTCCCTTGCACAACACACTTTGTAAAGGCCCAAGAGAGAGTTAGTTTGAAAGAGCTAATAATTTCACACGTGTAACTGCTAATACTTGCCTATAGTGTTTCATTACAGAAAACATTGTTATGCTGAATTATTACAGGAAATTGCTTAATACCGTTTGACTATTTTTGCTGTTATCCAGTTAATGTATTATTTTCATTATTCAGGAGCTCTATAATTAATAAAGTGCTACTACACAAATGATATGTTTAATGAACAATGTCAGAATTCAGTGGATAGATTCTAAATGATTTGCATGGTGTGCCTAACATTGTTTGATACCAAAACAATATAGGAGATGAAAATGCCCATTTTGGGGCATTCTGGTTTTGAGCCTTTTTGAACAGAAATTGAGGTTGCACTTGAAAGAGCTTTCATAGCAATACAGAGCTCTAGTTTTTACCTGAGAAGTCTCTAAACCCCTCTTGCATTCTGAGTGATTTAAAGACTTTTGACTGTAAAGATTCAATCAATAGCTCTTTCAAGAGCTTAAGATTCTGACACTTAGATAGGTTCATTCTGAAGCCAGAGATAAGACAATCAGCCAATTTGGAGTTAACAGCTCCTGACTGGCTTAAAAAAGGACAGTGAGTTCCCTCCTTTATGCCCAGATGCCTGGCAGGTCTGTTCACAGGCAGAGAAAGAATTGGACCACCGTGCTCCTAAGGCAGAAATGCATAACTGTCACCTTTTCAAAGAGGAAATGAAGGTGATATGTGCTATCCTAAAGGGATGTCAAGTCAGGCTTGGACTGGAGTGCCACTGCTTTCTCATCTAATATGGGAGAACATTCGCTCTTCAGTGTGTGCTACATGAAGTCAGAGCTGCATGGACTAATAGATTCCAATAGTTTCCAAAGCATGCTCACTGCAATTTTAAAAACACCAACCAAAACCACTGCCCTTTACTAAAGCTTCTGCAAACCCTTTTTTTACCTTATTCCTGTTCACTAATCATATTTTCTGTAGGATTACTTTATAAATATTAATTTCTTAATAGCTATTTTTGTAGTAAAATTTTCAGCACTGTTCAATAAAGTCTCAATTTAGTTTATGTTTTTCTGAATTTCTTGTCTCTCTTTACAGCATTCCTTTCCCTTTCTCTCCCCCTCTCTCCTTTCCTACATTACTCTTACCCATCCAGGTGCTTCTCACTTTCTTCAGTGCTTTATCATCGAATCACTGTGGCTGGAAAAAACCTCCATGATAATCAAGCCCAACCTTTGACAGTACCACCATCCTGTTAACAAAACCATAGCACTAAGTGCCACGTTCAGTTATTTCTTGAACACTTCCAGGGAAGGTGACTCCACCGCTTCCCTGGTCAGCCCATTCCAGTGCTTCCACCCTTTCAGTGGAGAAATTCTTCCTGATGTCCGACCTGAACCTCTTGGGTGGCAGCTTGAGGCCATTTCCTCTTGCCCTGCCACCAGGTACCTGAGGGAATACATTGACCCCCACCTGGCTGCACCCTCCTTTCAGGCAGTTGTAGAGAGCAATAAAGTGTCCCCTGAGCATCCTTTTCTCCAGGATTAACAACCCCAGCTCGCTCAGCCTC
The DNA here is from genome assembly GCA_013397155.1 of Irena cyanogastra. Taxonomy (NCBI): domain Eukaryota; kingdom Metazoa; phylum Chordata; class Aves; order Passeriformes; family Irenidae; genus Irena; species Irena cyanogastra. The sequence goes on along the minus strand of VWZV01001337.1, from coordinate 758,459 downwards.
TCCTTGTAGGACTTCACACTACCTGGAATCTAATCTAATCTAATCTAATCTAATCTAATCTAATCTAATCTAATCTTTTTTGCTCCCAAAGTATTTTTCTTGCTAGTGCTACTTACTCTCACCTCTTTTTGATCTCCTTGAATGGGATCAGAGAATGAATTCTGTCACTCTTTAAATACAGCAGCTGACATTCTCAGACAGTGAAAATATGTGGATGCTGCTCTCCAAAGAGAGTTAGATGACAGCTTTGCGTATGCAATGCCTAAAATACTTCTTGAAAGTATTTTCTGGCATCTTGTTAAGAAAATAGCTAAAAGGAAGATATATGTAAATGTTAATTTCCTGGATATATTTTTTAAAGTAAAATGTGCCCTTTCTGGGTTAAATTTGGTGTAGGAGAACTAGCAGGAAATAAACATATTAAAGCAGTCTATGTCTTGCAGGAACATCTTAAAATTGATTTCAGTTTAAAAGAAGTGTGTCCATGTGTTTGTATATATACAAATATAAAAATACTACAGAAACATCATTGTTTAACAAAAAAAAGCTTCAGGAGATATTTAATCACATCTCAATATGATTAAAAAAGCTCAAATCATGGCCTAATAACTTTGAGTGTTAGCTTGCTAAGGAATTATGTCTAAGAACATACAATAAAAAAATAATATTTCTACTTCAGTTAAATCAATGACACAATTATTCTTTTTTCAAGATAGAAAATGTTCAGAACCAGCAGTGCTCCAAAGTGTGCCCAAGTAGAAGCACATTAAGAAGACATTAGCAGTATGGAGTCCAGAGCAGCATGCCAAGCATGGCAGGCTCAGGGTTTGTGCTCAGGTGGGCTCAGCTCTTCTCAGACAGCAAAGGGCAAATGATGAATTCTGAAAGTTTAAAAGGAAATTGTTCTAAGCTTGAAATTAAATCCAAAAAGGGTGACAGAAAATAACAGCTATATCAATAACTCTCCAAAACAGCTTCTCACAGATTCCAACAAACAGGGTTTATTTACATGAGGATACTTAAACATACATATTTACCAAATTTCTGTGGGATATATTTTTGTTCTTCCAGACTGAATAATATTTTTTTTCAGTGCAACAGTCACAGATGTCAAACAATTAGTGGCCTGAAGATTGGTTGCTGTCTTATCTGTGTTTGTTCTAAAGTTACATGGAAATTTATGCTACAGAATGCCTTTAGTTAGAAAGCATTCTATAGCTTCAAAGGCATTCAAAAACATCTTTACAGAAAAAATAAGTTGATTACTTGCAAACAGTGCATAATGGAGCCAGCGTGAACAAACATGATTCTCAGCACGAGGAGTTGCATTCCTCTGAAAAGGATAGTGTTGCTTGAGAATGGAGATGGCAACACAAAGAAAAAGTGAGAAAGGTAAAGAGTTGCAAACTATGCCATGCTATGCTATGCTATCCCATCCTCTCCTATTCTATCCTATCCTATGTAAGTTTATGAACTTATTTCTTACTCTCAGAGTGCCTGAACAGTCAGAGGAGTATTCACTGCTGTGACTATGCATCTGCCACATACACTTATGTTGTATTCTCCTCTTTCAGGGGAACAGCACAGTAGCAGTAGAAAGTAAGGACTCTTACTTTCCTGGAGTTTTAGCCTTTCTTCCCTCACTATTTTTAATATGCACATCTTGTGACATATTTGTTAGAGAGGGCAAGGTAAAAGAAATATGGTCTGCACTGGGGGCAGTAGCAGAGGAAATCTGTGATGGCATATTTTCCTGGAGGGTGTGGGTAGAGGGTAGGGAGAACAGGGAGGGCATTTTTGAATCAGCCTCTGAGAAATTCATGTCACCTTCATATCTGAGTTTTACTGCTGCAGGAGAGAGCTCTGTTATACTGGAAGACTAGAGATGTCACTGATGCTTTTCATTTCTGAGCTGTAGACTTTTGTTCTGCTATCTTGGGCGCAGGACACACAAAAAACCCTGAAAAAACCCTGTCGGCCCAAGACCTCGAACTTGAGTACGGACTTTATTGAGCACCAAACTTATTCTCATGAGGGACCAGATCTGACAATATGGCATCTGGTACGTACCTCATTTGGCAAAAATTATTAAAGCAAATGCATCTTTTGTAAAGGTATTGCTATTTCTGTGTGGCCTTCACTTAGACAGTTTCCTTCTACACAGAAAGCACTAGATCGATGAGGGACACCTGGTGTGGGAGGTAAGGCTCTTTATCCAGATGCTCTGCCACATGAATGTGATTGCCCTGCCATGGTGCCAGGACTGGGGTGTCAGCAGAGTGATGTGCTCTAACACATGGATTAATCAGTGTCAGGGTATTTTTTCTTGCCCATAAGCTCTGCTGTGAAGATTCACAGAAAATCTGAGTACCACAACCTTCTTCCAAAGGACATCACTGGAAAAAGAGCTTGATGTGGTCGTGATGGCCTTTGTTGCTAGGAGATACATGGCTGCATTTGGTGCCACTTGGAATTTCTTAGGCACTGAAGACACATCAAGGTACATCAGTAATCACTGGCCAGCTGAGGATTGAAGAAAGTACAAATAAATTATGCCAAGATTTTGCCTGCAATATGGGGTGAAGGCTAAGTCTCAGTGGCTGAGGAAAGAAACTTCACAACTTTTCAGAGACTGCTTTCTGAGACCAGTGCAGGAACACTTCTGGAGTGTGGTCTGAGCTCAGGAAACCTAGGTCTGTCTCTAGTTAAATGACTCTTTCATGAGACTGTCATTAGATGGTCTTGTTCAGGCCCCAGATCATCTTGCTCTTAGTCCTGTGTTTGCAGTGAAACACTGATCCAGACTTGGGCTCTTTTCAAATTAGTGGCACTTGGTTCCAAGCCATTTAATCAATTCACCTACTTCATCTCTGAGTGTTGGTGATGTAACATGTTGAAAACATGATTAATTTATGTGGGAAATCTCGGTGTCTGGGAAGAGAAGGAAAAGCTGGAATAGAGTTCTTATCCTGCGCTTCTCTAGAGGAGGGATTCGAAGCCCCTGGCATTTTCATGTTGATGTTTAGGCATGGTCTGAATGGAGAGGCTGTACAATCATTAGCACACAATGACTCATAAGTGCTTTCAGATGTCTGTGCTCAGGGCTGCAGTGGTGACTGTACAGCGTGAAGGTAATGCCAGGCTGTGAATCCTAGTTTGGCAGACCCTTAATTCTCAGGGTATTTCTTCAGAAGTGATTTAAGTCTGGCAGAAGGACTGTGTTTTCCTTACACCCTTCTCTTCCCAAAGTCTAGTTTGGACAGCCACTCCATATGCAAGGCATTGTGACTGAGAGACCTCTCTGACTAGTCAGCGTACAGCGCCACAGTTTACAAAACTCCTGAAAGCATGAAGTACTAAGCAAGGGGATATGGGTGCACTGATGGGAATTCTTTTGTAGAAGCAGTCCAGGTAAGTAAAATTGATTTGATTGAGAGGTGGGCATAGCCAAAATGCCAACATTTATGCCCCCCACAAAATCCTGATGTGACTAAACTTGCACAGACCGACTCTGAATTCAATCTATGCACGTATACTGTGTTGAAACATGGGCATCAGAAACAGGCTTCTCTGTTCTTACATCCTGCAAGGACTCTGCCAGAGATGCTTTGAGATTGCAAGACTGTCTGCTTTAAGCTTTAACTAATAGAGTGGTTTTACCAGAAGCGTCTGCTTAGGAAGTACAAGAATTGGTTTCTAGTGCTGTTCCAGGGGTGGAATGAATTCCTAGCAGAGTGCCCAGATGACTGTATTACAGGCAGGGTCCTGGAACAGATGGATTTTTATCATGGAAAGAGTCTGCATGAAGCTAGAACTACAGGATTCATGAGGTCAAAGGTGAAAAATTAAGTGGCTATGCTGGCATCTTAAAATTCAAATAGAGGTGGGAATTGAATTGTTTTAAGTAATTCCTGGATTATTTAATTTGCATTTTTTTATTCAACAGTTGTGAAATAAAAAATATAGACAACCTAGGTAGGTTTTATTGCAACCAGAAGTATGTGTCTCTGAGTGTGCAAATATGTATGCACATAGTAGAGAAAAAGAGATGGATTTGCAACGTTCAAGTACATTTCTGAATTTTCCCAAAACTGGTGATATAAATAGTGATTGCATTCCATTGGTGAAATATCTCAGTTCTGTGGCACTTAGTTTCTCTGTAATCACGAATTCTCTTTGTGCCATTCCTTATTTCAGACTGATGGACTTGTAAACGCAGTACTTGTTGTAACAAATGGAAGGAGATGGGCATCTGTAAAGTGTGGTCTCATTTACTCTTCACTTTACTCAGGATGCACCTAGAGAAGGTAATACATTTTACACTCTGGTCTGGTGATGAATGATGATGCTCTGGAGACTTTCTGACATGAATAAAAATAACTCGAAAGTTTTATTTGTGTCTTCTTATAGTTTATTCTGGTAAAACAGCTTTAAAAGGCAAGAAATCCTACTTTTAGCAAAAATTATTGCTTTTTGATTTTATGTTAATCACATGGACAGAAAGTTTGTATTGACATGATACGAGTGAGATAGGATTTATCTGAGGCCTTCCTGATTTCCTCTTGATAGTATTAATTGCTTTTTGTGTTAAAATTAGCACTGGGCAATTTTCTAGGCAAAACCCAACAGTTATTCTTTCTTGAAAACGTGCAGTTGTCTGTTGTTCATTTCAGCCCTAGCAACAGCAGACTATAAATGGCAAAGCACCAACCTTATTGTCAATATGCAGCTAATAAGACATCATGATTATTAGTTCAGATGTATACAATGGGATTTACATATTTCTGTAAGTTTGCCATGCTTCCTTGGCAACTGCTTGTTTTAATTACTTCCTATAGGCCATATGAGGAAACTTGTAATGTTAAAGTGAAATTTTTACAGTATATCTCCAGGGAGGCCAAACAAAATACGTTCCTTGAAATCACATCCTTGAAATAATTGTATATTGGTTTGCAGCACTGGCTACTGTTAGGCAATAGTTTCAGTATAAGAAGACTATCAGATAGAAATACCTCAAACTAATTTACTAGGATATGATTTTATTATTTATCATAAAACTACACTGCAGCTGTTCAAGAGAAGAATGTACTGAGCTTGTCTCTGTGAAGGCATCTGCAAAACTCCATTTTTTGTAACTCTTCTGTGTGTGAAGAAACTGATTAGTTCTGGCTTCTTGTATCCAAAATCACAGGCAAAGGTTTTGCTAATGTTGAGTTTTTTATTGCTGTGTGGATAAAAGTGCTTGTGTCTAGATTGATATCATAAGCATGGAAGATGCTTTTGAGATGGTTGAGGTCAGTTCCCTGCTCTCACAGCCTCTTTACACCCTAAGGAGTGCCTCTGAGTGCCTGCCTCTCAGTGCATCTTAGGCAATAGTTTCAGTATAAGGCTGGCACAAGATGCAAATACAGCCCTCCTGTCAGCCTCTTGCTTTCTTTGCAAAGTCAAGTTGACTGAAAAGGATTTTTAATGTACTGGGGCTGACCTACCCAGAATGAAGCACTCATTCACACTTAAAAAAAAAAAAAGCCTGTGCAGTTTAATCCTCTATATTTTAATAGTCTTAAAGAAGAGAGTCAGCAAATAAATAGTACTGTTATCTGAATGTCTCAGTGAGTTGGCCCTGATGCACATAAATTCTGCATCCAGAATTACAGGTTTATTTCTTGCTGCTTCTTTGCTGTTCACACCACAGCACCTTGTATTTTTCAAAGCACTAATGAAGAACTTATCTTCATAACCCAAAATGAAGGGGTCAGCATCAGCTCTGCCTCATTTGCAAGGAACTGAGACACAGAGGAATGAAAAACAACATTCACTTAAAATTCTGGACTATTGTAGTTCAGTTGTTCAGATGGCTCTAGCCAATATAAAGTACACCCACATGCATACAACAACTCTGTGTGTCCCTGAGGGTGCTGAAAAAGAACTCAGAATTACAATTGGTACATATTTAGATTAAGATATGTGTTTAAAGCACTGTAGCTGTTCCTGGGTAATTCTACCGCAGGAAAAAAGTCATAATTAGTTGGTGAGTACTGAAAGGATGTGCCTTGTCTTAAAAGAGGAAGTCTGGCAGCAATGGTCTCCTTTAAATGATTTAGCCCTGAAAAGAGATAGGCTGGCTACTGAAACCAAGAGAATTGTTAGGAATGAGATCTCTGTAATTGGTGAGAGTGAGAAGGAGAAAAAATGTGTATATCCAACATTTGTGGCCTACTGCAAGATATTCTACATAACATGACCTCACACACCTACTGTCAGCAGCTGGAATAGGCCCCAATACATGCTCAACTTTGCTGTAAAGTTTGAACGAGTTTCTGCATGGTATAGATAAACTGAGACTTCTTGAAAGGCTCATGACTGGGTTAACCAAGCCCTGTTTTTAATGTGAAAGGTGAAAATCAGATGTTCATCACTTGTTTTACGTCTCCATTAGTTTCTCAAAGAGAATAAATAAGCTTCGCAACCAGAAAGTTAATGTACAAAACCCATTTTTCATCATGTCACTCTGAGTAGACTGAAAAATTTCCTTCAAAGATTTGCAGCTTCTTTCAGCCTGAGCCAGGCACACATAATGAAAAATGTACTTCTAAAAATTAAGATATAGAGAAAAATAAGATAAAATCACTGGAAAACAAACGAAAAAATTTTGACAAATTTGTGAAGAGCAACAATATTTTTAATAGCTTTTGCTTTCTGGAGAAGAGTACTTAGGCACATTGTCTTTGATAGAATCTCCTGGGTTTATTGCGTTATTTGTGTGAATATTTTCTATGAACAGTGATGCAGAAACACTGACTTCATTAATGATACATGCAGTTAATTTCTTGGCAAAATATTTCTGAAGAAACCTATTGCGAAGAATTAGCTTTATGCAAAACAAATCTTTATACCAAGGAGAAAAAATACACCGTAGCCAGAAACAAGAGCTCTTGTGCTAACCTCTGATTCTACTGGTTGTGGCTGGGTGCCCCCTCCAGTCTTAAAGAAAACATCTTCTAACTGAGAATTATTCTGAATAGCATCCAGTTTAAAGACAGAAGCCAAAACCAAGGGAAATATTTAGATTGCATGCCAACAAAATAGCAGCACAAAAACTGGCTTAGCTTCAGTTCGTGAAGCTTAGATTTAGTTCATACCTTTAACTATCTCTGTTAGGTGTTATTAGAGTTGACCACGTGAATGTAAGAAAGTATCACAAAGCATCACAATGAATGAGCTACAGGGTCCAGGGGCCAGATAACTCGAAAACTTGCCTAATAAGGAAAGGTCTTGCTAGGTTATATACACAACCCAAATCGATAGTTTACTTGTGCTTTCTGGAATATCTATGACACAGTAATTTTTCTGTTTATAGTTTTCCATCTCCAGAATATTTACCGCAACCTTATTTTCTGGTTTCACACTAAATAGGATATTATTGTGCCTCTATTTCTTCATTCAGACGGATTTACATATGTGAATTCTCAAAATTTCTTGTGAAAAATACACATCACATCATTTTTGTGTCACATGCACATCACTGAAAAGCTGTAATTAGGTCCTTTTCAAATAGGGCTGTGTGAAGGGCCATCCTTCAAGTGTAAAGGTGTAAGTGGAACCTCAGAACGGTGGTACCACCCAACATGTAAAGGGTTTTGGATGTATTCTCATACAGTATTTTGTCCATGGATGCTAAAACTACCAGAGAATAGAAACCACCACTGTAAAAAGAATTGGCCAAGAACAGATTTTCTTTTTAGTCTCTTACTGCTGCCTGAAAGTCACTGAAAACCTTTCATTGAAACACAATTCTCTATGAAAAGTTGTACTTACAATGAGACAAAGAGGATTAAATAATATCTGAATTTCTGTGCTTGTCACCATGGAGTATAAATTTATAGGATTAGTCAAATAAATGAGACATCATAATAAAGGGGCCCTCCAACCTATATCAGGAACTGCAGCTTACAATGACTTTAATTACTCATCAGGTTCTAATTTCAAGTGCTCTATGCCTTTCCTTGAGAAGCTGTTCCTGGCTCAAATTTTTATCTTTATTGACTCTGAGGCTTACATAAGTGTTTTCCCAACTATTTGTGCTAAAGCTATGTAGAGTTTCAATTTGAGGAAGACTTTGCCTGTTTGATGTTCTGATTCTTTCCCCTTTGAAGTTCAACAGAAGTCCTGCAATTAATGCCAGGGAGAATAGGATCTAAGGATAAATGAGGATGTTGGGGGAGTCACTAAAAAATTACTTCTACAGCCTCTGTCAGAGAAATAGATGTGCCTTGGATTCTGGCCTCCAGCCTTTTTAGGCTCATCACAGAGTCTCACATGCACGTCAGAAAAACATTCTCTGCATCATTCCTAAAAGACATGTCCTTGAGCTTTACTCATAAATTATGAATACAACTGGAGATTATAGGATCACTAAAAAAAAATTGATAGGGGTAAATCAGTACCTAAAGGGGAGATTGTGGTTGATTGTGCTGAAGGAAACTACAGATCTTCCATTGTGGTGAAATTCCTTAACCACTTCAGTCAGGACAAATTATATTTAATGCATTAATTGATGTCCATTTAAAGCTTTGAGAATGTACTAGTGGTAGTTGCATACATTTAGAAAAATAATGCAATGTACTAACTGTAAGAATATCGTGAATGAAATTTACTGTCTTGAGAACTGAAGATGCAGACAGGTGAGAAAAAATAATATTATTCAGTAGAGGCAAAAGCTGTGAAATTTCCTCTGCTTTCAATAGCTGATTAGATGGAAGCAGCAGGGGAAAAGAAAGAACTGGATGTATTAGCGGACTACAAGATGTTTTGGAAAATAAGACTGTGAAAAAGTCCAGTGTTCAATGCTAATATCTCTTGAAATGCTAGATTTTCTCAGCTAGAAGAAAATTGAAGTCAGAACGAATGCCTTCTTCCCTCTCCAGCTGTGTTGCTTGCAGAGGTAATGACCCCAATCCTGTTCCCAGCTGCTAATCACTTTCTCCTTCACATTGTGATGTGTCTTCTAACTCGTTTTAGCCAAATGAGCCAGATTGTCTTAAAAAGTTTCAACTGAAATGAGCTCTTCCAGCTTATTTAACCAGAAATAAAAGACAATAATTGCTTAACGGGCTTGCTGGCATAATCTAAGCAAGCGATAATCTATCAGGGTATCTCCAACAAAAAGTAGAGCAGAAAATGGAATGTTAACCTCTGGTTATCAATAATAACTTTTTATGGTTGCCTTAAAAATGGTAAACTCTGCACTGGGTGTGATTAGAGGTGGAAGATGAGATAAAACAACAGCCAACAACTACAATGTGCCCAAATACAACTGCCTTGCATTTGAGGGTTACTTTTGGTGAAGCTGGAAAGCATAGATAAAATATTGGAAGACCTGAAGAAGAACACATTTTGTGACTACTCATAAGAAACACAGAAGTCACCAAATCATACAACTAGTAGTCTAATATCAATTCCCAGAAAAAGATTTTACCAAGGAATCAAACCTATCTCTAAGCACGCAGAAGGTGGTAAGCAGATAAGTAACAGACAGCACTGAAATGTCAACAGTAAATCATGTCAAACCTGCCCAATTTCCTCCCATGACAGAACTGCAGGAACTGTGAAAAGGGGAAAAGCAGTAGATGTCGTATAATGGCTTTTGTAGGGCATTTGAAATTTCCTCTTGTGACAATCTCATAAGCAAACTTTGGAGTCATAGTCCAGATGAAAACTACCAGGTGGGTGTCAGACAGCTTTGCTAACAGTACCCGAGGAGTCCTTGGCAATATTTCACTTTCAAAAAAGAAGGAAGGGTCAGGTGGGAATATACAGGGTTCTGTCATGGGTCTAGTTCTGTTCAATGTTTTTATTAACAAATTGAACTGAAATTGAATTGAAATGGAAAAGATGCTTATTAAATTTGCAGGTGTCATGAAACTGAGAGACATCACAAGGATGGAGGAAGGATTAAAGTTCTAAATTATCTTGACAAATGGGAGAAATAGCCTAAAAATTGGATGAAATACAAGGTACAGCACTTAGGCAGAAATAATCTGCAAGATGAAACCAGTATGGGAACAGCTGGCTCACAAAAACGCTTCAAAAGAAGCCTGGGAGACACAGGGCAAAAGGAAGGCAAAGATTTTATGCTGATGTCTGTATGTTGCATGATCATTGAAATGTGTACCAGTTGGAGAGATTACAGTGGCAAACAAAGAGAATGATGACAAGAGAAAAAAACTATCCAAGAGAAAATATTGAACGAATGGGGTTATCTATTTAAACTGCAGCAAAGATACAAGGAAAATGACAACTGTCTTCAGGTAATTTAAGTAATGTTGAAAAGAGAAAATATCTGCACTCCTTGTGAACAATGTCTTCAGATGAACCAAAAGGGAGAAAGGCTGAGTTAAACATAGAGGAGAAAATGTCTGATGATCAGCAGATTAAATCTTTGTGCAAGGAAGACTGTGGAATTCCACTCACATTTTAAACAAAGACCACCTTCTAGAATTGGCACATACAGATGACCTTGCTGTGTGGCAGGTCGTGATAGTGTCACAATTTTATGTGATACAATGACTATATAGCACAATAAAGAAACATTCTTGGCATTTTTAGTTCATAAGAATGTTTCTTTATGAAAAGTGAGGTCCTTAAGTAAAACCTAATATGCAGTTTCATATATGTAAGCATTTCATTACAGAAATAGATGTAGGCACAAGGAACTCCTGACATCAATTTATTAATAGTACTGTAATCTGGAACAACATAATGTCAATATGGAGGCTTAAGTTAGTGAAATGAAAATGAATGATCTAAGTGCAGACAAATATAGTAGACAAGGATTTCTTCTGCAACCTTTGGAGATCCTCATGGGTCAAACTTAATGCCACTGTCTACAATTTTGGAAACAGAAATAAGACAGTATTTTGATACACAACAAGCACTACTGAAAATATTTGGAACAAAAAGCATTCAGCTTTGCTAAATGTTTGAATATATAATGAAAAAAAATTATTGCTTTATTATTTTTCAAACCTTTATTGATATCAGATTTGATCTACTGTAAAAACCTCTTGATAAGTAATAATGATCTGATTAAATCTCAAAGTTTTTTTTCCATTTATGGTATAAATGTAAATGCCATTAACTGCCTGAACCTCCACAGACTTATATCAGGCTATGAATAAGAGGTACAAGAGGCATGATGGGGTAAAAAATGCCATGAGAAGACACTATAAAAGGGAGAGAAGAGATGGTGAAAATTTTATTATGCAAAAATTTTATTCTTCTCCTTAGTAACTATTATTATGTGGATTTGTTTCTAAGGGAGGCTAAATGAAAAAGACGATTTAATTAACAATTAATATTCAATAATATTATCAGTAGTTTGACATTTGTGTATATGTTCATTTTATCCTCTTAAATAGTAAGAAATCTTAAAAGATGTATCAGTGTGTACCATTTGCTTAAGTATTCCCTGACCTTAGATGGGAATCCCTGACTCTTCCATCAATGACAAACCAGCTGCTCCAGGCTTCTTCCCTTGGTCTCAGGGATCTAGGATTTGTGAAGGTTGGTCTTGCTGGTTAAAAACTGAGGCTACTATTCAGTGTTCATAATGCTGGTATTATTTAAGTTGCAGTTGAGGGGGTGGGGGATTTTACTGCCTTATATGAGAAACACATTAATTGTGCTCATTCCAGCACTGTGAGTGCTATCTCTGGATTTTATCTGTGGACCTGGTAATATCTGTAGCAGACATCTGTTGGGGTGGACATAGAGACTGATTGTCCCACAGGCATTCTGTTGTCTGAAATGTAGCCAGGAAAATGCTAAAATGTATCTTAGTAATCAAGAAATTCCATATTTCCTTGAATGTGAAATTATCATGTCTCCTTCAGAAAATTTGGCAAGCTTTCCATTATGTTTGTCTCTTTCAGTTCAATAATTTTGATTTTTTCTTTATTTTAAACAATCCAATTCTTTTAAAATACATTGAATAAAAATTCAGATCCCTGTGTGACATATGAGTAAATGTGTTAATAAATCATTAAAAATAAACCAAACAAGCAAATCCAAAAGACAGCCCATGAAACCTGAGCTCATCCTCAGACACTTTGTAGGAAACTGAGGTTTATGGAATTTGTGGGAGATTAATATGAGATTTATTAGATCAAATTTTAGACAACTCAGTAAAGAAAGATCCCATTAGACAGATTTACCCAGCTGCTTTGTTTCTCATGTCTACTGCAATTTATCTATAATATAGTATATTTTCCAAATAACTAGACACCTGTTTCAAATGTAAATTTTGCAAAGAATATATAAGTTATTGCATTGTCAGTTAGGCTGTACACAGATGAATGGCACATGCAAGGCAATAGCTGATACAATAAAATGCTTTAGTTAGAGGACATTTGACACAATTTCTTCTTCAAGCATGATTTTTATTTCCAATTTTGCATTTATTAGGGATAAAAGCAATATTTTAAACTTATAGTTACACTTTTCAATAAGGCATAATAATTGTTAGATTGCAAATGTTCTATCTCATGGCATAAATGAAACAATTCACAATACATTGGGTGATAAATAATTACCCTTCTTTGACTTGTGCATGCAAAACTTTGTTAAACATATTTTCAATACCAAGAAAAAAATGATAATGAGTATTGCAAATAGATCAGGGAGACTGCAAACAGAAGAATACAGATAAGCTCTTTGAAAATAAAATCCCCCATTTTAGTTAAAGTGCAACTATAGCATTTCACAATCAGAGAAATATAAACCTCCTATTTCTGCAGAAAAAACCTCAGCTTTTGAAAACTCTTCTATCATCTGAAATGAGCAGAAGATTCCCCTGGAATTCACATAGAATTCAGCTAGCTCAATATACTGAAAAATCCCAGCATTATTGTCCAACAGCTTAAGAAGACAGACATGCACACACTGAGCTGAAAATCTTCATAGTTTTTAGTGAGAAACCTACTTAACCTTCACTAGCAAAATTACTTCTTTAGTGGTTTGTTTTTGTTTTTTGTTTTTTTTTGTTGAGTGCAAGCATTTTTTGTTAACTTTACTATACAATGACATTTTTACAGTTCCACAAGTAATAAGAGTTTGTTTGAAAAATAGTTTCAGTCTTATCAAGCAGTCATTGTGGTCTCTGGGGGAAAAAGAGCTGTGTGGCAATATGTGCCTCGACCACAGGGCATGGTGTTCCACATTCTCAGTGCCATTATGCTCAGACAGAAAAATAGGCTGTTTAGTCAATTACTTTGATTTTTTAAGCTTTTAGAATTTATGCTCTAAAAAGTCTGACAATTGTCATTAAAATCCATCCAAATACTGTCTGCAATGAAATAACGACACTGTGCTTACACCGATGGCCTCAGTAGACCTGACATACCATCTTACACTGGAAGGAAGGAGGAGTCTGTGAAGCATTTGGAAGCCAGCACAGGAACTCAAGCTGTGCCTCACATCTCTGGTGTCTGTGTGGGGAGTTGAGAGCAGAAACAATGGACATTTCATATGGGACTGAGGCTGCCTAGCCTTCCTTCTGCTGTGGTTACATACCTAACAGAGAAAAGCAATCACTTTTTCCAGCATACTGTGATGCCAAAAGTACCCCAGAAGCCTATGTTCAGGGTCCTCATCATCTTGAGGAGGCTGGGTCCCTCTAACCACACGTAAATTACATGGTATTTTGGGTGGTGCAGTAAGGACTGGGTTGGAGCAAGGAGACAGCTGGAAGAAGAGGTCTCATTTGGACAGAATGAAAAAGAGCTCTGGGCATATTTATGGGAAAATGTGTCTGGAAAATAAAGAGATAGTTCTAGGCATGGAAATTGAATTATGAGGTCTCATTCCCTCTCACTAACCTGCTCTTTCTTTTTTTTTTTTTTTCTGAGACATTGAACTAAGTAAGTTTCAGTTTTTATTTTCCTTCTAGCATTTGCAACCCTGAGAAAGTCCCATAAACCAACATTAGTACTCTGGTATGAAGATCAGCTCTAGAATTCATTTGGATTACTCTGTCAATATCCATACTACATAAAAATTAATAAGTTAGAAATTGTTTTAGTAGGTTGGTTAGTTAATTTGTGACTCTGACAATAAGATGGACATTAGTCTTGGGTTTTTATCAGCCTAAGGAACATGCAACATTTATTTATATTCAACCATGGAGCACTATTGTGTGTATTGTTTGATGGCCTTTTTTATTGTACTGTGGCCATTATTCTGCAGTTTTTAGTGATTTTGGTTTATGAATAATTTCCTCTTTTATTTAAACTTTGATGTCCAGATTTGCTCTGATGGCAGTTATACTTTTTGAATAATCATGAATTCTCAATGAGATTGCCTTTGTTCAGAAAGCCAATACAAGATTTGACGCTCGGGCCATCCCAATCACCACTTTAAACACCTGTCATGCCGCACCCCAACACTACATTAACAAATAACTTCTCACAGATCCATTGATTAAGGAATTCAATTTGCCAGGTCTCGGTTTTCCTTTCAAGAAAGGATGTACATTTCAATGCAGCTCAAGAAATGACATTGAAAATACTTACTATTTTGGCTGACTTAACAGCATTTCTAGGATCTGTTTGAATTTCTTTGTCATGCTGTTGTAGCCATGGGCCTGTACTCAGCAGCTTACTGTGTTATTTTCTCAGTGAATCTTGGGCTTAGTCTGTCACAGCAAGGATTTGCCTATTTCACCTTTTCTAAAACAGAGCTCTCTCAATTGAAGTTTATATATATGTAAAAAAGATTATATTGGTGAAAAATATTGTACTCTAGTGCAGGTTTTTACAGTATGTTTCGATGGCCAAATAGATCATAGATATTGCAATACAACTTTCCAAAACAAACCAGCATTTAGATTGAGGTGTATATGGTGTTATAAACACACTGATCAAATTAGTGTCTCCATCATCTGCTTGTTACATCCTGATTTTTAACACATTTTTGCATTGGACTTCTTTCTTTGTTTTTGTATAATAACAGCAGTGTTATTAATAACATCATGCTGTTTAAAAGGCTAAGAGTCTACTCTACAGCTCCCTATTTCCTGTTGTTCCAGGGTCATTCAGCTGGCTGCATTTCCTCTGAAAAACTTGGAGCAGACTATTTTTTCATGATGTTGATCTAAATATGAATAATTCTAAGCATGTGTGTGAAATGTGAGTAAGTGCAAAGAATATCATCAAAATCTAGTATGGTCGTAGAATTGCTTTCATTACTGACATTTTGTTACTAGATTCAAAGGACTTTTTGAGCCCTTCCTGGATGCGCTTTGTTAGAGAGATGTTAATACTATTCAAGACAAGAATAAAAGTGGAAAAAAATTGAAAGTTTTTTCAAAGGCAAGAAAGAAGCAGTAATGGAGAAAAGAATGAATTGTCATTAAATGAGTTATGCATAAAGAATGCTAGCAGTAAGAAAATTAAGAAGAGACTGATTCCTTATGAAGGAGTTCCTTTGAAAACATTTTAAAACCCCCCAAACTTAAGGGCCTTTCTTTAGGGCTCTTAAGTAAATAAAACAACCCTGTAATGTCTCATAACATAACATAATGTATAACATAACAGAATATACCAGCTGAAAAATAAAAACAAGCTGCCATTAGAAATGATTGGTGATAGGAGATAAAAAATGAAGGCATTTTCCTGGGAATAAAGGTAGAAACTTCCATACTTGAAATAATAACTGAATTGTTTTCCAGAAGATATTGTCTAGTTCACCCTGAAATAATGTGCTTCATTTGGAAATCATTTGGTAAAAATGATGCCCTCCCTTATGCACAGGGAGTCAGACAGTCCTTTCTAGGCTAAAGATCTATGAAACTTCCATTGATAATTTAGTTGTGATTTGAAGGCACTCAGCACACAGCCATATGAAGGGACATTAAAATAATGTAGAAGTGTCACTGTAGCTCCCTGGAAGGTAAAGCAGAGGATCAAAACGCTCCTCTTTTGGCCCTAGGTGAAATGCAGACCATGGTTAACTCCTAAGGCAGCCATGAGTAGGAGTAGATCTTGACTTTTCACAGAGATTGTATAGAATCCTCTTGCTACAGTAAAAACACTACTATTTGCTGTCCTCCAATGAAGCTGAGTTTTAAAAATTGCTTAATTTTCCTTGTCAAGTCTTACTGTCATCATGTAATTGAGAGGGTAAACTAACAGAAGGCTGGTTACCCTCAATATTCATTTCTGTGCATTTCTGCTCATTTACCTTTTGGAAATGAGAAAAGTTTAGATTTCTTTCAGCTAGATTGTTAAGATTCAGTTGATAACTTTGGACATGCTCACTTTGAAGATGATGCAATGATTCTTTTATATTTTCACTCTTCAATTTCTGATCTACACTTTTGATTTTTTCTTCTTCTAGTGGATTACATAGCTATGAGAATTTTTAAAAATCCAGTTGCTCATTTAAATAATGCTTACTGTGCAGGATTTCATCATTAGTTTTAAGTGAGATTGGGAAAAAGACTTCTATTGTAATTATCTGTGGAAATAAAAAATTTCTTGGGTAATAATTTTCACCAACAACCCAATTAAAAACAACTTAACTTCTAAAACCCCTCAGCTATAAAATTTGACCCTTCATCAAATTCTCAAGAGAAGTGGAAAGTGTGACAAGAGAACATGCTATGTTTTCTGACATCTTGAATTTATACTTTACTTAAAAATTAATTTTAATTTTACAGTTTAGTGAAACCTGTGTCAGAGAATGGCCTCAGAGTCTCCATTTGCATTGTGCTTTAAACCATTAGATATTTAAGTTTGTATCTTTTTACTTTTTTTAACTGTTTGTATTTGGGTAGTGTTAATAAATTATAATTTCACAAATATCTCCTAATACTGTGCATTTCCTTCTGTTTCTGATTAAAAATTAATATAGAATTAATAAGAAAATGTTTAAAAGTAATATCAAGCTAGTTTAAATAGGAAGGCAACAAAGCTTAACACTTTTGCATGATGCACATGTACTGTATGTGTTTCCTAAAAATGGTTAAATATTCACAGCATACACTTTAAATCTTGCCTTGATTCTAAAAATTTAAGAAGTGTTAAGCCTCACTTACAGCTCACCTTCTTTTGCTGATTCCTATTGCAGTAAATGGCATTTTCACGCATCTCAGTAATTTTCAAAGGTCATTTTATTGGCTCAAAATACATGTATTACAGAAATAGATTATGTAATCCATTTGCATTTTTTCTGTAGTTAATAAGAGTCCCAGTTACTTACACTTCACTTAAAATGCATATGTATGGCATAGCAAATGACTAGGCCAAGATCTTCAATTTTAAGCCTGTATGAAATGTCTCACAGCCAAAGTCTATTAGGACTTTTTGAGACAGCTTGCTGAAAGGTGGTAGAGGAAAGAAAAATGTGGCAGCTACAACACTGAGAACAACAAAAAAAAATTTGCATTACATTTTCTTTTGCACCTGAAAAAGGTGCAATATCATGAGATTCTTCACATTTTCCAGCTTCTGCTTCATGGTAGAATTAATCCTGTTTTTAAAGCACTCCATATTAAGTCTTTTGGCTTAATAATTATTAAAGTAAGCATTAGAAATATAGTAATTTTTGAGAAATATATATATGTATCGTAGGAATCTAAGAATATTTTTCAGAAAAGTAGCACTTATATTCAAACCTCTAATATAAAATGCCAAGAGCAATGAGAATAAGAAAACAATAGTTAACATATCTCTTCTTTGTTTTGCAAACTTTTCCCTAGTAGAGGGCTTGACTAGAAAAACACTATGTACTTGTCAGTTGTCATTTATTAATGTAGTAAAATAACAGGGGATTAAGTCCCCATTGGTTTTAGTAGATTAAAGAATATCCATGAGGAACATTATATTCTTCTTTCTGCATGACAGTGAAGATGGTATTTTGTATAAATATTCTTTAGGAATCAGGTTTTACTCAAACTCTTCATCATTGGATTAATCAAAGCTTTTAGGAAGAGATTAAATTTCAATTTTTCATTAGTCTGTTGCTGTCTAGAGGTAAATATAAGCATATGCTCAAGTGCTGTAATGTGCTGGAATTCTACTTGCTGGGTTTCCTGTTGCTAAGTGGAAGAAATCACACGAGATTTGTGGATATAGTTGACATGTTCAAATTGCACTAGACATTTTTTTAATGGGAAGTTGAGCTGGAACATTGTTTCCTTTGCTTCAAGAGACTTTTCAAACTGTTGGAGGATTTCTTGTTGTTGGCATTCTTTATTTGTATTGTACTTCTACTGGCTACAAAAGGCACTTTGACTCCTTTTGTGTCTTTTCCTTGAACAGAATTTTTAAACCACTGGAATATAAAATGCAAAATAAGCCAGAGATTTCAGTAAATTCTATTTGGGCTTTGTGCTTTGGTTTTTTTCATTCTATACTGAAAAAAAAAAAAAGGAAATGGGGGTAAAAATGAAAATAAAAAGAATGAAACAGATTTGCACAAAGAAAGACACTTCTTAATGCATTATAGTTGAATATTTTTTTAGAGTGCCCACTGGGGAAGTACACAAACTAGCAACATAACAAGTCCAGCTTGGACTTATTCATATTTAATGGGACTAACTTCAGAAGAGTTGATGAAGCGTTTATGTAAACCCCTCAGGCAGCTCATAATTGGCTATGTTAAATGAATCTGAATATATTTTGAAGAGACAATAAATACTCAATGCCTTGAAAGTATCTGGCTGAACTTGTGAAAAATCACAAGGGTATTTTTAGAAGTTTGTGTTGCTGCAGTACGATTACTATAAAACCTTAGCATAATTATAATGAAAATCACTGCTATGAGCAGGGGAACTCATTTAGCTGAGCTCCAAGCTGTGGGGAAGTGAGCTGAGACCTACAGAGAAACTTACAGGCATTGGCTATATGTTGCTTCTTGAACTTTTAAAATGTTTTTTACTTAGAAAATAGAATTAAAATAGCAATTAGCAAAGGAGGAGGGACCAGAGTCCAAGACTTCTCCGTGATGATAGACACCATCAGTGCACCAGGTGCAATGCATTGGGGAACCACAAGGATGACTTTAATATTACAAATGTTTGTTCAATTAAGATATTCAAACTTCACAGTACTGCGAAGCATCAGGTACAGAGAAAGTATGATCTGGTGATTTGAGAACAGGTATAAAATATTTTATTATAATTATGTAATCTAACCTAACAATTGCAATTGGTCAAGCATCTTGTGTTTGCTTCCTTTTCCATGTCTTTTAAAACTTTTGCTCTTGATCATCACCATTCTCTCCATTTAGAGTTAGGTTGTGATTTATCAAATCAGCACAATCATTCTACAAATATACTAGTTCTTCACACAGCAGGCAAATTAAGGAAAAGCTGATTAGAAGTGTTTATGAGTTACCTGCAGTATAGCCCTGTCCATGTACTAAAGCATAATTGTTATCCAGCACTTTGGAGAGAAAAGAAAAAGTGGACTGCTTGTACCATTTAGTAAGTCATTTGAACTGCTGCACAACTGTTATTCTCTGATTAATGTAGCTGCTGAAGCAGGGTACACGTAGATGATTATGAGCTTCATGCATTACATAATTATCAGGCTTTTCGACGTGAATAAAATCTTAAAATGATTTATGAATAAAACTATTTCAACAGGAATAGCACAAGCTTAGATCATGACTTGAGCCTGCAACTCCTTAAGGGTTCTGTCATTGATTTAGAGTGGTATTAATGGAAGGTGCAAACTCACCATCTATTTCTGGGAGACTCCTCTTGATCTCTGGACTGCCCAGCCTGAGCTCAGTGGCAGTTTCCCATGTAATAACTAACTGCCCTTTCAGTTCAGTTCAGTGAGGCACCCCTCAAGATAATTTATATTTTTGCTTTATGCATTAAGCTCCATAACTTCAGACTGGGCTCAGTAAAGGGATTTAGATGATAAAGGAGATCTTAAACAGAAATAAGAGAAATAAACTGTTATATTAAAAAATAAATCAATCTCAGCTGCTTTCCAAACACACCCTTGCCTAAAGTGCAGTGGTGCTTTGCTTTTTGTGTTTGGTGGGTTTGGGGTTTTTTTGCCTTAGTTCCACAGGCTTCTAAAAATCTGCCTCAGTCTTAATTGTGGTGGACAGGTCAGTGCCAATCACTGCAGTTATTCAGGATTTGTGAGTTCATCTATCTTTACTACCCTAAAGGTTCAATTCAGTCAGTTTTCTTGGGTCAGATTGCTACCACTACCTTTCTTCTCAAAGTTGACTGAAGAGCTGCCAGCTCAATTTTAAAAGGAGCTTACCAATTAAAGCACAAATCAGTAAACAAAGACCCTGGATTTAAGTTCTGCCTCAGCCTGGAGTGATCAAAACACATAATATTGACCTCCATGCATGTGACATTCTTTCACCACTTCAAGACAGTTTGTTACTCTGCTCTTCTGTGAAATCTATCTGCATTCAAAGGAGAATCAAAGCACTAACAGGTCCAAGAAGATTCTGCAGGAGTGAGAGTAGAGCACAGACTGGACACAGAGGATCAAAGATGGCTTGCATGCATTTATTTCAGAGTGCCCTTGAACAGAACACGTACCACAGTATGCTCTAGGATCATCCTGCTTCCTTAGTTCTCCTGCTTCCCTTGGTACCCAGTGGGTCCTGAGGTGCTCTGTGCTTCTTGAACAAGTTACAGCACGAGGAATGGAGGCTACAAATTAAGAGCAATAGTGTGGAAAGAGAGCATCAAATACATTGATGTCAGGTTAACTGGCCTGACAGATGGGGCACTGGATGTGATACAGCCTGACTTTCAGCAAAGTTTGCGACACACCTCCAAGTGACAGTTTCATAAACAAAGTGGACAAGTATGTTTTGTGTAAAAACATTGCTAGGTGAACACACACAGTGATGGGAAACTGCTTCTGGAGGAAGTGTCCCTTGTTTACTCCTCACCACAAAGGTATTTCAGGAGAAATCTTGCAGAAGTCTGTTCTGGATCTCTGTTCTGATCTCAGTCTGTTCTGATGTTTTCATTAATGGATCAGGTGATAGAGTAAGGAATATAATACATTCTGCTGATAATTCAGGCTTAGAATAGCTGTTTTGTGGAGATGGTTTCAAAACCATCTTAATAAACTGAAGGTATGATTTGATAGAAAGAAGATTCAAGACAAAGAGATGAAATATTGTTAAGAGAACCTGAATTAGAAAATGGAGAGAAACAGACTAAGCAACAATACTGCAAAAATGGATCTGGATGTTGCAGTCTGCCACAAAAATATGTTCTTTTTTCAAAATTGAAAGGGAACATTTAGCAATGGTAGGGTATTCAAGATATATATGGTTCTAGACTGATAAAGATTTTTAAAGTCTTTTTTTGGAGGGGAGGGGAGGAAACACATTTGGGGAAAGATATAAATTGGAAAGAACACAGAAGGTAAAAAATATAATAAGAAATTTCAAGATGAGTTGAAAGAATTGGTTTGTTTGTCCTTAAAAAAGAAGACTGAAGAGAAATGTTAACCCACCATGTGAAAGAGATACTGCAAGAGAACTACATACATTTCTGAGAAAATTAGTTAGGCTAAGTAATGAAAGAAATTTCACAGTATGGAACTGAATATTAAAAAAATGGGGCATGTCATTCACTGGAAGTGAACTAAACCTAAGCAGGTGAGAGGTTTATGGTGGATAGTGGGCATGCACACACCTGCCTCAGAGCAGAGGTCAGGACTGCATCTACATGTATCTCATTATACTGTTAGATGCTAAATACATTCTTGTTTGTAAGGTGACTTGAAATTGTAATTTAGATAGCTTAATGTAGTCTTACATACTGAAAGTCTACAACTTTCTACAGAAAAAAAGATTGCTTTGGTGAAGAGCCAATTATATCCTTATCACTAGAATGCAAGTACAGGGAAAAGGATGAGTTCTATTAACTGCACTGAGTATTTAGCTTTGCAGAAATGTAGGCAGAAAAAATTTAGGCCTCAGTAGTTTATTCAGCATAAACACATTACTGACAGGTAGTTTATGGTGCTGAGTTTCAAGGAAAAGAGGGTCTGGTTAATTGGGGAATACACATAAAATACAGTAATAGCTTTGGTTGGAACTTTTGGACTGGATACTGGGATTATTTTGGAATCAGCTATTTTGGTTAACAGCCTGTAAGATTAAATTGCAATAAGAACACCACCATGGTGAAGATGCTGTAAAGCTGGTGTATATTTAAATGAATTTTTTGTCTAGCCAGTAAGGAAAGAGATCCATCAAAACATTTAGAAAATTTATTTGAAAATTAATGCAAAGTTGAATTATAAATAAAAAAAAAAAAACCCAGAGGTTTAACAAGCATATTAGAAGCACAATACTTCAGAGCATGATATTTTTTGAGGCCAGGATGTCTTCTTAATTGGGCCAAATAAAGAAGGTTTGAACATGGAACCAGACAGTAAGCTTCTGACAGATTTTACTTTGTGAAAGTATTTTATTTCAATATTATCTATAGATTACATTGTGCATTTGTCAGATTCTGTTGAAGTGAACCTCCAGCTCCCTGCAACCATTTCAGAGTGAGAGGACAGAGTCAAACTCAGCACATGCCAGGCATGTTGAACAGACCTCACTTTATCTAATCTAATAATCAACTCAGGCATTTCAGGGAAACATCACATGCTTCTGTTTATGGACCTTGCTGCAGAGAAAGATTACATCCATTTATGTCTTTTAAAACAAATCAACATCAAAATGCTTTATTGATTTATAAATGACACACAAATAACTGACAATCAGTGAACTACAGGTTGAGGATCAGTATCAGTAATACAACAGATAGACCCAAATTATGAATCAGAAATGTTAATTAACATGCATGATTATTTGAATGTGGTTTTGTAACTAATGCTGAACGGTTCTAGTACATATGCATGTACATCCACACATCCACACACATCACAGGGGTCATCACAGGCACACTGCTCTTTCTGTCCCCTCCTGGCATGCCATGTGGGTAACCCCTCGCAGCCCCTGGGAAGATTCAGGTGCCATTTTTCACCCCACAGCCCTTCTTTGTGCTCATCACAGGTAGAAAGCCCCACCAAGAAGTGACCTGGGAGCAATATAGTATATGCGCTGCCAGGACAAGTTCCTTAGCCAGGCAGTAAGGTTTAAAGAGCCATAAGCCTTTCTGAGTCAGTCCAGCTAGGGCTGGATAAAATATAATAAATTTTCTAGGCTGTTTCTCTGCTAGTACTGAAACACTCCCCAAGGTACACTTCTATATTTTCCAGACTTAGTCCAGTATACTTTTATGTGCATCAGGCAGTGTACCTTCTTTTTGCCCATATTTTGTTTATGTCTGTTTTGTATTCAGGTACCAGTAGGAAATGAAGACAATATCTTTTTTCTGAAAGTTCCTGGTAAATCCTACTATTCTCAGGTGTCCCTTTGATATGAATATGAAACACAATCCAATAGTGAAGTGAATGCCATGAATAACATTTTACCTAATGTGCAGCCTTGGTGTAAGATGAAGGAAGTGCCTGCTGGCAACAGGCTGTGGGTACAGGGGCAGCATCTGAACAAACCTGGAGACAGCACCTTGAACAGTTATGTATTTCCCAGGATGATACATGCAAAGCCAATTCTAGTACCAGCCTTAAGAAAGATCTACCTGAAAAGAAACTAAGGGACAAATAAAGAAATAAAATAGAGATTGGTAAGTAGAAATAAAAACATTGAAGAAATTATGCCCCTGATTGCATGTGTGGCTGTTCTAACTGGATGTAAAGTGCAGACAGCTGCCCAGATAGAGCCTTTCTGTGTGCTTGGAGCCTCCTCCAGGCACTGCTTTACATGCAGTAAAACACACAGATTTTGGCTTTTTGTTCCTCATTGGCAGCTGCTGCACAATGAAATGCTCCAAACCTGCACGAGGATAGCTTCAAATCAGAACCTGCTCCAGCTGAAGGTACTAGAAAATCAGCTTTGGATTTCAAAGGCAGCAGGGTAAGTTTGGAAAAAGTTGAAAGACTTAAGTGTACTCCATTTTGGCAAAGTATATGCTAATCTCTGATGAGACTTGATGCTGCTTGAGCTTTATGACCTACTACAGAAGACAAAATATTACAAATGAAGAGTCCTACAAACCACCTACTTATTTTTCTGAAAAGAAAATGCTTATCCTATTATGTTTTTTTAATTCATAAGCAGTGATTTCAGTTTACCTCTCTATTAAAAAATCAGCAGGGTGTCACTGCAAGTTCTGAGCTTGATTCAGACATAAATGCTGGGTTTTTTCTGTGAAATGAATATTCTCTGAGTATTTGCCTCGGGATTATATTACTAAACAGTGAAATCAAATGAAAAGCCAATGTAATTCTTCGTCTGTCTTTTACTTTTTTTTCTTTTTCTCTAAGGAAAAAGATTTAAAGGAATCAAGCAGTTTGTTTTCAAAACAGACATAATCCAGTTCTTAAAAAAACAAAACAAAACTAAATTAAACAAAAGAAAATCCAAATTAATTTGATTCTCGCATCCTTCCCTCTTCCCCAGCTCTAAAATCCCCCATCAAAGCCCAGAGGAAGGAACAAAGGGTATAGGTAGTACTGCAATAAAATTTTTCTTGGTCTTTATTGATTGACAAAACCAAAGTCTAATAAAACTGGAAGTGGAGCTGTCCCTTTAGACATGGAGCCACAGAATCACAGAATGGGTGAGGTTGCAACAGTGGGTTGTCATCTGTTCCAGCCTCCCCACTCAAACAGGATCAGCCCATAGCACACTGCACAGGATTGCATCCAGATGGTTTGGTTCTTGAATATCTCTGCTGAGGGAGATTACACACCCTCTCTGGGCAACCTGTTCCAGTAAAGAAGTTCTTCCTCGTATTCAGATGGAACTTCCTGTGCATCAGTCTCTGCCTGTTGTCCTATTTCTGCCTCTTGTCTCATTGCTTAGTGTCACTAAAAATCTGGCTCCATCCTTTTGGATGTGATTTTACAGAATCACAGAATCATTTTAGTTGAAAAAACCTCTGAGATCATCGAACCTTTGAACCTTCACCACCTTGTCAATGAGACCACAGCACTAAGTGCCATGTCCAGTAGTTTCTTGAACACTTCCAGGGATGGCGGCTCCATCACCACTTGGGCAGCCCGTTTCAGAGCTTAATCACTCTTTCAGTGAAAAAATTCTTCCTGATATCCAACCTGAACCTCTCCTGTTTCAGTTTGAGGCCATTTCCTTTCGTCCTTTCACCAGCTGCCTGAGAGAAGAGACTGACCCCCACCTGGCTACACCCTCCTTAGGCATTTGTAGAGAGTAATAAGGTTTCCTCTGACCCTTCTCTTCTCCAGGCTAAACAAACCCAGCTACCTCAGCCACTGGACTCACTCTCTGGACTTTTCAAAAGCTCCATGCCCTTCTCAGGACACACTCCAGCACCTCAATGTTTTTCTTGTCATGAGCAGCCCAGAACTGGACACGATGCTCCAGGTCCAGCCTTACCAGTGTCAGGTACAGAGGGACAATCACTTGCATTGTTCTGCTGGCCACACTATTTCTGATCCAAGCCAGGAAGCCGTTGGCCTTCTTGGCCACCTGGACACACACTGACTCATAAACCAGCACTCCTGGTCCTTTTACACTGGGCAGCTTTCCAGGTACTCTGTTCTCATTCTTTAGTGCTACAGGGGTTTGTTGTGACCTAGGTACAGGACCTGGCATTTGGTCTTGTTGAACCTCATACTGTTGGCCTCAGCCCGTGAATCCAGCCCATCCAGATCCCTCTGCAGAGCCTTCTTATCCTCAACAGATCTACTCTCTCACCCAGCTTGTTGTTGCTATTTGCTAACTGACTGAGTGTGCACTCGAACTCCTCATCAATAAACAGGGCTGGTCCCTTGGTGAACCCCACTAATGACAGTCTCTCTTCAGATACCTAGATAGATCGACAAGGTTCCCTCTCAGTCATTCCTTCTCAAGGCTGAACAGGCCTATCTCTCTCAGCCTTTCCTTGTAAAAATAGGTGCTCCAGTCCCTTAATCATCTTTGGCACCCTCTTCTGGACCCACTCCAGGAGCTCCTTGTCTCTATTGTACTGAGGACCCCAGAACAGGACACTGAACTCCAGATGTGGCCTCACCAGGGCTGAGTACAGCGGCAGGATCATCTCTCTCAAACTGCAGCAGTGTTATTCCTAATGCACCCCAGGACACTTGGTGTGGTCTTCTTGGCCACAAGGCTGCACTGCTGGCTCCTGGACAGTTTGTTGTTCACAGAACCCTAAGGTCCTTCTCTGGGAGCTGCTTTCTGGCAGACCAGCCCTCAGCCTGTACTGGGGTGTGGGATTGTTCCTTTCCAGGTGCAGAAGCCTGCATTTGCCACTGCTGAATTTCAGACAGTTCTCTGCCCATCTCTCCATTGTGACAAGGTCCCTCTGGAGGGCTACACAGCACTCTGGGCTATTGGCCACTCCTCCCGGGTTTGAATCCTCAGCAAACGTACTGCAGAGGCATCTGCTCCTTTGTCCAAGCCGTTAATGAATAAATTAAACAATACTGGGCCCAGTACTGAACCTTGGAGGATACTAGTAGTGTTTCAGACTAGACTCTGTGTGACTGATTAGGACCCTCTGGGATCTCATTTCTTGAATATTTTATACTTGTTCAGCATGTGTAATTTAATGCAACATGGGTGGAATGAATCAAGTCTCTGAATCAGGGATTCAAAAAGGGATTGAAAATAACAATTTTCTGCCTTACGTAAAATCCCCAGCAGCTTAGAAATTTAGTAGTAAGACTCTGCTTTTCAACACCAAACTTTCTACACTGATTTGTATTGTATTTGGAAGAATAAAATGGAAGTAAAGTTAAGTTCAATAAATATGAACTAAATTTAGCATGAAATATTCTGCAACAGGAATACTGATACTGAAAATAATTTTAAATATCCAAAATTGGATACCAAAATTACAGAATAAATATTAATAATAATGTAGTATGAAAACAAAGAAAATCTGTTTACATGAATTAAAACATCCTTCCTTATTATTACATATTGTGCAAAGATTGTATGATTCGTATCAGTAGATTTCTTTCTCTCTGTCTTTTCTGAAAACTGGTGCAGTTCTGCAGCTGCACAGGGTCAGACCGCAGGTTTGTCTAGTCCAATAGCTAGTCTGTAGCAGTAGCAACCAGAAAAATCTTATAGAAAGATTAAGGGAAAATAGAAAATATTAGAAAGCAATTTTCCTTTTATATCCTATCAGTTTCTGACAATCATAAGGATTAAGAACCTCTGAGCTGCAGGTTAGGCACAAGACTCATTTTTAATAGCTGCTGACGGACTTTTCCCCATATACCAAACTAATCCCTTTTTCAATTCAACAAAGAATTTTGTGACATTCTTTTGTCTGAATTGAGCCTGTTATCAAATGATTTCACCGGTTATGACCAGTTTTCTGTAGCATAGGAAGTAGTGAATAATCATACCCTATTGCTCTCTCTTACCCACACATGAGACTGATGTCCTGTCTCAATTGCCTCTCATCCAATAAGGACACCTAACTTGTACAGTTGTTCCTATATGAAAATATGTTTTGAGTCACTGTCCTTGGCCATTGTTTAGTTTCTCTCTATACCTTCTAAGATGGGAGGATAATCGATTTAAAGGGGTAGAATTGAGCTTTCCTAGGGAAGGTGGTGTATGTGTTTACAAATTAGGTGTTTAGTCACATCTTGTCGTCTGAGCTCCTCTTCAATTCATGGACGCACATTAGCATCTCTAGAATTGTATCACTTGGACATTTTTAAATAAGGTGACTTATTGAATTTATTTTGCCCTTTTTTTTTCTGAATGTGGCAAAAGTTGAGCATACTAATTTACATTCTAGAGCGTTTATGCAACTGACGTGATTAATAAATCCTGGTCTGGTTTCAGTGGTTTTATTAACACCTATCTGCATTTACCTTGTCTTTTGACAGCTGCTAAGTGTTGAGAGATTTCCGGCAGAATGAGTAACAAAGGTGTGCTAATTCTATAATTTATTCTTCACCTGAAAACAAAACAACAAATGAGTGCAGTGTCAGATATAATTACATATCTGCAACTGGAAACTGAAAGCAAGATTTCTTTGTAGCATCCACCAGAAGAACCTTATCAAAATCACTAAATGCATTCTATATAATTTTATGAAATCAAATATTTTTGACAATATTTTGACAATATTTTTGTGCATTTTTGTATATATTCATATTTTATTTCTGTACTGAGTTTCATATCAGTAATTACTTGTTTTTGTCAAGTATTTGGCAGTTCTAAAAGTATCCAGTTTAGACTTGTGCTTGCTATAGTTATATATCTCAAAACAGTAGCAGCAATAAACAAGGAATTCTAGAAGCAATACAAGCAAGAATACAAGGTGTATTCTCTCTTATACTGTCACATCAATATTCGTATAAAATCCTTATCGGAAAAATGTTATTTCTTTCCTTTTAAAGATAGTTTTAAGGAATTTCCATGGCTTGCTGACCAGTTTGTCCGCAGTCTTAAATTTTTTTTTTTTACAGAGCAAGGGAGCGGCATCTAAGGGACAATTTCTAGAAGTGTGAGAAGTCTTGGTGATCTTTATCTTTCAAACTTAAAGACAGTGCTTATGTGTACACATTCCTTTTTCCTCTGCATTGATTTAAGAAGCAGCAACTGAAAAGTAAGGCTTTTGAAATAAGTTCTGTCTGAGTGGTCTTTGGATACTAAAGGACTTCATAACTTTGTTCCATTCCATGTTTATCTAATCTAGTCCTCTGAACTGAAGTCAGTGTGAGTTTGCTGCTGGATTTTGCAAAAAATGGATATTTTGGAGAAGAGAAGCATTATTGACTTCACATATAATTTGGTTTGGTGAGTAGAATCCTGCACAAAAATAGTATGTGGAATTTTTAAATACTTTTAAATACTTGATATTAATTTGAACTACAATCAAATTTCTAGTGCATTATTTTTTAGTCTTTGCAGAAATGATCTTTAGAAGTAAATGTATTTTTATATGCAGAAAGGATTAGGTATAAAGCAGGCTAGATCAGGAGTACACAATTAACATAATTTTTTGTTATGATTATTGTTTTAAAGGGAAAGTATTAGAATGACATTGAATGTTTCTGAAACATCCAATGAAATGAAAGACAAAATTGAATGGAATTCATTGAATGAAATGAAGGACAAAATTGAAATACAAATTAATTATGGTGTAATAATGGAAAGCAAGTTTCTGTGTACGTAGATGCTTTAATATGACATTTTAGGTTTAGGGTGAATGTAACCACGGTGGGTTGAAAGGAGATTTTTATTTTTATAGTATTTTTTCTAACAAAGTTCTTAACAAAGCCTTCTGATGAGGCTCCCAAGTTAAAGTAAAATAATCAAGAAAGAAAATTAAAGAAACCCAAAAGGACTAATATCTTTCATGATAAGAGTCCTTAGTATTAGAATTTACAATTATTCAGATACAATTTTCCTTTTCTGTAAGAGACTGGACACGTGCATAGTGAGTTGTCAGAGAACATTGGGAGGTTCCATGAGTGGAGAAACTTTGAGCATGCTGTACCTTTAAAGGCAAATGAAAAGCATTTCTGATCTTTGGGTATGAACTGGAGATGGACAGCTTATTCATTTCCAATCTTCAAGACATTTTATGAAGTAAAAAAATTTGAGATATACCCAAAGAAGACAGTGCCAAGTTCAAAAGTGAGGGAGATGTCAAAAAAGAAACTTTCCAAAACACACGAGCTATTGTCTTTTAAGACAAAATTAGAATACATCTAGTTTTAAAGGACTGTGAAATGTTCTGTGTGGGTTTAAGCTATACTATTAAATTCTGGTCATTTATGAAAATAATGCAAAATAACACTTCCCTCTTTGATCACAGGAATCCTTGATTTTGCACTCTGAAGTTTTTCCCATTATCACATAAATGCTCTATCAGACATCCATCTGTAAGCATACATCAGCTTCCCCTGCCCTCTTTGGTCATTCTTTTGAAATTGTTGATGCAGAATGCTCATCTAATTTTGGAATTGAGGTACAATACCCATTTTGGCAGCAGTAACTGGACAAAATCCTCTCTCATGGTCAAATGACTTTTCAAGGTTTCTGAAGATATTTTCAATGTATTTTTTTGTGATTTTGATCATGAACTGAAGTCAGTTAGATTTGATTGTCTTGGCAGAATTCCAAACTGCTTGAAATATATTACTAGCCACGAGCAGTTGCTTATGCATTGCAGGGAATACAAATCTCTTAGTCTGTTTTCTATTATTTTCTCACTTATCTGACTAGAAATATGCTTTTACTACTCTTATCTCATGCCAAATATGGCAGCATTGTTTGTCTTGAGTATCTCTTAAGCATTTCTTAATACCAGGTTCCCTAGAACTCTATCACATAAAGATTCAGTTATTGAGAAATTGGGTCTTTGCACTGAATCGGAAAAATGCAAGTTAAAGTGTTGTTGTAGATACTAAGAATAAAGACAGCTGCCTTTAGAAAATGAATACAGCAGACACTAGGAGATTATTTATATAGCTATGGAATGGTCTACAGGGAAAAAACCTACTACATAGTGACTACACAATTTACAGATGAGTATTGAGTCATCTGTTTACTGGTGGTAAAGGTCTGGAGAAAAGAAAATTCTGAGTGTGAAACCCACAGTTTGATTTTTCTCTTGTTTATTCATGCCTTTTTTCCTTTGATTTGGTGTTGGGTTGCTTTTTTGTTTCATAGAACACAATTAAATGGCTTGGTATGAAATACCTCAGCTGTGCATTGGCCACCTCTGAGACTCTTTCACAGCACATGGTCTGGCATCATAAAAATGTCTTTAGTGTTGGACTCATAAAGGTTCTGACAGAAAACCTGCACTTGCTTCTTTTGAAGTCAGTACACACATCTCCTAGCTCTGCACTATTACATGGAACATGGTACCTCCCATCCAGATAACAGAGAAAATAGTGCATATCATATTAGTGGTCTGAATTCAAGAAAAAAGAGTTGTACCTTACCAGACTTAAGACAGTACTACCAAATACAGAATAAATAAATTAACAGATATATTAGACATATTAATAGAACTCCAAAACTTCTCAGACATCCTTGCATCTTGTATAATTATTGTTAGAGACTGGAATTTCTGTAGCAGTCTACTGGGACACAACAAAACAAAAAAAAATCAGAGCTGTAGCAAACATGATATCACTGCAATCTATTATGCTTCTCACTACCTAACACACTGAAGGAAGACTTATTCAACAAAGACAATAATTTGAGTTTAAGATGTTCTGAATTGCACTGTAAAGAAAAAGAAAACATTGATCAGTACTGAACTGCTTTCATGTGTTTACAATATGAAAAGTGATGCCAAGGAGATCTGCTGCACAGGTGTCCAGGTCAGTTAGATTTCTAGACTTCCTCTGTCATCAACACAGAGGAAGAAACACTGTAAGACTCCAACCTATCATAATTATATTAGAAATTTATTTCAAGAAGGGGTGAAGTCAATTGTATACTTGATGTCACTGACCACAAGGAAATTTGTTTAGCTCAGGCATCTACATGGCAGATGTCCAGGTTTAGTTACCTGAATACCATTTGAATTTTTGCTGAATTTTATTTTTATTTTACAAATTTAGTATGTTATAAAATAAAATTTATTTGTTCAGGTTCTTTTTCATAATTTATTTCTCCGTTTTCCAGTCAGTTGAAAATATCTGTATTATAATCAAATTTCTAGCTGACAGTTGCATATATTTGAAGCATATGGGAGACTGTACTGAGAAGAGAGAAATTCTATCCAGATTTTTGAACAGTTTAAGTTCATACTTTTTCCTTAACTACAGCAAGCTGGGGATGTGGAGGGAGTGGACCCAGGGGAAGAGGTAGAAAGAGTGCAGCTCACACTTCCTAGATCCCTCATAAATTGTTCGGGTGATTAACTAGCAGATATGTTACATTCATTTAATTTCAGGTCTGAATTTACCTTCAGGTTTTTTTTCCTTTGAAGAATTTTCTTTTCCTGTCTCACAGTACAGGAAAAGTACAGATCGACTGCAAAACACTTGATATGCAGTACTTGTAGTAATTATGCATTATTTCTGAAGATTTCATTGAATCTTAGTCTTGGAGCAGTATGTTCTATCTACAGTCCTAGGCAAATTTAGTTCTACACAATTTAAAATTCTCATGTTAAACATAGTTGGTTTTCTTATTTTTCTGCTAGTAAGTGAAATAATATTGCATTTGATCACCATAAAATATTTCTCATTATAATAACAATTGGAGATTATAGAGGATAAATAAAACACAGGTGATATTTATATTTTTGATATGTCAGAAATTCTAATGATAAAATTTTAATGCTTTGGGATTCAGAAATTGAATTCCTGTCTGGATAGCTAAGCATTTTAATAAAGATGCAAGAAACATGAAAGAATTAAAAGTATTTATTAGATTTTTCTTTTTTAATTCCTGTACATTTAGTAGAACCTTAATTCTGTCTCTGTACCATTTATTGAAGCAATATGGGGAAGGAAAGTTGGGTATAACTAGAAATTGATAAAACACCAGTTTGGTTAACCAAGAACCCAATACACAATGAAAATATTGCAGAGTGAATTCTGGGTGAAATATGAGTGCAGATACATATCCAACTTTCATTGTTTTCTTGGGAAAAACCCAACCCTTATGTACATTGCTGATTTGAAAAGGAAACAAATTCACATGCTTATATATGTGCACACATACACACACAGATACTTGTCATGTCTCTGTGAAGTGGGGGTTTGGATTTCACCTGTGGTGGTCTGATCACATCCTTCTGCTCCTCCTGATCATTAGAGCTCATCCAGAGCAGGAAATTGCACTTTGACTTCCTTTAGGATCAGGTATAAAGAAGGTTTGTTGTAAGTCTATTTAATTGAACTCTTCTTTGTAAAAATTCCACTGATTCCAGTGATGTAAGAGTGTATCTGTGTGTGAAAAAGAGAAAAATGAAAAAGTATATTCCTACTAATATACTTTGCCTAAACATTTACTTGGTTACTTTACCTGGTTAGTTTCAGGACGTAGTTGAGTGCTTTATCTCTCTTAAAAACTTCTCCTACATTAAAAATAGCTTGCTTGAATAAAAGTTTTTATTTCCAGAAGTCTGTATTTTCTGTTTAAACAACTATTTGGAAGTGTTTTGTCCACCAGGGTACCTAACTTCTAGTAAAATATTTTTGCCCATACAGACTTTATTGAATTACATTGAATTTACTGTGCATTCTCAACCTGAGTTTATTTGTCTACTTCAGTCACACCTAATCAAGAGAATATTGAATTATCACCAGACTGTCTCATTTAGTTGGCTGTTGAAGTGCACCAAACATTAACCATTCAGGTTAATTTAGGACTAATGTTTATATTCTACTTTTGAGCATTGAAGCAAATGAATAATCTGGATTTACAGATTGCAATAGAAAGGTCACCAAAGATTAAGATGATTTCAGTGCTTATAGAATTATTAATATGTGTTAACACGGGATGCAACAGAAGAAATGGGAGCATAGAAAATTTGAAAGAAAGAAGGTGATACTAGTTTAAAACATATCCTATGCAACTGATCAAACATTGTAAGACTCCCCTCTACAGAAATGCCATTTAGTTTGCATAGACTAGACATCTAAAGTGTTTAAGGTGAACATAAATCACCCACTGGTAGAGATAGGGCAACTGTTGATCAGCACAGAGAAAACTCATTAATTTTCACATCACTGA
This sequence comes from Irena cyanogastra, assembly GCA_013397155.1. Lineage (NCBI taxonomy): Eukaryota > Metazoa > Chordata > Aves > Passeriformes > Irenidae > Irena > Irena cyanogastra. Next base: position 724,661 of record VWZV01001337.1, on the reverse strand, counting down.
TTTGCCAACCTGTGTCACGTTGCTTTCTTGCAGAGCTTTAATGGCAAATCAAGGCAGTAGGGAGCTTCTCATTACTAATGCTTCATTGTTTAAATCATATTTGTGAACATAATGAAAACTACTACCTTTAACACTGAAAAGTAGACTACAGATGCAGGACTAAAACCAGTGCACTTTTCTTATGCTGTTTCCCTGATTTGTTCTCTCCTCATGTCTGTATCTGGTTTCAAACTGGTTCTAAGTATTATTACACTCAAGCTTGAAGTTTTTCTCTTTAAATTAGATCCATCATTTCATTCATAGTTGTTCTTCTCTTCTAACCCATAACACCCACATGGAATTACACCAGTGTGACATTTGAGTTAAACAGCAGTCTTAGAGGTGCTACAGCTCCTTTACAAGAATGCTGTGTATGGAAAAGTTATACTGGAATTGTGCAGATGTGGTAATCTGTAGAAGAACTATATCTCACCAGAAGAAACCCGAGCTCTTAATGGTGCATTGTACACCACAGCTAAATAAGTCTTTCATTCCCAACTCTCCTTCTTTCACTGCAGTTTTTCATCATCCTTTCTGTTTAAAACTTCACTGAGATTTAAGCTTGTTTTCACATACTTCACTTAGATAAATCAAAAATTATTTCTTACTGGCTGTTAGTTAAAATCTTGAGGGAAAGATCCATGGTTTCAGTACCGATTTTCTTGAATTTCAAACCTTCTAGTGGTAATCCTGATGATATTCAAGGGGAGTTGTTTTATAATTTTTTTGCTGACAGAGGCAAATTCTAATGAATAATTTACATAATTACAGGATAAGTCAGATCAGGGTATGCTTTTATTGTGTTAAGCAATAATTAAGCAAAACAATAGCAAAAGTATGTCAGATACATTATAAGGGAAGAAGAGTGGTTGTGTTACCTAGCTAGATTCAATTTAATATGCATTTTAATAAAAGTAAGTTGTGTTTACTCTTTTCCATGTGTGGAAGCCACATTAACTCTAAAGAGAAAGCACTGATAGTAAATGGCTTCCAGGAAATCTTCGTAGAAATTGAGCAATTCAGATTACTAAGGTGATAGGGGATAATAAATCTGTTTTCTAAATAATTTTGTACAGCCCAAAGTGATACTAACACTGCAAAGTAAAAAACACCCCACTTTTATACCCAAAGAACAAAGTAAAAACAAACAAACAAACAAAAAAGTAAATCTCATTGAAATAGAATAAAATTTCAGAGGAATTTTATATATGGCTTCAGAGAAAAAGATTCTTGACCTTTTCTGGCTGGTAACAGCTCTATTCTAAGAGAGGGAAATCTTCCTCAAAGATAGGGAGAAAAGGAAGAGACTGACAAATTCACTGGGCATATTTTTGCAAAGGTCCCACTTTTTTTTTTTTGTTGTGGGGAAATATATATAATGTATGTTTTAACATTTTAAAATATAGATGGATTCAAGAAGTCTACTCTAGACCTGAAGGCAAGGATGCATCATTGAGTTTGTTTGTTTATAGAATGAAACATGAAGCCTTAGAGAGCCTGATGCTGAAACTGTCAGTGTACCATGAATCACTGGTGCATAGGATAATGCACTATTTTTATATGCTTCTCTCTGAATAAAAATGACAACAAATAAGGAGAATAACTTAGCAGAATATGGAAGACAAAAGCCAAAGCTGAAACATTTCACTACAATTCCTGAGGTCAGCTGCTTTCCAAAATATTCAGATTTGAAAGACGCTACAAAAGCACAGTCTTATGGTAGTGGATTGATTGAATGTTTTGGCTGGAATTCCTTTGGATTGACACAAGGTATGGCAGTCTTTTAATTATGTGCTCAATTATTCAGTCATAATGTATGAAGAATGCTGTTTCTGAGTCACAAAGCGGCTCAGTTATTTTTAATCCATATAAACCAGGCTACCAAAGAAGAGCAATGGGCTAGACTGCTAGCATGCACAACTGGGTAACATATTTTTTCCACTGGAGGATCTTCTATGAAATACTACTACTAATAATACTGCAGAACACAGAGGTATCATGTTGCATTTTTCACTCTCCTGTGAGTTTTAGACCATTGCTGTTGCTGAGATGTTCTCTGTTTCGACTGTGTAAGTGATTATCTGATAATATTTATACTTCCCCTCTTGCACCTTTGGTGTAACCTTTCAAGTGAGTAACTCAGTATATCAAGTCCATTTGAGGTAATCTCTGAGCTGTCTAATTGTACAGTGTTCCATTGTTGGTACTCAGTGCCTCATTTGGTAGTTTTTCTCCATGGATTTGAAATACACAATGCAGAAATTACATACATTATTTCTAAATATATCTTCTGTTTAGCTGTAATCTTCAGAGTTAATATGATTATTATTATTCTCATGAGTGAAAACAAAATGCTCCCCTAATCCTCATAAATTAAGAAACAGTATTTGTTTCACCATTTATTACACTGTGTTTTTAGCCTGATATCCATGTGCTGTAGGTGGTACTTACAACTTTTAGAGCTTTTTGAGTAATTCAAGTAGTGCCCCTGTGATCTGTTGAGTGGTAGTTTCACTGCAGAAGATGCCTTTAGCTCTTTCTGATTTGCTTTCAAGAACAAATTTCCCTTTTATTAACATGTTTACAAGGTTACAGCTCTCTAAGTTGTGGTAACTTGAGATACTCACAGATGAACATGGAAACTATTAATTAGTGTCAAAATTAGGTGTGAGAAACTCCTGCCTCCCAGATTTCTGTCTGATCCATGACAGCAGGTGTCCCTTTGGAGCACCACAATTCTGAAAAGGATTCAATAACAGATGTCAGAAGTTTGTTGATTTTCAGGAGAGCATTATGGAACAAGTGTGAGAGACTGAAATGTTATGGTTAATGGCTTAAACACTGTTCCGAAGAACTTCTTGCCCACTTTGGCAAAAGTGTATAAAGAAGCTGTGACCACCTAAGCCCACACTTACCTGAATATGCCTCCAGACTGGAACTTTGGGCTGCGGGTTAATCTGCCTAAGAGGTCTTGAGATAAGATAAACTGACACCAGATCCAATTATCTCAGGTGTAGGTGTAGGTGTAAGCACGGCTGAGGGAGAGGAATGTATCCACAAGGAAAGCCAAACCCAGCAGCTGTCCTGAAAATCATCTCTGGCAGGGTTCAGGGTGGGGAAGGGCACAGCCCCCGGGCTCATCTGCTGAGGCCAGGCTTGCATACACTGCCCCCAAGCAAGGAGGAGGGAGAGAGTTTTGGGTGTGTGGCATAAGCTCTGGTCACACACCCACCCTCCCTCACACAAACTGGCTCAGGTGTAAACTCCCCACCCCGGGAAGGCCACATCCAGGGGACATTCACATGGGAGACAGCTGAGGACGTGTCACAAAACATCAAAGAGCCTCAAACCACCCCTGAGACTGATTCCCCACGCCCTCCACCTGGCTGAGGATGGCTGCACTGATGCAAAGTGACGCAACAGATTCAGAGTCTGTTGAAAGAGACTGTGTCAAACTTGCCCCCCCAGGGGAGGTGCCTAGGCATTCCCACGTGTCCAAACACATATTAATCCATTGGACTCTATGCTTTGCAGGACTCTCACCACCAAGAAGACCAGAATAACAGGATCAACAGACAGGATGCCATGGGGATCCATGGAGTGGTGATATTTTCTACTTAATCTGTTGCTCTGTTACTCTCTATCTCTTGCCCACTCCCCCTCTTTCTATTTTTTTCTCTCTCTCTTCACATTTACTGTTAAATTAAAGCCATACTATTGCCATTGACAAACAGTCTCATTTGCACTTTAATTTGGGCAGAGGTATTTCTCTAATAATTTTGATAACCAGATCATAAGTTCCATTTTTTAAAGGAGCTTATGCAGCAGTGGGGGAAGATGTTGGAATATTCTTTTGGTTTCAGTGCAGTGGTGTTTGATCTCTATATCTGTGATGAATATTCTTGTGCCAGGAATTGCTTCCTTATTTACCTACAGCAGTGATTAATATGTACTAGCAGATGTCTTAGTTTTGAGAGCAAGGATTGTGTGTCAGAGCAAAGAATGATAAGGGAAGTACATAATGACCTGACCAAGTATTTGAGACACTCTCAAGGAGAAGAGATTCATTAGGAGACCCAGAACCATATCCAAATAAGTCTGTGAAAATAATTAGCATAAATGCATGTATTCAGGCAATGTAATGAATATGTAATACAAATGTGATGAATATGTATTATTTTCAAGAAAATAACTTGTTCTGTTAGGTTGCTGAGTGTGTATTGCTTTATGAGCAATCTCCATACTTCCACCACTGTTACTAAAGTAATGTTGGCTTTCTAACATAGCAAACTGGTTGGAGATTTATTTCACATTTTTCAGTGAGAAGAGGAAGAAGGAGGCATTGAAATGTGTGAGATATTTGAGAACTAAATATTAGGCTGGCAAGTGTGTTACAGGGCAGTGAAGCAGTGCCCAGTGTTATTTGCTAGTGGCTGTATGGACTGTCTTCATGGTCACTGCATGAATTGCTTTACTAGCAATTGCTGTCAGTGGACATCAAAGAGTTTGGGACAACTGTCATTTTCAGAAGAGATAGGTAATTGAATAGGCTGAGCAGTGTGATAGGAAAACAATTGGATAGCTCCTAAAAAACCATGTCCTATTACATTCACATTGTACATTTAAATAAGATCTCTCCTTGCAGCTATGAAGAGGAGTAAGATTAAAACAAAGATTTTTCTCAGGTAGTCTGTATGCATTAAATATTTAGTTCATGCTCACTTGATTTAACTGAGCATTAAAAAAGAAGTCTTTTGATGTTGAGAGGAAGATATTGCTTCTCACAGTGAGTAGACAAGAAAGGATGTGCAGATGAACATTGTGCTGGTTGGTCATCTGTTACGTAACTAAGAACATTTCTGAAACTTTGAAAAGGAGATGGTCTACAAGGTGTCAAAAATAATGCATGCAGGAATTGAAAATCTCCATTCATGCAGTGGTGGCTATTTGGATCATCATAACAATCATTGTGACTATAGCAATGAAACTGGTTGTTATTATAACACATTTTCACTTTCAAGGCTTTGTAATTTTTGCAATTATGTTGAAAGCTCAAGACAGCCTTACCCAACCTGAGAAAGATTTCAAATATGTGTTTAGCCTTTCAAGGCTGTGTTTGAGTGATTTACTAGAATGTTTAACTTTCAAAGAGAGTGCCCATTTAGAGCATTAGTGGGGGAGTGCATTGATTTATCAGCTCAAATCCTAGGCTTAAGTGAACTCAGGGAAAAAAGAAGTGAAATAATTCAAACAGCAATCAAAATGTGAATAAGCTACACTTTAATACTTTTGAAGTGTAAAATCACCACTTTTTCATATCTGATCACTTTTGTCAGTTTAAGAGAACTTAAACATCACTCACTTTGGAGTTGATGTCCACAAGATCAATTCATCAGCAGATAAAGAACAGCAGCCAAGAGCACGCTTTGGTGATAGCTTTCAAATGAAATTACTGCTCAAATAGACACGGGAAGCAAAATAAGACCTCTCAAAGTTGAAAGATGAATAGACAAGTTCACAATTATTAATTAGATTAATCAACTTTCTTAATAAATGTGTAGTTTATAAAAATTAACTTCTGAAGGAAGATAATTTAAAAGGAAAATCAGCATATTTTAGTATTACTTGTAAAGTGATGGGGCAGACTTTTGCTTTTTCCAGCATTAGAAGTTTGATCTAAACACATCCAAAAGAAGCCTATAGTCTTAATTTCCATCTCCATACTGACTTGATGTAATTTTTTCCCCTTTATTCCATATCACAATATGGGATTTGTGTTGTTTACGTTACCCAATTTGTTATAAAACTCATTTCTTCACACTTTAACATCTATTTTTTAATTTTTGCTGATACATATTTCAATCTCTCCCTTAGCCTAAATCTCATGATATTCCCCTTTTACCAGGGGATGGATGGTCCTGCTTGTCCCTTTACACTGAAAGGCACCTTAGCCTGTCCTTGTGACCACATCCCTCCCTCTCCACATTCCTGCAGGGGTTCACCATCTTGGTTCCACCAAATTCAGTGCTGCTGCACTCTGCTCTTCTGTTTCAATGACATTACCTGTCTTCACTTCAACATCTCTATTTCCCCTGTTTGGTTTTTTTTTATTCTCAAAATTCCTGTGAAATGCTTCCTTCTTCTCCTCATTTTCTGTAATTAGACTAAAGATTTATTAGCCAGGGACTGTTTCTAATAACATGCATGCAGAGTGCCCAATTCAATAAGGTTCTTATTGTTGTGAGAATCTCTCTGCTTTATGCATATGAGCCTGAATAACCCATTCTGTAAAGGCACACCAGACTACAGAGCAAAACCACATAAAAATATGGAGTGGTCAGCACTGGTGCTACTGCCTCTGGTCCTCCAGTATGAATAACCAGGTAAGATATCATGGCTGAGCTGCCTGCTGGTGCTACTTGGCAGGTCACCAGAGCAAGGCTCGAGCTCACTGCTGGATATACTGCAGTTTCTTATCAGCTCAGCTGACACCTCTATCCATAAAGATGCTGTAAAACAAGTAAAAAATAACATATTCAATAATTAATTCTTCCTGGACTGGAACTGTATTGTCTGGATAAGGGTGATTCCTGAATTGATACTGTTGTGTAAGCTGAACTTCACTCCACTTGCTGGCTGATGCAGAAAAGGGGAATCTATAGACAAAGCCTTTCTATAAGTTTGGATTTCTGTCACTATGAAGACATCTCTTCTCCTTAAATCTAGTGAGAGGAAGGAAAAGGACCTGAATGTTCCTGCTGCTTTAGGAATGAAAGACAACACAAGAAGGAGAACTTTTTGGTGCTTTTTGGTCCTACTTTGCAGTTGAGCTTATATGCATTTGAACTTGATATTTTTCTTTTCCCTACTGGGTGTGGCAGCACCTCTTCCACAGATGCCCTAGAGGAGAAAACAAAAAAAATCCCTATATATGAACATTTATCTTAAGGAAAAATTCTCAAGGTGTTGCTAAGGAAGTGGATATGAAGGTAAGTATCTCAGGCTATTTCTGCCCAGAGATGGTATTCACAGGTCCTTGCAACCATTTCCTCTCCACTCATTTGTGATTAAGAGATCTTCTTAATTCTTTTGAATTTAATGCATTTTAAAATCTTCTTGATTTTAAACAAAGCTAAAAATGGAATTTTCTAGCTAATAAAAGTACCTTAACTATTATTAGTATCTTGGCACTCTCTCTAGGTTGTGAATCTGTTGGGACTAATTTACTGAAGCCCTATTATTTAGGTATTAATCATATCAGACTTCCAGCCATGTCTGTCAATTGCTCAAAATAAGTGTAACATTATTCTTTTTCACATGCAATGTCTCCAACTTTCCAACTGTCAGATAAGAAAGAAAAAAAATTATGTGGCACTCCTTTGGAATTCAAATGTAATACCACATTCATTCCCAATCTAGCACATTTAAGACACTGTCAGCCTAATTCTCTGTGGGAGTATATTAGTGCAGCTTCACTTATACCAGCAACAGGCTCTGCTGATTGATGCCAGCTGAGAAACTCTGCAAGGTACACGTGAGGAACGAGCACAAACCTCGAGAAAAGTAGAACCCCTTCACCTCTTTGCCTTCATTTGTGAGCTCCAGGTTAATGGTCCTTGCTACTCTGACTCTTTTTTCAATGAGATTTTAACACCTTTCCTAGCCTAGGAGATTCTCTCTTTTCTTCCAAGGTGGACGAAAATTGTTCAGAAAACACTTCAGGAAAATTTCGGCTCTCGTCTGCAGATGGTAGGGATACATTCAATGTCTATAACATTCAGAATTAAGTTATTAGTGATCCTCAAAGTTAGGAATATGCTAATTGACAATCAGTAATATTATTTTAACTAACAAAGGATTTTCCTTGCTTTGACTTTTTTGTTACTGGTATTTGTCCCACAAAGCCTCTTTTGCTTTTGTCATTTACACAAACCGTATGACAAAGAACCACAACCCTTTCAACAGATAAATAAATTGCTTCGCCTCCTACCTACTGGCATTATTTCCCCATAGATCACATTCATCTCTAATTCCTGTAGTTTCTTTTTCTACTTTAGTCCACCCACATTTAACACAGCACTGGACAACACACTGACCTCATGATGTCTAATCCCTTAGGCTTGTCTGTCTGCCCATTTTGTTTATGAGGGTGCAAAAGACTGGAGTAGTATCTCCAGGCTTGCATGCTCTTGGTGCTGTCTGTGCAAGCTTGCTATTATATGGTGCTTCCCTGGCCTCACACATTAAGTACTCAACTACTAGCATGGAGCAATGCCTCAGAACTTTTACTCCTCATTGAACTGAGATCAAAAACCTCTTTTTTTCTTCAGGGGAATATTTATCTCTTCCTCTACTAATTTTTTTTTTTTCACCAAAAGGCAGAAGATAGATTTGTACATTTTAGTTCTTCAGACTTTACTTCAACTCAGATTCTTACATGCCAAGATTGTTTTACAATACGAGGAAGCTCTACTTCTACTCTGTTAAAACTCATTTTTCTCGTTAGTTAAACAAAAGATAACGTTCTTGTTTTAACGTTTCTGCTAGGAGAAGCAGCCATTTTTAGTCCTGAAATCGCCCTGGTGCCTTAGGTTATATTGTCAACATCTGAACTGAACCCATCTTTCCAAGCCAAACACAACCTCAGCAGCAGTACCCAGCTAGGATCCCCACTGCCTTTCTAGCAGGCACACAGCTCCCATCTGGGTCATCCATACCCATCACCATATGCTACCACTATCCATGATTATATGGCAAAAGAGCATTCCTTTGTTATGCTTTCCCTGGCTATTCAGGGCTACAAATCACATTTGTGTAGTGACGCTCACCAGAAAGGTTCTTTATTTGTGAAGGTATGTGCAGCTGTGCCTAGACACTGTGTGCTGGGGAGGAACTCTGCACAACTCTGCATGTGCAAATACAGAGTAAACAGTGCATTAATGCAGACCCACCTGGCTTGTCCTTTCTGCAGACAGGAAGAGAAAAGAGTTTATATTAATACACATAAACTTGCAGCAAGACCCATCATACACATAAGTCCCAGCTCTGTAGGCTAGACTTCCACAGCTATAAACACCATTAATCACTGCAGTTTCCTCATCCATATACTACTATTCCTTCTCCAATAGTCAACCACTATTCTTTTCTCTCCCTCTTTTCATTCAACCAGTGGTTTTTCCACTTTTTTTCTGCATCCTGGCTCCCCTCCATCTTGTGCTAAGTCCTGTGATACAGGTATTCTCATTTTCTGGGGTCAGGTTCATCCCGGAGAATCGCTTTTTTTAATCCTAAAAATAATGTTCATCTTTTGTGCTCCAGATTTCTCCCATTTCATTCCTTCTCCTTCCCTCCTCTTTAATAAGCACTTACCATCTCCTTCTCGGAAGAATTTTGTGTTGCCAATAAAGTCTTCCTTGTCTGACTACAGCACTCTGCTTTACAAATGCTTTGTTCTGCAGTTGAACAAAATTGTGAGCCAACACACATTCATTCTGGACAACTGGGAGCTTTGGGCTTGAGCATGAACTTGAAAGCAAGGTAACACAACTGCAGAAGACACCTGAGCAGGGAAATTTCTTACATGACGTACGTGCTGCTGTTCTCTTCAGTTAATCTTGATGGGAGTGGTAGTGTAAATAATTCTACTGTGAAAATGGTAAGGCTTCACAACTTTTGTATATCTTCCCAAATACTGGAAAATATATCAAATGTCAAGCCAACATGAATTATAGGATAGGTGAGCATGATATTCCTTTTCAATCAGAAAATTGTATACCTGTCAGACGCTGTTACATGACAACCCTCATTTGTATATGAAAGCAAAATCATCTTTTAAACTCTGAATTTCTGAAATTCGGGAAGTCATTCGAAATGAAAAATATTGAACATATAAAGAAAAGATGCAGAAAAAATCACTTTTCAATATTTTGACTGCCCATCTTCATGTCAATTAAGTTTCTATTGAATGTAGAATTTTGGTTTAGATCACTTCCTGTATTAAAATTCTGTTATTGAGAAAGTACATAGTAGCCTTTGGCATCAATGAATAAAATTGATGCCCTATAAGAAAAGGGCAGCTTGACTGATAAGAAGGAAAAATATTATTTATTCGATGTCAAGATTTATAAAATGTTGTTTATTTACCTTTTCATTTTTCACTTCTACAACTTAGTCTATGAAATATGCAACTGTACAATGTCTACAAATGGATTGGTGGCTTGTTAGTAATCCTCAATGGATACAATATGCATGCAGTGCTTCTGAAAGACATCCACTGAAACCATCTCATTACAATTTTTCTTTTACATTTGTCTATTTTTTATTAAACACAATAAAAGACCTCTGTCATTCTCAATGCTCCTAGCTTTTATCTAAATAGCTGAGTACATCGTTCATGTTTTCTGTTTCCTTTGTACCTGGAATCTGATTTTTAAAAATACAGCATATTTTAATTAAAGAAATGTGTGCATATATGCAAGGGAAGATAATAATAACTGCATTACTGTAGAAGCTTGTTAATTTGCATTAACGATAGGGAAAGCTATGGTGAATTACAGAATTTTGCAAATTAGCATCAAACTGAATAAATAATGAAAACCAGAGGGTAGTTAATCCACAAAAGTTTCATTAATTCCTTTTATGGGTTGTAATTTGGCTATAATTATCTGCATTTTTGTTTTTCTTTTGTTAAGAGCTAGTGGAATTTCTGATGTGTTATGAGGCTAAAAATGATTTCTGCTCCACAAAGTTTATAGTCAAGAGGAGACCTGCAGAAAAACAATCAACTATTCTGGAAAATACACAGGTGAGGATGATTCTTTCTCATCATCATCCATACCCATTGCTGAGGTCTTCCAGCAATGAGCATGATAGTATTGGTCTGCATACTGGAACACAACCTACAGAAAGAAAAAGTAGACACTGGAAGAAATAGAAGGGAGTTTTGGACTGTTCATATAGAAGTGGAATGCAGATTAGTGAGGTTTTGAGGTATGATGCAATTAAAGTGAAACTTATCACAGTATAATTTCCTTTAAATTTAAAATAATTCAAAGGTGAATATGGATGTATCTTTTGCAAATAGGTCCTGAAATCTTAAAAAACTGTAGCAGATTGTGTTTTAACTACCAAAGGAGATATTTCATCCTAGTTTTTTATAGAATCATAGAATGGGTAAGGCCACCCAGTCCGACCTCCCTGCTCAAGCAGAGTCATCCTAGAGCACGTTGCTCAGGATTGTGTCCCTGTGGCATGTAACAGGCTAAACAATACTGGGCTCAATATTGGACCTTGGGGAACACCACTAGCAACAGGTCTTCAGCCTGTGCCACTGAACTCTGCCAGTTCTCAATCCACCTCGCTATCCACTCATCCAGCTCACCCTCTCTGAGCTCACCTAAGAGGATGTCATGGGAAACCTTGTTGAAAACCTTTCTGAAGTCCAGGTAGGCAACACCCACTGCTCTCCCCTCATGTCTCCAGCAGTTGTCCCATCATGGAAGCTAATCAGGCTGGTTAAGCATGACTTCTCTTTGGTGAATGCATACTGACTACTCCTGATCCCCTTCTTGTCTTCTACATGATTAAAATGGCATCCAGAACATGCTGTTCCAGGTGAGGCTGACTGGCCTGTTCCTCCTTTTCTCCCTTTTTGAAGACTGAGGTGACATTTACTTTCTTCCAGTCCCCAAGCCCCTCTCCTGACTGCCATGATCTTTCTAAGATGAGAGTGCAATAACAATAGTGTGGGCCAGTTCCCTTGGCACCCTTTGGCAAATCCCATCAGAGCCCATGCAGATGTCAAATTTGACTAAATGGTCTCTGGCCTGAACAATGGAAACATTCTTCAAACAATGGAAAGTCACCCTTCCTCCAGACCTTCTCCATGGTCTCCTAGGTCTGGGATTAGATATCAGGAAGGCTGGCTTTGTCAGTGAAGACTGAACGAAAGAAGGTGTTCAGTATCTCAGATTTCTTTGAAATGTCTTCTGCAGAGTTTCCTGTTCCATTCAGTGGTGGGTCCGCATTTTCCTTAGTATTCCTTTTGTTATCAATTTATATTGAAATTATATAGAAATTAATTTAAAAAGTTCTTATTGTCCTTGAAGTTCTTGTTGTCCTTGACATTCTTAGCCATATTTAATTCCAAATGGGCCTCGGCCTTTCTCATTTCATTTCTGATAACTTTCCTGTATTCATCCCAGGCATCCTGTCCCCTACACATCATGTATCTCCTGCTTATGTGTGAGTTTTCATAGGAGTTTCTTGTTCAGTGATGCAGGTCTCCTGCCTCTTTTGCTAAATGTCTCATCAATCCTCTAGGATACATTCCCATATGATTATTCCAAGAAGATCCCTGAAGAGGGTAAAGTTAGCTGTCCTGAAGCTCAGGTGTGTAACCTTTTCATTGCTCGGCTCCTTGCAGGTACCCAATTCCTTGATCTTGTGGTTGCTGTAGTCAAGGCTTCCCCCAGTGCTCACATCTCCAGACTTTCCTTGTTTTCCACCATAAGGTCCAGCAGCACACATCTTTCTGCACTGGCTTCTCAATTACTTATTATTGTCTTTTAAAGTACAAGAATTGCGGAGGGAAGAAAGTGACAGGATTTATTTTGTTTTTACCAGAATGTAAAAATTAAGGCAGTAACATTATAACAAATTCCATCTTATACAGCTTCAGTTACACTGGCAGTGGACATTCAGACCACTTGATTGTGTCTGCCCCAGAAATGATTGGTGCACAGTTGCCTGTGTCGTGTGTCTAAACTAGAAGTGATGGTGTTTTTTTCACTTTTGGTGTAAATTTTGACCCAGATAATGTGCTGGGGCACAGCAGGTCACAGTAGTACAGATGGTGCTGGCCTCACTGTCACACAAATGGCTCTGTAAGCTGCCCTTACCTTGCTTCAGCTTGCCAAATGCTCAGGCTACCTCCAGCCTCCAACTGCCAACTGTTTCATCAAACCTTCTTCTGCCTGACTGTGGATTGTCAGGATAGAACCTAATTGAAAAAGAAGCATGCTTTAAAAGAAGCAGCTTTAGAAATTCTCTGCAAGTCTATTTCCCACAGAGAATGTGAGGAAGGCACAGACATCTCTCCAGGTGAACCCCTGTTCTGCTAAATTACCTAGTTCTGGATTTGTTCCCAGGCAGTCACAGGTCATCTACTTTGCATACATGTTACATAAGACCCAGGCTCTCCTGAGCAAGCTATGTCCTTCTGAGAAAAAATTTATGGAATAGTTCAAGGGTAGTTGCTTGGGGTTTCTGTTCCCCTATGTAGAATGGACGAGAGCATTGGTAACACTGTTTCTATGGAAGCGTCTTAGCTAGTTACTGCACAGCTACAAAGTATTAGTAACCTCTGTAACTGATGTGGGGCTTTTTTGTGGGCTGTTCCAGAAAAACATGGCACATGTTCATGATAAATGTCCTCAAGGTGTTCACTTCTGCATTATCTAAATGCTAGCTACTATTTCAGCCAACCTGGTCACGTTTGAAAAAACTGCAGTGTTCACTGAAGTACAGACTTATACCACAGTGCTGTTTGGTACTTCGCTGGTTGGCATCACACTGTTTACTCCATGCAGCTATGAAAATCCGCTCTGATAAATTTGGAGTGATGATTATAACATGCTTCATTTGGATTTGGACATGTCTGTCCTAATCTGGGGGGCAGATGAACTTTTGCAGCAATTCTGTGCCCATGTCCTCCCACAGGTCCAGGTTCTGTTGATACAATTGGCCTTTGTTTGCTTGGATGGCAGTGTGTTTCTTCTTAATTGCCATAAGTAGTGTGCACCAGAACTGCCAGTTGATGAATGATGAATCTGTGATACTGTTTGTGCTCCTGCAGCTTCTGCTCTGCCATCCACTGCACAGAATGGTTCCACCCTGATCACCCTCACACATGAATTCATACAAGCAAGATCACACTGTGGAGCTGGAAAACAGACTATGAAAAAAAAAACCCAACAGTTTCACATCTAAGTAACTGCAATATTAATTCATTTCTGACAGTACGGGCAGATAGCATATCTGACTTTGCAGTATGCCGGAATATTCTGGATTATTTGTCCAAGTCTGCGGCAGCTGTTGAGAAAAAGCACCTGTGAAGGAACACTACCTGCGCTAATATTTGATTTATCTGAAAATGGATCACTTGAACAGCACAGATCATGGGAATGAGATAGCACAAAACTAAGTGCTTAGGAAGATGGGGAATAGGTACAGTGCAGGAACAGATATTAGGTATACAAGGGGCCATTCAGGGTCCAGGTGTAGAGGAACGAAGGCAAAGTATGATGGGATTTATTACAGTTGGATTTAGTTCAAGGAGAACTCTCTCCAGCAAGACGTTAATTTCACAAAAGATTTCATGAATCTCAGTCTCCTGTTAAAAAAAATAGCAGTCAGAAAATAGAGGAGATGCAGTAAACCATTAAAAATGGAGGCTCATTTGATATGAATTTCTCTTGTTACTTTAGTGTCCCACTTAATAAAAAACCTAATATGGAAAACACTATAAATATGTCACTCATCATAAAGCTGCTTTAAGCAATGAGAATGTAGTGACATAGCAGGACGAGTGTAGGCACTAAAATAACATACACAGTAATTCTGCTCTCTCACCCAAGAGCTGAAGAAAATGAAGTGATAGTAAGACTACAATGGCTGCAATCACTTATTTTATTCATGCTCCACTGAAGTTTGATGCACATGCTCCTGCCTGTACTACACATTTGTGTTAGATAACTGGCAGTATTTTAGTAATGGGAATAGATATGTGTGAATGCAGGATTAAAACTTCCTTTCTTCTCTCAATGCTATTTATATTTCAAGCCTTCTTGTGTCTACCCATGTCATAGCAAAATGTAGCTCTCATTTTAGTAATCGTGTTTTTCATTGTCATCCTACTTGTTTTCTCAGTTTACTTCCACAAGTTTTTTTCTTTGATATTGTATTTCAATGTGTTTGTCACAACACTTCATCTCAGTTCTTTTCAGTCGAATATGACATGAAGCTGTTACCTTTCTTCACATCTTTTCACTTCATTCTTCCCTTTCTATTATTTGTTCATTCTTTACCTTATTCTTCTTTACAGTTATTTTTCAGTCCCTTTTCCCTTTCTTCTTCCGACTCAGCTCTTTATCTATGCTTCTCCTTTTTCTTACTGAATGCTCTTTTTCTCTCTTGACTCCTCTCCTTTCTTTTCCCATTAGCTGCTCAGCCAGACATTTCTCATTTTTGTTTTCTTCCCACTCCATCATTTGTTTGATTTTATACCTGTAGAAGTATCCTCAGATGTACCAAAATGGAGGGGAACTCGTAAGCAAACGGTGGAGAACTGGATAATTGAGAAAGGGAAAAATGGCAAACCATGAAATAGGAAAGTATGGTGGTTTACAGGCAAAGACGGTCCCTTTGGTGGCTAAATGGCATTGTCTAGCACATATCACTGAAACACTGGAGCTTCCTTTCTGAGAGTGAGGTCTGGGTCTAATGTCAGCCCAGTTGGTGGGAACATGGTGCTAATGACACCTGATTGTGGGTTTGATACCCTTACGGACCATTCACTTTAGAGCTAGACTTGATCCTTGTGGAGCTCTTCCAACTCGGAGCATACTGTGAAACCTGTGTGGTGAGATGGATGGCTTTATCTGAGACAAGAGGCACAAGGTTGCTCTTTCTGCAAGCTCCATGACAAAGTGGAGACATTTGATTTTTTTTTGTCTTCTTAAGCTGCCCACAATACCTCTGAATTTTCTTCTTAGATGCTTTCCTTCCTGCAGCTCAGTGTTGTGAGCAAATGCAATATCTGTCAGTGTTTTGTCAAAGTGTCATTCTGGAAACTACTTTGGTGGATAGCAAGGCTCTGTTAAACCTGGTGTGTGGTATCATGCATGTTTTTTTGTTAATAAACTTCTTTGAAAGATTTTTATAGAGCTGGCATGTAGTACCTACCATATAATAATGATGTCATACCACATGGCATTTCAGGAGCTGGTACAACAGCTAAGTACGGCCCAATTAGTGCTGTAACTGTGTAGCAGCAGAATCAATGTAGAAATCTCTGATGGAATTCCTGTGAGGGTAAGAAAGGACAAGTAAGCAGGCATAATGTATTGCTATTAATCAGTAAACATAATGATGCTAGTATAACATCTCCTCAAGTAGCCCTAGTACAACATATGCTGCATTAGTAGCAGATGTCACAGATTCTGAAACCTTATATAACATGCACGATCTCTAATCTCTACAAAAATTTAAAAAGTCACTTCCATGTGAAAAATATATCCATAGCTTAGCATTTTCTCTGCTCTTGTTAGGAAAATTTGAGTACTAGTATTGTATTTTGTTGGGGAGACAGTCAAAAGTACTGGCCAGAAACACAGTATAAGTTTAAGGTTGAAAACAGATACAATATGTCACATTGTGGAGGAAATACTTTCCCACATGTATCAGTTTTACATTGTAGAGCAGTGTGTTTGGGTGGGAGCAAGAGATGCTGTAGACAGTGGGTAGACGGAGGTTGCAATGATGGTGAGAATATCTAACACAACATTCTCCTCAGACTAGATGCTAAAATTGTACTTCTCTAGAAAAATGCTATTATTAACATTGTGTCTGAAAAGAGTGTTCTTAGCTTATATAAATGAAATCTGGATAATGCCTTTAAAGTCAGGTTTCCTTTACTCTATGACTTATTCAGTATCTAAGAAAAAAATCGACGAGAAGGTGTCAGTGTTTACATTGTGACTGTTTAGTTGTTTGAAGTCATAGGCTTAATTCTTTTGTTTTTGGTTGATTTTCATATTAAGATCCTGATGATGTAATTAGCTATAGAAACTTAAGACGTTCATATTCTTTGTGGTTTTTTATAATTGTGGTTCAAAGAAAAGACTGATAGGAGGGTAGTGCATGAAAATTGTATCTCAGAGAAATAAAAATCCACTGGATCATAGATAAAACTGGTAAGGGGACATTACTTCTTTATATACAACATTACTGATATATGTACTAGAATGTATGTGTTCAAGGTAAATATTTAGATTCTGCTAATGTGTTTGGAAAAAAATAGGAGAATTACAAGCATGATATTAGCTGGGAAGCCTCCCATCCCTTCCATTCTGTAGCAAATGTTAGAGAGTTTAGAAGCTTAATGTATTCAGTAAAATTAAGGTGATAAGCACATGAATTTGCTTTTTAATTTCTTCCCTGAAAGACAATAAATTTTACTTTGTCTGACTGTAGGATAAAACTGTCAAGATGAATAGTTGCCATGCAAAAGTGTGTCTGTCCATACCCTGAACAAAACATAAAAAAGAGCCTGATCATAATTTATAAACTTGCTCATGGCCAGTAAATTTCTGACACCAGAGAACTTTTGAATCTAGTTTAAGAATGCAAAATGTAGGTTTTTCTCCAGGTGAAAGAAATCCACACAAAAAGTTAGTTTTAAAAGCAAAAAGAATTTAATCTTGTTCTCTTGCTAGGGCATAAAGATCACTTCTGGGTGACTTTACTACCATACATTGCAGTTATGTTTGCCAGTAGTTCTGTCTACTGAGATTTATTCATTCCCCTGGAAGTAGGTTTGAATAAGTAAGTGGTGGATATTGCTATGCTTATAGTAAAGCCATGGGTACTCTGAAGAATATAAGGTCATATGAGAGAGACCTTAAATTCACCAGTAGAATCATTTGAACTGGGAGTGAAAGCAGAGGCTCAGTTGTAGCAGACAGAAGAGTTCAGAGATGCCTGAACCTGCCCAAGGGCTTCATTTTCCTTTGAGGTCTCCAATGGAGAACTGAACACCCTGTATGGACAACAGACCAGCAGCAGAAAACTGCTTCTGAATATCTGGGGTGCTCAATAGATGAGCATCAGGGCAGTGGATGTTATACTGAACTCAAGTGAGACTTTGAGCCATTATCTGACTAGATAGCTCTTATTTGTAATTTCTTCAGAAAATTGCTATTCATATCAAGAGATGATTTCTCTTTCTTTAATTTTTTTATTTTCCTTTTATTTAGGCAAAAATGTATTTAGTGTTTATAGGACAGTGAAGGATTTGACACAGACTTCCTGAATGTTGCTGGAGAAGAAAGAAGTTTTAGGAAGTATGAGAATGTGTTAATGGTCTGAGCCACAGCTATACTTATTGGACTCTTTAACTAAAGAATTGCATAAAAATAATTATTCTGATTCTTCCTGCTACCAATATTAAGCACATACTGCTGAAAAGATAAAATATGTTTCCATTCAGCCATAAGTCTGCAGAAAATTGAACATATACCCCAAACTGAAATATGTCTAAATGGGGGAGGTAGGGGGAGGGGGAAGTACCTCAGAACTTTCTAAAATGTTTTTTAAGAATCCCTGAGTCACTGTTTTCTACCTTTTAACCAGTTTTAGGATGAAAGAATATGTAGAGAAGGTTGAAAAAAAAGTTTCAATATTGATAGGGGAAAAAATGCAAGATGAAAATATGAACAGGTCAGTGTCTGTGACATCACACCTGGATAGATGTCCTGTTGGGTTGTGCAGAATTCCATCACCTAAAAACAAAAAAGTGCTACAATGATGACAATAAATTATCAATTAAATCTCTTCAAGTCTTGTTTATTGAATAATTGAACTTAAAACCTAAACTGACCAAAAAAGACATTTCATTGATAAAATATTCTCCTGAGAAATATGTGGCTCTGGAACAACGTGATTCATGTTCAAAAATAAGTCTATACAAAATCAATGTGGTGTGCACTAAATGAACTAAAGACAGGCTAAATTACATGTGTCGAAGACTGCAGCTAATGGAAAACCTTCTCAACCAAATGAAAATTTTCTTCCTTATGAGTTAATGCTGATTGTTTGTCCTGGCCCACTGCCACTCATTCTCCTTATCAATGTCCTAGAGAAAAAGTGAAATATTTAAAACCATCAAATCTTCAACTGTTTTGAAAACAAAAGTGGTCAAGGGCAGCTGTTGTGGCAAGCATTGTACACTCAAACAATGCATATTTTAACACACTCAGATTCAAAGTCTTTGATCTTAGTCTAATGAAAATTCACTGCTGTAAAGCACACTTCTTTCCTTGTGTGATTTTGTAAATATTCTGGAAAATTTGAGAATTTTCAAACACTTTAGAAAGATAAAATGAGTGCATTCTTGTTCTGCAACCATCTCCCTTACCTTATTAAGTCATGAAAAGCATGCAGATTTCAAGCAATAT
The DNA here is from genome assembly GCA_013397155.1 of Irena cyanogastra. Classification (NCBI taxonomy): domain Eukaryota; kingdom Metazoa; phylum Chordata; class Aves; order Passeriformes; family Irenidae; genus Irena; species Irena cyanogastra. The sequence goes on along the minus strand of VWZV01001337.1, from coordinate 705,387 downwards.
CTTTTGATGACTGGTGAGGATGAGAAGAGTTGTTCATAGAGAAAGTTGTTCTTAGAGTTAGTAGGAAGCAAACACAAGCTTTATGGATCAGGAGGGATTTTGTCATAGTCACTAATCTTGATTTTCCCATCTAATTGAGCATGTCCTTTTTGCCCCTTTCTCCTGAAATGCCAGAATTCTTTGTGTCTGAAGGGGACCAGTTTCTGTCTAAATAAGTGTTTGAAAACCAGCTTCCACAAATCCACCACGTTCAAAGGAAGTGTTACAATTAAATTATGAAGTGCTGAAATCGTGTTCTTCCCTGTGATAAAGACAGAAAAGAGCAAAGTTCTGCCACCTGCATAAAGAAACTGAGTCCAACAATTCATTTGGCACCTTCTGTGAGGTTTTGAACTTCCAGCTGTCAAAGACTTCCATGAGTTATTTCACAGCATCCTGAAGTGAAGAGGACTTTGGGGGGAAAGCATTGTTTGTGATGTTCTTAGCTTAAGAACATAGGCTGAATTTTATTAAGTAGTTTCTTTCTGCTTAAGGAATCAGCCAGTGTCTTCCCATATGATTCTGTAGAATTGAGATCCAATGAATAAAATATTCCACTTCGTCATAAAATATGATGTTTATTAAATGCACATTTAAAAAAATTTACTGGATACATGCAGAGCTTGCAGTGTATTAGGTAGGACTGGATTAATCTGCCTAGCTCTAGTAGAGTTTATTTGTAAAACATAACTTACTGTGCTGTCGTAGGATACATTATACTGGCACTGCATGCCAGGATTTTATAGTGACGATTACAGCTTTCAGCAGTCAAGCGACAAACTCCATAAAAGTACTCTGAAATTGCATTTTTGAAATTCCATCCCTGCCTACAACTATAAACTCTGAAGAACTGAAATTTTATTAAAATAGCTCAGGAGTATTTAATTTTCCTCTACTCTCGAGCTGCTACCTTATTACACCTATTCTGTAAGCTATTAAATGTTCAGTCCTGTAAAGCCTGCACTTGATCTTCAGAATGTGCAGAGATGCCAAGGTATGACTGAAGAAAACATGGAAAAGCAGAGGTGAAAAATGCTTTTGACTTTGTTGTGTTACAACTTCAAATGAGAATGCACAATCCTACTCTCTCTGTATCCACAGTAACAGGAGGGAGAATGAAGGAATAGAGTTGATTTAATTGTGCAGACATAAATAAAATTTTCAGGCCAGGAAAAAAGAAGCCACTGCCTAAACACTAGACCATTTTCTAGTACATCCAGCCACCTAGAGAAGGAGCTTATCATCTCATTATGACACAAAATCAATTATCTTGCAAAGTCAGAAATAAGATCATGAAAGAGCAATGTGTTGCATCTACAAAGGTTGCATATATCCAGTTTGGTATTTAGGATATCAGACTTAATGAAGGGGAAAAAAAAGTCAAAAATCTCTTATTCAGAAGTGTGCAACAATGTGAGACAAAATAGGCATTTAACAGGGCACTGTTTATGTTTTTATTGAGATGAATTCGGATGGGTTTGAAAATCTCTACTTTCTGCAATAATCACTCCAATGAAGTACCTAGAAAATCATGTTTTAGCAACATTTCTGTTATGACAGTAATTGGTATAAAGAAGCAAAACTGAAGAACTCTTGTGGACATTGAGGGAGGAATATTTACTACATTTCAATAACATTTTCTAGGGTACTACTTGCACAACCCTGACCCTGTAGAAGGAGAGAGGAAGATGAGGTCCCTTACACTGGAGAAAAAAATCCTAGTGACTATTTATTTGCAGTAACTTTTGGAAGATTTATATCATTATAAATTAAACTGATAAATAAATATTGATGCAACAGGAAAATTACTGCATTATTCCATGGGATTGACATAATAAAAACTTCATTAAATCAAGTAATTGTACAGTGTAGTGGATCTTTTTTCATACAGATTTTTATTGCATATGTCAATCCTTTACTTAACAATATTAATGTAACCTATCTGCATTCAATTCATCTGCACTGGAGTATCTCAAGGTGAAATTTGGCTATGCAGGACAGGCTGACATGGGAATTAGTTCATTTTTTAGCCCTGGGTTTTGTAAACGGACTCAATTCCATTGCATTCTTCCAAATGGAACATACTTCAGTGGTCATTCTACCCACGAGGCACTGCCATGCAATCACAGAATCCTCTGAGTTGGAATGGACCCACAAGGATAATTGAGTCCAACTCTTTTAAGTGGCTTGTACAGGGACTGAATTGGCATTATTAGCACCATGCTTGACCAACTGAGCTAATCATCCCCCTCCTGCATTTCTAAGTAACCACCTCACACAACATAACAATGTTAAAAATTAGCTCTTCCTTACTTTTTTTTTTCCCCTCTCAAAACCTTCATTTTCAGAGTTAGAGTGAAATAAGAACTTTTAAAAGCAGAGAACTGTACCTGAGTAACCATTTCAAGGAGGCTCATTTGGATCCTAGTCCGAGCTGATGGACCAAGGATTTGAACATGTTCCAAATGAACATCATAATCACTGAAATATTGGCTATTCAGAAAGAGAGTGCAGAGCTCTGATTCTCACTCCAGTTTGATCAATTTCTTCCTGAGCCTGAGAAAACTTTACTGTCAAAATTCCTTCTGTACAAGAGTTAGCATTTAGTACAAAAATTTCCTGGTAAATGCAAGTACATAGACAAAGGGATGGGGGATAGTCTCAGTTTGAAATCTAGAAGCTATTGTACTATTTTCCTAATGCATTATTATTATTATTATTATTACTACTACCACTAAAGGATTACTTTAACCATTCTGTGTTGATAGGGACCATTAACTCTGAATTTAGCTTTACAATGAAAATGGGAGAAAATATGCCTTCTTTAACGTATTAATTTATGGTGGAAAATGTACATGGCATGCATGTCTAATGTAATAAAGGTAACCATGAGGCAGAGTACATGGTTACCTAAATATCTTATTTGTAGCAGGGGCATTGTGACAGTGATTTTGAATAAATGGAGAGGTTTGTATGAAAGACACAATAAGAAAAGGTGAAACTGTGGCTTTTAATGAAACTGCTACCAAATATGTCATCTAAGAAGTAAAATAAAAGGAAATAGAAAAACAGAAGACAAAACAAAAAGAAAAAAAAAAAACATGTTACAGGGACGAATTTGGAGGCATCCACTTTGTATCACAATCTGTTGTTGCTGCAAATGTTGTCATTCAGCTGCAAGTCATCAACTGAGAATTCCCCTGGGAGAGAATGTCTCCTGCTGCTCCACTCAGTCTCAGCAGAAAACAGGTGTGTGTGTGTACTGAAAACACTGCTACAATATACATATTTCCATCCAGTCTGGGATCTATTTGGAGATATGGCTGAACTAGATCTAAAATAAACACACAAGTGATATTAAAGCTGCAGTGTGAATTTGTGCATGACATATGATGCTGAAGAGTTATGTATAAGCAAAACAGTTGGAGAGGACAAAGAGGAGATAAAATTCCTAAATCTCCATGGGGTATACAGACTTCTGCATATTCAACAACGTTCCAATACATTTTTATTAAAGTGATTAATATCTATGCCGATGCCTGTCCTCTCAGCAACACATATTTAATTGAATGTTTTTGTCCAACTGAAATCTTTCTATTAACTACCTTTTGACTACTGATATCATTAAGGATTTCAAAATCAGTGCCTGAAAATTGGGATCCAACTCATAAGATGAAAATAAGGTGAGATGAAAAGAACGATAGGAAGTCAGAAAGCCTTTCCAAGAAGAAGTTAAACCCCACTGTTACCAGGCTGATGATCTGGTGGTGGTGGGCAATACACCGATTTCATAACAGCACTGCAAGTGAAGCTGGATGCAGCATCATCAAGGTTAGGCCCTGCTGTACTACACTGCACCCAGACACGTCTCTGCTCTGCTGACCACTCCACGGTGCCCCTGCCTGCCTCACTCATTACTCACCACAGTCTCAAGGAAAAGCTGCCCTGGGACAGCTTTTGTTTTGGAACAGAGGTGATGTAGCTTTGACAGAAGCTATATATAATTTATTCCTAACTTGTTCTTGGTCTTGGGGTTTAAGGTTTTTTCCATTTAAATCTCGACTAGTAGATTTTATAATTGCCTCTGAATTACTATATGATAATTACTATATGGTGATGAAAGGCTTGCAGAAGGAGCCTCTAATACCAGTAATGAGAGACTGTGAAATGTCCACCCAAGCTGAAACTGTCCTTTCCTGAAAAGACTGGTAAAACATGTTTCCTGCACTTGGATGCACTGTTTCCCTTCATGTTTCCTGCACTTGGATGATGTCAGTGAGAGATGAGTACTTCCACTAAAAGATGCTATTCCCAGGTGCATGGCACAGACTATTCTTCATCTAAAACTGCGATGCATAAAGGAGGGGAGAAAGGGACAGTACAATCTGCATAGTTCTCCTGAAACAAAATCTACAAAATCTGCAAATATATGGCTTCCAATGTTTGGCAAAAGGGAGGTAGCACATTAATCTTTTTCCTCTTCCATAATGTCTTTAAAATCTGTAAATACAACATGCCTTGCTTTTCCTTTAACATTTGTGTTTATTTTATAGGTGTGGCCACTGAATGTGCTTTACAGTTTGAAAGTCATTACTCTTTTAAATTATGAAGAGGAAACTAAAGCCCCATACTGACGAACAGAAGACAGTCACAAGACATCCACAATTTTGTGAGAATGCCATGCTGACAGTGAGAGCATATAATTTTATGTCTCCTTCATGTGGAGTCTTACCTAGTGCCAGTAACAGTATAATATTGGATTAGACAGACATCATCCCTGATCCTGAGCTTTTTATTTTGTCCTTACTTTATTAGTAAGTTGAAAAGATGGTTATTGATGTTTGCCACTGAAAGGTCTGATTTCAGGATGTCCCCTTGGTCTGTGACAACAGGTCAGGATTAAGGATGTCGGACTTCTGGATGACAGAAATCTCTCCAGACTTTCGAAGTTAACTGATTCTCACATCCCTCAGGCTCTCAAATATATGCATAAAATAAAATATGCACAGCTTGAAAGGAGTTCTTGCAGTGAGAAGTTGTGATGGATTTAGAATAGGACTATTTAACCTTTATGAAAAAACCAAAATGTCTAGGCCTGTACACAACACTGCAATAATATCTTCAAACATCCAATCATTAGGAAATATCTTATATCAATTAGCCATCTAGAGATTAGCTTGTCTTGCTGACAGTGTGAAATATACAGCTGAAATAAGCACAACCATATTTTTTAAGTGATTACATATATATATATTTATATATATATATACAAACAAACACACACAGAGAGTATTTTTGAACTCTGAAATAAATGTTCTGAAATCAGGTAGACAGTTCCAGTATATCTGACAGGTGTTTTAAAGAACCACATTTCAATTGTAAGGCACCTGACTATTAATACTTACAAACAAAATGAATTCAACTGTTGTAATTTTGCGCAAGTTCCATGGGAGTTTCAGAGGTTGCTTTTTATTGTTAGTGTGTTTTAATTAATTTAATTGTTCTAAATAGATTATTTGAATGCAGATACTACTACAAACAACACATAAGAAAATAAGCTACAACCCAACTAAGTTTAAATCCACCTCCGTAAAACTAATACAACTTCCTGTTGTTCTTACTATTAAAAAACAGTGTGGTTAATCATGTGAAAATATTGGTGCTGGCTCCTAGGAAATGTGACAAAAACCTTGATTGCATAGATATTGGATGGGGAAAAATGCCATTTCTTCAGTGTCAGACTAACTGCTGCTGCAAGAAATATTGGATGCAGAATATGGTTTTTTGTTTGCTGTAAAGATGCTTTTCCCATATAGTTCTTTTTTTCAACTGAAGAAGAGATTTAACTATGCAAACATTAAATATAGTATTCAGTCTGTCTTTACCTCTCTGATGCCTCTCTGTTGCCTCCCATCCTAATAACTATGCACTAATGTGCAGGATTGATTTTTGGAGAATACAACTGACAGTGAATTTAATACAGACTAAGGTTTCAAGCTGTATATATCACGACTCTGTGTAGCCCTCTTTTGAAGATTTCCTTGAGATCTACATTAGAGGCCAAGCTCAGTTCAGAACACTATAGATTTGAGTGTTTACAGCAGAAAACCTACTGTAGTCTGCCCAACCTAAGACCTCCAGGACTGCAAATGACTCCTCTGATATGCAGCCAGAATTGTTTGCAAATACTTGCATTTGGTGTCAGGAATTGGTAGCAGAACACAACACATTGGGGCTTTATGGGCAGCTTCTTGAGCCAGAGGACCAAAGGAGTATGGGGAATGACTGGTTAGGGAAAGGCAGTTGCAGGACGTTTTATCCCTTGTCTGTCTGAAGGACTGGAAACCAAAAAAGGGAAAATGAATAGCGAGAGAATCTGGGTTGGAATCAAACACCCAGAGACAGACAGCTGATGACTAATGAGGTTAGTGCTGGACCCTAGGAAGGCCAGAACTGGCTAGAATATAGGAGAAAGGACTAATGAGAAGGGATATGAAAATAAAGATGCATGTCATGTAAAATTGGTGAAGAGATAAGCATGTAGAGAAGCAAAATAGCCAGAGAAATGGGCTGAGCCAAGGAATTGGGAAAGAAAGGTAAGAAAAACTATGGATTGGGAGTGAGGCTAATTTCAAAGTGGGAGGGCTTTCAACAGAAGGAAACCAAAGAAATGTAGAGTGTAAGACAGGCTGAAATGATTGACAAAAGAGTGAATAAAAAGCTGATTGCAAGTGAGATGGTTGGAGGGACGGTTAAGAGATGAGAGAAAGGCAGGCTGGGACTGGAATTGGAGACTAAACCAGCAAGAGATAGAATTTTCTGGGAAAATATGCTTGATTTGTCATGAGAAGCCTGTGAGAGCATGCTCATGGAACAGTAAAGTGAGCTGGCAGGCCCTGGGTGGAAATAAAGAGAATCAGAACTAAGAAATATGTCAGGAGGATCAAACATGACACCAAACCAAAGTGGAGTCCATGACTTGGAGTGATTTATTTCTCTGTGTCTCAGCTACTCTTTGTGAAATCTGCCGGTCAGGTGTCCCATAGCTGATTGATATAGGACCATATAGGGGTTAATAATCTACTCCTTTACTTATCCTATTAGAACAGGTGTCAAAAATGAGCATGGATGGGCTATATTTCAATACAAAATTGCAAATAGACTATACAGGTGAGAAGGAAATTAATTTTAATTTTGTAACAAACATATTGCAAAGATCTTTTTCTTGTTGGACATAAGTTAATTTAAATTTAGGTTAAAAAAATTTGTGAATGATGCAAACTTTGGCATATAAAATTATGTCATAATGCATCACATTACTGGGGAAGTCAACCAAATTCCTTTCTCGCAAGTTTTTTTTTTTTTTTTTTTTTTTTTTTTTTTTTTTTTTTTTGGTGTTTTTTTCATTTTTTTTTTTTTTTTTTTTTCCATGAGTGTATGTATCACTTCTTTCTCCTTTTATATATAAAGTTATCTCTGTGGACAATTTGAGTACAAATACACTGTTGTCAGGCTGGTAAACACAACATCAATCTCATCTGAAAATTCATGTATACATGTAACAGTGGGAAAGGAATGAAAGCCATTGAAAATATTTTCATAGACCTTGCCTTCCTATTTTACAGGGCAGTCACCTGTCTCTGTATTAGCTGGGTCCAAATAAATTATTATCCTGTTTCCTATAGTACTTTTCAATTTTTAGTTTGTCTTGTGAGAAGGACAGCTGGAATGCTGGGTATCCTAAAAGGTGGTCTCTGTGGAAGCTCAGCAGCCCAGAAAGGTAAGTGTCCAGGAAGTCAAGGCAGCTGGACTGTCCAGAAATAACCAGTGTGAGGAAATGGGCAATATGGGAATTTACCAGGTGGGCAGCCTGTGAAGGAAAGGAGAGAAGTACCAGGAGACTGTCCAAGTAGGAAACACAGGTGTTCTGCCAATGCAGGGGTCTGTGAATGCAAGAGCTTTGAGGAGAAGATGGCATTGTATGTGATACCATGGCAGAAAGCTTGGTGATTTGGCTCTTGGAATAGTCATTTCTATTGAAAACTGTGACCAGCCTTTGGGATTTGTTTACAATTGTATCATTGGGGGCCTGATACACAGTCCTATCAACTACTCTAACATTTGCCAAAATTGTGGCAAGATCAGAATGCTTAAGACAATGTATTTCTTGGCAGTGTTACAAGAAGTACAGTTTCCTTGACAAGCTAAACCAGAATTTTGTTGGCCAGAAGATAAGATTAGTTTGATAGAAAAGTGGAGAAATAAGGTGAAGAAAGATAAGTCAAGAAGGAAGGGTAATAGTGGGAACCCAGTTCTAACAGGTGGCATTATGCAAAAATCAGCTAAATCTCATCAAATGTTTTATTTTGTTGGCCTACTCCACTCAAGATGCCTGATAGGGTGAGGAAAGTTCAAATACAGATATGCCCAATCCTAAAATCGTAGGAAATAGTGGTCTGGAAAAAGTAGAAATGAAATTGAGACATCAGCACCCCTTTGATCACTGTCCAATTAACACTGCCTGAAAAGTGACATTCCACTCTCATAAATGTCAATACATCTAACACTTTTTGGAAATACTACGATAAGTGAACCTTTTAGAGGTATCTCAGTTTATTGCAGTACTATCTGTTGTTCTGACAAGAAGCCTGCAAGTCTGTTTATTGCATGTCTTAAAATTTCAGCAACCTATTTTGCATGTCTGTTTTTTTTTCCATATCACTCTTTTGCCTGTCTGATACAAAATTTTATGTAACAGGCTGAACCAGCCCTGAAATTGTGAGCTGACATTTGTTACATTGGACTACGTATCATACAGTCTTTTGTACATTCTACCTCTAGAAGGAGAATGAACTTTTTAAGTGCATCAGCTCTAACAATTGAGATGTGGGCAAGTGATGAAGGGCTGTTACAATTCACCAGGCATCTTTCATTCCTTCTGCAGACTCATGTAAGTCATCTCCTTCCATACCACTCCTCCATAATGTCCCAGTCTCACAGTTAATTTTATAGACAGACTGCCTTTCCAGCACTTGAGAAAAACAAAACATGGCAAACCAAAACCTCAAATCCCTAGTGGAAACATTGGGGATAAGAAATAGTTCACCTGAGATGGTTTTTGTTATCATAGGTTAAATTCCATACTATGGGACATCCAATCTGGAAGTTCAAAATGAAGGACATACTATTTTGAATATTCTGACCAAATATGACTGGATGATTAACCCTAAAAAAACTGTCTAGGATGAAACAGAATAACAAATATGTTTTGTTCCTCCATCTAACCTTTCTAGCTGTGATTTTTGTCACACAGGTATGTTTCTGAGGCTTGTAGCAGCCTCATTCTGCTTAGTCCATAGCTGTTTCAAAATAATGTTTTCTGCTTTCATGATTAGATTTTCCATTTCAGTGCTATGTGTCTGCTTGTGTACTTGTCCCTTCTGTGCATGCCTTGTCAATGTAATTAAAGGTTACAAATGGCCCTTGCAACACACGCTGGAGGAGAATGCTCCCAGCAGCACTGCCAGATGCGATCCCCCGGCTCACATCGCTGCAGTTAAGGCACAGACCTTTCAGCAACTGGCACAGTGCTTGCATCACTTGTCCCGTCCACCATGCTGCATCCAAATGTTTTGTTTCCTTTGGCCAGCTTTAATGCTCTTTCTTCTCACTTGGGTCTTGTTTTGCAATAGCAAGTTCCAACGGGTTCTGAAGCCTTTCTGTCTCACAGCAGATAATATGTCCAGAAACAGTTCTCAATAAAAGGCAGTTGGCAACTGAGGGAAATAAATGAGGTAGCAGCCAGACAGTAGGGAGACTGAGATGACAAGAAGGTGGGAAAAAGAAATGGTTACTTGTGCTGGATTAGACAGTAATTTCTCGTTGCAGATTTAAAACTTTGCTTGGATGATGGTTAGATTTTCATAGTGTGGGGTAGTTTTGTATTTTCCTTTGGAAGACTGAAGTAGCTTCAGTAGCTTTTAAAGAGCTCCTATGTATGCCCTAGGCTGCCCATGAACATTAAAGATTTCTTCTCCACTCACCCTCACCCCATGATAGAATAGCTGGCCTGAGCTCTTCACGCACAGAGGAGAGAAAACTATTCCTCATCATCTACTGCTGGTAGCTGCAACACTTTTGCATGTTGAAATAAGATTATAGTTGGTATATCTAAGAGAGGAACTTACATCTAAACTCAGTGAACAACTTCTGGGTTTTAATTCTCTTTCCATAAATGCTACTTATCTGAAACAATCATGTCTAAGTGATGAGACAGAAAATAATTAATCAAAGACATCACTCAGTAGTGGTATTCTGGACTTCATAACAACTGTAAAGAGAAAGCAATGCTTATAACTAATGCTTCTGTGTAGTTAAAAAATAATATTGCTGGCATGGAGAATAGAGAGAAGCAGAAAATGCAAAAGTTCTCCTGTTACAGTTCTTGGGTCAAACTTGAGAAAAGATAGGACTGGGTATTTTAATCTTATTTATTTTATCTTATTTATGTCTTATTTTAGTCTTATTTATTTTATCTTATTTAATCTAATTTATGATCTATCTGTTCATTTTACTGCATTCAGTTGTCAAAGAGAGTGTGCTCTTCTGCTGCAGAAGACTGCAAAGTGTTACTCTGTGGAATTGCTCTGGGTAAGAAAGCTTTTCCTGTGAGAAGACAGTATGGCAGATTCTGACTAGTGTGAACTGGTTAGTGGTTCTCTTCTGATATGAGTAAGTTTTTTTCTGAGATAATTATTTTGAGAAGAAGGGGTAGCAATTTTCCTAAAAACAAATAAAAATTTCACTGCAGGTGTCAGTTGCTTGTGAAAGATAGCTTTACATCTGCGAGCCCTTAGAAAGGGATTTGCCTAAGTTCAACCCAAAGAAGAGCAATGACACTCCTCTTGAGTTATAAAGCTTTACCCATATAAAACCTCATACTCTTAAAATAACATAGAGTAAGGAGAGAAGGCATGTCCTGAGTGATTAGGGGGTCTCTTCATGAAAAGGCTGTCTCTGTCCTTTCAGAGTATGTACCTCAGTCAGTCAGTCAGTCAGTCAGTCAGTCAGTCAGTCAGTCACCCTTTTAACAGGAATAATTTACAAGTGGGGCCTGTAAAAAGATTTCCCCTTCACCTTAGTCCTTCTACACTAGCATTTCATACTTTCACCAGGTTTCACCTGGTGATAGCTTCTTCTACCAGTATAGACATGGATATTAAGAGGTAATTCACACTTTTGAACCAATGTTTCTTCGCCTAGGGTCTAGGAGTTCATGTGGACTTGTCTCTCAGGCCTATCTGGTCATGGATTCTCCTTTACACTTTTCTTACAAGCTGTGACTCTAAAAAATAAATTCAGGTTTGGGGTAGAGAGTGTCAGATGAGGGATAGTCCCTAGCTCAGGATGGCTGGATGTTTCTGTGAGGAGACCTGAGCTTGCTTTAGCTCTACTTACATCAGCTGGAAAGCTACAGCCTCTGTGAGGAGTTGAGAGTGAAATACCCTCCCAAGCTGTTGGCATTATATGCCTACCCCTAGGGGCTGAATTACGTGGTGGGTGGATACCCCAAGGCTGTGAGGCCCCTCTCATTGGACAGTGTTCATGGAGAAGGTATGGCTCCATGCCAGCCCATCTGAGAACCTGGAGCATCCAGAAGGCAAAGTGTATGTGAGTGAAACTGCCCCAGAAAGTGCAATTTTCCAGTCCAACTAAGCTTCAACATGACTTCTTAAATTTCAGTTTGCTTGTGAATTAGTGAGTTCCAGCAAGCTGTTTCTAAACATGACATTTTCCTTGCACTGTTGCATGAAAACCTCCTTCATCCTATGCAGGAGAGCTGCAAAGATCACCAACTAATGAAAAAGAAGAAATTAATTTAATCAATTAAAGAATCTACTTCCTTTTTTTTTTCCCCAGAAAGATCTTGCAAGGATAACTCAGGGGAAAGAGGGCAGGAGAAAAGAAAGATTTCCTGATGAGATTTGTACTTACCTCCTGGGGCAAATGTTCTTTGATGCAATTTAAAGCAGCAAAATATGCCAGTATATCTAAGCAAACTAGCAAGCCTTTTTTATCAGCAACATTTGCATCATGAATCACAGTCTGTGTCACAAGTCAGGTGAGAGCAAGATCCTGCTGTACATTGTTTGCTGTCTCTCTCTTGCCCAGTATTCATTCTACAACACTTTGTGCCTGTATTTTGTTAAAATAAAATGTTGGGCACACTAAAATATATCTAAATAAAATAATTTTATTAAAAATGTATGAAAAGCAAATTTTATTTCTATTAAAAAATTGCGTTAATGAATAGAAAGAAAGAAAAGCATATCTTGGCATAGTTTGGAGGATTTAGCAAACCAATTTCCAACAATATTTAGAATCTCTGTTTTAATAAAATCTGCCAGTATCTGGGACATTGAAACACTGAACGCTTCTGGCAAAGATATCATTTAAATTCAGAAGAGTTTACATGCATGTGCATTTAAACAGTTGTGGTGCAATTTTCAACCAGCTCTGCAGATACCATGAAGGTTTATGCTACCCCTCTCTGTTTCTGGCATTTTTAGGTAATTTCTTTCCTGTTTTCTATAATTTGATTTTTCTCCATTTCTGTTTTTCTCTACCCATCCAGCTCTTCCTACAAGCTTATCTTTAATGTCAGCTGAAGACCAGCATGAAAAGATGTGATTATATTACAATAAATTTGTCTGATTTTTATTATGACAACAGATGTAAAGCTTATTTGTCTCTTGGGGATAATGATTAAATGTCTCCTTGCTTTTGTGTTGAAAAAAAAAGAACAGCAATGCTGAATATTTGCCCATGGGTCTATTTATCTTGACAATTTAACTCACAACTGCACAAATTACTAGTATATAATATAAATATTTTCTTTTTTAAATCTTTTTTTTTACACTTGACTTTATAAACATATGGAATTTAAAACAAAACTGAAACAATCTTCCTTGTTCAATTATAAAGTTGCTTTTTGATATTTCTCTCTGAAGAGATAGTTTTTCACCCAACTAATTGTTACTATGGTGTATGACAGATTGCCTTTTGACATTTTGCAACAGCAAATGCATAAAGGCAAAACAAGTACATTTTTGCAGGTTTTCCAACCACAAATAGCACATACCTCATGATGTCTGAACAGACTTAAAGTATCACCTGTCAGCAGCTGACATGCTGGGATAAATCTAGGAGCAGAGAGTACTAGATAGGCACACTTACGCTGTGCTGGTTTAACCTCAAATCCAGGCCTTTCTTTTCTTTTCTTTTCTTTTCTTTTCTTTTCTTTTCTTTTCTTTTCTTTTCTTTTCTTTTCTTTTCCCAGCAGCTCACGTTAGAGTTTGGTGCTGATAAGGTGATACAGAGTGTTGGTAGGTGCTATGAATTAGCACAGTTAAAGGGATTTTATAGTGAAAGCTTCTTGTGGGTCCTCAGGGGTGCCACATGGTCTGAGGGTGCATTTGCTCCTGCAGCAGCTCATGAGCTGATAGCAGAGAAATTTTCCATTCTGTGCAGTCCTGAGAAAAGATAAAAGAGACAAATAATTGTTTTTAATTTTTGTTAAATATTAAATCATGTTTATAAATTTTCCTCCTGTAGCTTAAATGACATTTAAGTTACTTCAACAAAATTTGACTCACACCACATACACCTCATACCCTTTTCAGACAGTACTTGTATGGGAAATTTGATGAAAACTATTGTTTTTCTAGTTAGTCAGCATATTATCTCATAACTTACAGAAGATACAATTGTGATAGCAATAAAACAAAAAGGAAATACAATTTTTCATCACAAATAAAAGACACAGAAATGACTTAAATGTTTTATGTTTGTAATATTGAATCACCAATACTTCTTGGAATTCAGAGACCTGTTATTTTATTGTATTACATTATTTTTTTTATCATAGCCTTTTGAATTTTACAGAATGTTAGATATTGTGAGTAATTTCAGTCTTCTGTCTGTATTAGGAAAATACTCAGTTTTATCAATATAAACATTGATATTTTATTCAACACAAAAAGTAAGTTAGTTAATATGCAGTCTGAGACAATACAAATCTTGATGTTTTTTGGAACATGAAGGTGGTGTATGTTGAATACTTCCATATGAAGTATTTTAATCTGGCTATGATTCATGAATATTTTGAGAGGAACACAACAAAGTCGTAATTTTATCAAACTGTCTTCTAGACTTGAGGTGCCTCAAGAACTGGGCAGCCTTGGGTGTGCCAGTGAGAGGGAGTAATCAGCCTTTGCAGTTCAGGTCTCTGTGTGTTACCAACATGCTCACTGCCATGATATCTGTTCCAGATGAGGGAAACCATTAGTTGATCAGAAAACTTGGACAGATGCAAAGTTACCCAAAAATTTTGAAGATCCAAAAGTAGAAAGGCTGAAATGTAGCATGTGCAAGTGAAAGCCACCTTAGGTGTGTAAGGGGTAATTGACCAAAATAGTAGAGCTGGTACTTGTTTTTCTGTTTTCCTTTATATTATGTTGTGTGTGTATATTCACTTAAAACCAATCGTGGTATGAAATTACCTCTTTATTATTTTTAGTTTACTATTAGCATAACTACTACATTAAAATTCTTTCCAAATTATGCTGACAGCAGGTGCTGTGGTGTGGCCAGGTGTGTTAACTCTGCATCTCTGCATTGGCACCACAGAGGAGTCTTCTCATGCAGACCTTACACCTGGCTTAATTTCTCGCAACCTCCCATTTCTCATGGAAAAGTGTGGAGTCCGTCCTCCATGTGCCATGAGCTGCCCCTGGCAGGAGACTCCTGGCTGTTGAGGCAAGTGTTTTGCAGTCATGGCCCATTCCACACCCATCCTGCAGTTCCCAGGTGGAGGGGCAGCACTCGGGCATGCTGGACACTCAGCCTGGTACAGTGACCTAGCATCAGGCAGTGTTGCTGGCAGGCACTGGGGCCAGGTTGGAGGTTTCTGAGCTGGTGGTGTCCAGGAGCATGCACTGTCCACACAGTGTGTGAGGTGTGACACTCTCCAGATGGCAAATCTTGCTGTGCCATCTGGGGTACTGCCATGCTCCACCGGGTGCTCAAACAGCTACACAATATTTGTGGCTGGGGAATGTGGTCTTGCAGTGTCCTCAGGGTGAATCAAGAATTCAGTGTAAATGCAGCTACAGGCAACTGTAGTGCAGGTATGTCCCCTGAGAACACCATTAACTTTAGTGATGATTTAGCTGCTTAACACACTGCATATCCTTAAAGGAGGAGTCAGCTTTATACAGCACTGGCTTGGCCAATGGCTGTTTTTAAAAATCCAGGGCTTGATTTTATATATCAGTATTTATTGTTACATTGGGTTTCCTTGCTGCCAAGTGCTCTTGTGACTTGATCACTGCTTTACATCTATTTACATTCTGTTAGAGAGCTGTAGTCTTATGGTGAATAAAGAGCAATAGCCAGGCTATTTGGTGACACAATAAATTTTGCTGGTAAGCTGTGAGGCCATATTTTCTGCTTGTTTGGCCAGAGTGGCACTTGTTTCCATGGTCTATAGGATCTATCTCTTTTGTTTTGCAAAGACAATATATATTAAGAGTGTTTTCAAATTCGTTCTGAGGAAATGTATGGGAAAGAAAGGAAGGAGGAAAAGAAAAGAAGGAAACCTGAAAATCCACTTCTGAGAGCCTATAATTCAATGATAACATTCCAGAGTCATAGACAAAGTTAATAGAACTGGAAATTATATTAGCCATGCCTATATATTTCTGTCACTTTCTGTCCATTTTTATTTTATACTCATGTTATACTGTATACTGAGATTATGATTGTGATGTTCTATCTTTATTACTTTGTGGCCTAACCTTTCAAGTCTGAGCTTTCATGGACTAAACAATAAATTTTGCTATAACAACCTCACTTAATTCCCCTATAAAACTGATGCTTCCTGATGCTTGTTCACTGATCTATACTATAAATATGGCATCCATAAATTTTAGAATTTAGTCCCATTTGGTCCACACAAAACAATAATAAAAGTCTATAAAACAGGAAGCAGTAAAACGAGATTATTCAGTAGTAACTGTGTCTAATTCTGTTCCCCAAATGAAAAAGTATAATTCAAAAATGCCTTGAAAGGCAGCAGCTCCCAAAATTACATTTGCAGTATGACTGATTGCTAAATTCCCTCTTTAGCTGGTAGCTGGTACTTAAGGACTAAAGTGTTACTGAGAGAACATATGGATGGAGGGAAGGGTAATGAGGAGCAAGACCTCTATCAGTACATGTGTGAGCTGTGGAGCTGTGTGTGAAGAAGCAAACAATTAGTTACCCTCCTCTCTGAGGAAGTAGGGAGAGACAGGCATGTCTTCCTCCACTGACAGTGAATGCAGTCCTGCCATAGTGATCCATAGTTAATAGATGACACCGCCTAGTATGAAGCAAGGAGGAGAAAAATGAAAGCTGTTTTTCTGAAAAAGAATCTTTCTATATTAAAAACTCTTGCCAGATTTTCTCATACATTGGACATAAATAACAGCCTAAGCTCAACTTTCATTTTGTAATAGTCTGTTGCTCTCCTCTAGATTCCAGATGTGCACTTCTAATTGCAATAATGACAAAGCACAGCTTCTGATTAACACTAATGATGCGATTGTGAATCGGCACTGTGACAATACAAATGTTTTTTGGACTGCTTCAGTTTATTACCTTAGACCTACCTCAATCTGTCTCCACCTGAGACATTCAGGTAGTGACTTTCCCTTACCCGATTCCTGGTGGGATTTATGAAGTTTTTCATCGCCTTTATTTTGTTTGTCTTGGGCTGTCTTAAAACATGCTCTCTGTACAGTTAGATTGTTATTTTGGACAGTCAGTGGCTAGAATAGAGATGTCTTGAAAAGAAAGATGTGGAAAGGGAGAAACAAGTAGCCAATGAATAATGAATCATTGGGAGATGATGTATAAAATTATACACAGAGAAAATTGAGAACATAGGCAACTTAGACAGTTGATTATCCTCCTGTCTTCGTATTTCAGCCATCCCAGGTTTGTCAATGGTATGGCTGACAGATACACTTTTCCAGAATATATTTATAATTAATAATGTCAAGTCTAGAAAGAAGTTCTTGATAAAAAGGGCTGGATGACAAGAGTCAGTTTAGCAGGAAAAAATATCTACATTCTTTCAGCATCTATGTTGGCCGTTCCATATATTTGTGAAATTTTCTTCATTTAGTCTTTCTAAGTCTGTAAGAGATCTTATTATTTTTAAACGTAAGGTTATTCACAATTTGATTAAATTAAGAGAAGTAAGTCCAAGGAGGCGAGTGTATCTTTATTCAAATAGAACTGAATCTTGTCCTATAAATATGTAAGTGCCTGCATGATATCACTGTACAAAAATAAGTTGAAAATCTCAGAGACCTGTTTTTAGTCCTACTGAAAATGTAACCTTAAGGTTTCAGGAAGTTAAATCAGCTAAAATTAGGCACACCTCAGAGCTGGTTTACATCAATTTTCTTTGCAATTTATGCTGGCTGCTCAAATATCATGGAAGTGAAAGGTACAAAAATGGATGAGTGAATTGGCAGATGGATCTGAAAAATCATAAAATTAGTTTAAATTTCAGGATTTGAATAAATCAAGCATGACAAGCATAACACAGGAACCCATTATTTATTTAGTTCATTTAGTTTTGTTTTTATTATAAAAAATTGTCAGTACATATTGGAAATCTCATTTATTGCAGAATAAAAGAACATGAAGTTGGCATCTGATGATGCCAAACCCAGAATTGCAAGAAAACACACATTCTGCTGGCAGGATTAGGGTGTGATTCAGAAAAATATGGTCATGATTTAAGAAAGCTTTGCACAATTTTGCTACTAAACTGACAAAATACATTTTAACTGAAAATGTTGCCTCTACTCCCCTTATTATTAAATTATATGTAGATAATATCAACAACAAAATTAAGCCATTTTGAAACTATAATTTTCATACTGTTTGGTTAGGTGCTGGATAACATTTGGACATTTTTGTGTTATTCAGTGATAATGCATTATTGAATATTATTTATATTATTGAATATAGAACATGAACTTCTGGAGAGAGGAGTTCTACATGTAATGATTTGTCCATTCTTTCCTAAATTAATACATATATAAACATTTATTCCAAAATAGGTGGTTAGTTTCTTTTGTTCTCAGACTGTATACTTTGATGTATTGGCATCAAAAATTTTTATAGCCAGTTTTGGCTGCCAGGATAATCAAGTGTCAATAACTCTAACTATTAAATGATAGAACAATTTTACTAGCTTCCCAATTGCTGAAGAGCTAAGTAAATACACAAATAATTTTCACATCTTTGTTGATCCAGGTAATTATAGTGTAGAGAGAAAGACTAGCAGCTGTCCTGCATATGTTTCACTTTTGTCCTCTTTTTCCTCCCTTCTGATTTGAACCTCACATGACTTCTTAAGTATTTTGGAGGTTAATAGACTGATCCAACTCTTTTTATCCATAGCAGTCCATGGATATTACAACCCTCACAACAAAAACCGAAAAAAGATGCTAGGAATATCTCCAGTATGAAAGTAAATCCCAAAAGAAAACAGATGCTGGGTAAATATCTTTTGGTGAACTATTTTTAAAGAGCTTAGACAATCAGCAGTAAAAATTTGGGCGCCAAAATCTTTTAACTCATGCAGGCCAAACTTACACTGCAGTAGTTTAGCCCATACAATGGTGTAGATTTTTAAACCAAATTTGTTTTACTTTTTTGTCAATGTCAGCAGAGCTGGAGAATTATATATTTTTCTTAATGGCAAGCTAACAAAATTCCAGACAGGCCCACATACTGAGATTGCCATTAAAAGACCCAACAGTTTCACTGAACAGGATATATTTTGAAAACTGGTATTTGTTGGATGTGTGGGTTTTTCCAGGTAATTAATCAGCACAACTGTTCTTTCAAAATGAAGATTAAAAAGAATTTTTTATATATATGGGATTTGGCCTAAATATACTGACAGTCAGGCTTCAAGTTCTGTACAAACTTGAGAGTAGAACGCAGTTTATGAAAGTTCCTATTTATGTGTTATCTGTTGGATCACATTTTACTGATCTAAAGACTGCTTTCTTTTTGATCCGCTGCAAATTTTTACAAGACTTCATAATTTGACAAGTCACTTTTGTAGCACTACAAAAGAAATGGCTTTTATTAAAGAACTCAACAGCTGACAAAAAATTGTAAGGCAAATTTAGGCCAATGAGGAGAAAGTACAAACAGATCCAAATATATCCATGAAGGCACCTGCAAAGAGAAGTTAAACAATTCTTGCTGCTGGGAATTCACCTGCCAAATTTTATCTGTGAGCAAGTTTGGCATGTGGAATTAGTTGGTTGTCTAGACTACTTCTCTAGCAACTGGAAAAAGACCTGCATTTCTGGTAAATATTTAATTCTGACTAGCTTAAAAGACCTCAGGAATATTTGGCATATTTAATCAGCTTCTAAAATGTTTCAAATAAAAAATAATAACTTGACAAAAAGCATTCTGGGAAATACTAGTAATATTGAGTAAATATATCAAACTGTGTATTTCCATTGCTGTGAAAAATAGTAATTTTTTTTTTATAAGTGCATCAACAACAAAAGGAAAATCTCCATTACTTCATTGGATACAAAGTGGGGGACTTTGTCAGTAAGGATGTGGTGGGGTGTTTAATGCCTTCTTTGCCTCAGTCTTTGATATGGTTATCCTCAAGGCAACTTGCCCCCTGGGCTGGTAGTCAGGGACAGGGAGCAGAACAGACTCCCTGCAATCTGGGAGGAAGAAGTTAGTGACCTGGTGTGACAACTAGATGTTCACAAGCCTACGGAACTGGATGGGATTTGTCCAAGGTCACTGAGGGAGCTAGCAGAACAGCTTGCCAAGATGATCTCTTTCATTTATTGTGTGTCCTGGCTAACCAAAGAGACCTCACATGACTGGAGCTTGGCCAGTGTGACATCTCTCCACAGAAAAGCCTGGAAGGAGGATCTGGGGAACTACAAGCATGCTCCTCTTAATTTTTAGAATCATGGAACAGTGCAGGTTAAGCATGACCTCAAAAGATTGTCTCGTCCAACCCTTTGTTGGAAAGGAAGCCTAGATCACAGAATGAGGATCACAGAATCATGGAATATTCTGAGTTGGAAGGAATCCACTCTAGGCCCTTGTCCAATTGCATCTTAAAACCTCCAATGATGAACACTCTACCATGATGTTCTCATTGTAAAAAGTTTATTTCTTCTTGTTATGGTCCAGTTATTAAAATGATTGAGGAGTTCCTCAGCCCAAATTAAGGTGCAAATGAGACCATATGCCAATGACAATAGTATGGATTTTATTTGATAGTAACTATGAGGAAAAGAAAAGGGGAGAAGAAGAAATATGGAAAGAGGAGCTTGGAGGATGTGAGGGAGGAGCAAGTGAGGTGGAGACAGACTAGGCAGAAAGTATCACCACTCCATAGATCCTGATGGCATCCTGTTGATCCTCATCTTCTGGTCTTCTTGATGGTGAAGGTCTCCTGAAAAGCATACAATCCCATTGATGGGTTAATATATGGTCAGGCCAGGTGGCAATGTCCAGGTATATCTCCCCTGGGCAGGAGGCAGAGACCCTCTGTCTCTTGCAGCAGACTGGATCTGTTACATCATGCACAGTCCTGCGGTGCAAGGCCTCTGGGGAGCACTTTGGGGGGGTCTCTGATGGATGATGACACCCCTTCACCTGCCTCTCGCACGAATGTCCTGTGGATTTGGCCTGTGGGGTCATTTTGGCCCAATACATCTGGGCCAGTTTGTGAAAAGGAGGATGGGTGTTCAGTGCCCCTGACCAGAGATCACACCTGAAACCTCCTCCCCCTCCCCTTCATTTTGGGGAGGGGGTCGGTGTAAACCTGGCTTCTGCAGGCTGTGGTCTCCCCCACCCCAAAACCTGCCAGAGGTGACTCTTAGCATTGGTGCTGGCTTTGGTTCTCTTCTGGATGCCTCACTTTCAGCCTTATTTGTTCTTCCCTAGGCTTGGTGATTGAAGAATGGTTTTCTTTTTAACTAATCAGCAGTCCAACTTTCTAGTCCAAAATTCTAGTCAGGCCTCCTTTAGTGAGGGATGGTCTTTATACAGTTTAAAACTTTATATAATATTTGAGGCACAAGCTATTTCAGTCTCTGACACTTCTGTGAAGTTGAAACCCTTTACAGTGCAGCTGGTACCCATTGGCCCTCAGCTTCTCAATGTGGTTCTTTGAGAAGTGAGAGGACAACCTTTGTCCTCTTCAAGTACTGGAATACTTAATAAATGGAAAAATTAATAAATACTTAATAAAATGAGGTTATTCCTGAGCTTTCTCTTCTCCAGGGAAAAGAGCCCTAACTTCGTCAGTCTTTCCTCAAAGGGCAGGCTCTTCATTCTGTAAAATGGCAAATTTTATTTTCAAATGGATTTGAAAACAACATCCCACTCATACTGTTGCCTAGACAGCTTCTTTTTCAGTGACCTTGCAGGCAGAAGTGTTAATTCTTCTTCAGGATTATTTTCAGACAAACCAAAATATCTTTGAAAAATGTCCGATTACTTTCAGGGAGAAATGTGCTGTTTTATTCTCTTTGGTATAATAAGGTCGTAATGTAGATGACTAGGTCACTACTGTTCATCAGTGTCTGCTTGAACATGAAATAACATCTGGTGGTGGGATGGAACATGTGTGCCTTATAATATTAATTTTAAACTTTATAGAAGAGCCATCAAAATTCTCTTAAGAATAAAAAAAAAACAAGCAATGACTGAAATTTGAAATTTATTTTCCTCGTCTTTGTTTCAATGACTGGAACATTTATATCATATTGTCAAATGTACAAACTTCTGTTTCCAGCTTCTGTGAGTTGAAAACATTGTTTTACTTGTTAAAATTTAAAAAAGGTGATTTTTACACAGAAACAGTCTTTGTTTACTGCTCAAGAAACAGCGTGAAATATTATTTGTTAGATTTCATTAAGATCTCCTAAATATAATGGAAGACTAAAATTGGCCTAGAAGAAGGCTGGAAAGTGACTTTTGACAAGAGCATGTAGTGATAGGACAAGAGGCAATGGCCTTAAGCTGAAGAAGAGTAAGTTTAGATTATATATTAGGAAGAAATTCTTTACTGTGAAGGCAGTGGAAAAGGTTGCCTAGAGAAGTTGTGAATTCCCATCCCTGGAAATGTTCAAGGCCAGGTTGGATGCGGCCCTGAGAAACTTGGTTTAGTGGAAGGTGTCCCTGCCCACAGCAGGGGAGTTGGAACTAAAGTATCTTTAAGGTCCCTTCCAAGTTAAGCCATTCTATGACTGTCTTGCAGATGTGAACGTGCTTGTTCCTGTGTCAATGACTGGAATAAACCATCACTGTGCATCAGTCCACCATCTCCTGCTGTAGGTCTGTCTCAGGCTACCCAGAGATATGCCAGTCTTATCCCAAAATAAGTCATTATGGTATTTTACATCATGTGCAACAAGCAATAATTAGTACTAATTAACTGATTGACATAGTCATCTGCATTCATATAGTTCACATATTGGAGAAGGAGAGGCTGCATTAAGATGCAAAAATTGTCATAATGTACACAGATCATGCCCTTTTCTAGCTTGCAAGGCAATTGACTTACAGTAAGATGGCAATCTTTGGTTTGGTGGGACTTTTTCCTGAGCAAAAGGTTCACAACTCCAAAAAACACCCATTAAATTCATGAAACCTTGCTGATAAGCTATATATAAAAAAATCTTTTTAAATAAGCAAAGGCAGAATTGCAATTGCCAACTGCACTTTTTATGTTGTGAGCAGTATTTAGCAATAGTAACAGCTTAATTGAATGATACACAGTGAGAAATGTTTGTTTGGCTCTTACCAAAAAAGTAGGAGCAAGATGGCCCTGGTAAATTCACTGAATACTTTTCACTAAGAATATTTTAATTTCCCTTGAACCCCTCTACTTTCCCTCTTATTTTCTGCAAAATAAGAAAACTCTGAATAATCATCATACATTCTTAATCAAATTATGAAACACTATTGGGATAGTTTTAAAGACTAGGTTTAAGTTGGTGTCTCAGGCACAGGTAGCCATAATAACCTTTTTAGAATTTAGTATTTTCTGTAGTATTGATAACATATTGCTGCAGTTAATTGTTAGTCTTGATTTTAAGGCTACAGACTTCAAAAAGCCAGATTTCCTGAGGACTAGGAAAAAATCTCTTTGATTTAAAAATGAATGTTCATATCTTGAAAAGACTCAAACGCATTTATCCAGGTAATTAAAGAGGGAATTCAGACTGGATTTAAGACTGCTGACTTAGAGTTAATAATATGGATTTGTGTTTCAAAAGACTTTAAATGCAAATATCAGCCCTTTGATGGGATATTGCTTTGTTAACTTTTGTCCTGCATGATGTCATTTACTCAGTAACCTGATTCAACAAGTGTGTAATAAGGTCAATTGGCCTGACTAAAAAAATTAAAAGACACCAATAAAGATTACATTCTAAACTGAAGCAAAAAGAAGGAGGAAGTGGAAAATTACCTTCGACATTTTGCTAGTGAAATTGCCCATCTGATAACTGTGGAATTCAAAATATAAACATGAAATCACCCTTCTCTCAGTATACTAATAATAAACAGTTTGCTTCATGTCTTTTCTTCTATGGATTTATGTAGGCCTAATACTCTTAATCATGAAGATATTCTTATAAAGCAGTTTTGCATGGCACTTCAGTGCATAAAACTAAAAAGCACTTTACTGCATTCTCAATTTTTTTTTTCTCAAATACAGACTAGAAAGTAAAACATATCACTTAATCACTTTGTAGGTGGTTAGTACTCTGAAATCTTTCTCTTTGTTACGCATTATAAAAATAAACATTATTTAGTGTGATAATAGGAAAGGAAATACAGGTGAAGTCAAGAGTTGATAGAGCAGATAGTGAAAGTTGTATTACACCAATAAGTCACTCTATTCTGAAAATGTTCTACTCAATACTTCTGATAATAATTGAATGCTCTTATGATGCATCCCATACCTCATGTGTTATCATATTTGCTTCTCTGCAAAAGAAGCAAATATTAAAGTATTAACATCAGAAGTTTACATTTTGACAACTTTTTTTCTGAAAGTTAAATTCATAAATCTTTTTAAGCCCAGAGGACAACAATACCACTTTTTGGCTTTTACTTTACCTTCTCAAAGAACTGATGTTTTGTGAGTCACCATGAACATTTTAGGTCAATGCTGATAAAGTTGTGGCCTTGAAAATGTTATATTATTTTTGATTTTTTTTTAAAAAAGATTTTTCAATAAAAGTAGAAAGATTGTACTAAAATAAGACACAGAAGCATAGAATTTCCAGCCTTTTACCATTTTGATCAGACACCAGAATGGTTGGAACTCATTAGGGAAGAAAAATATGAAATGCTGCTGTTATTGATATCTTCAGACTACAGATCTACAGAAGGTGCACATATATCTAGGAATACTTTCTTTTTTAATCTTCAGTGTTTCAGTTAGGGAAATACTAACTAATGTTCCTGCATAAAAAAAAGAAAGTAAACAAGATGAACTTAACAAACTTATTATAGCAATATTGCAAGTAAGCAGCAGGAATAATGAGCAAAAAGAGAAGCAAAAGGTGCCCCAAGGGACTAAATTAGAGCCAAAAAAGGTGTAATCTCATTTTCAGTTATTTGCAGGTCTCATTTTAATGACTTGCCAAGAGTGCTGGTATGGTATGAGTATGAAGTCCTCAGACACAACTATACCCATAAACAGAGTGAAGAAATGGCTCCAAATGCCCATGTTTTTAAAGAATCTCTATATTTATAGCTTTGCTGATCCCTGATATTCTTCTAGAGTTAGCCAGCTCTCAAGCAGTCTGACTCTTCCTGAGCCACAGGATGGTGATGGGAAATCAACTCTTTTTGGTTGCAACAGACCTGCAAGAGACTTCTTTCAGCAGATCTCTTTGTGATTATGGTTAGGATTTCATCATGAGTCCTTCTTGATTCTGTTTACTGAATCCTGCACAGTTTTTAACACAACAGGAGAGGTGTGACACTCACACTGTCATTGAACCTCTGGGAGAATAATGGAGGGATTTATTTGGCTGAAGGTTGTCAAGAGAGCACTCTCCTTTGTAGAGTTAGGGATAATTTGTGTAGAAAAAGAAATTGGGAAAAAAAGATAACGTTCTTGTGACAATAGTCAAGTGAAAATAGCTACAGAGAGCCCAGAGGGAATAAATCATTAAGCTCCCCAAAGGATCAGGAGCTATTAAGCCATTGCCATTACTTGTCTAAGTAATATAGGTGTAAGGTTAGAACAATACACCTTTTATTTCCTTTTCAGCACAGGAAATAGTACTTTGGAGAAAATAAGGTCAGTATGTCAACAAAACATCCCACTCCATAAAACAGGGTTTGTCATCTATGCAATTGGTCACTCTATTTCAAGGCTCAGTTCATATGGAAAATGGGACTTTATTCATCATTAGATAAACCAGCCTCCCTTACTTATGAATTCTGATACCTTAAGGTGTTTGTGTTTCCTTTAAATTTAATATATGACATTAATTTCCTGGAATTATAGTGACTGATGAATGTAATTCTGTATAGATTTTCACTTTTAAACAGGCAAAATTTATTTCTACAAGCTTCATTTTACCTTAACAACAATGCATAGGGTGATTTGTCTCACTAATCTTTGAACAATAAAAGTTAGAATATAAATGTTTTCTTTTCATTCAATCCTTTACAATTAAAAGGAGAAAATATCTGAAACTATTCATCTGAATCATGGAATAAATTAATTATCAAATTAATTTCTTCAGGCTCAGATATAGTCTGTGATTTCTGCTAAAACTTAAATATATAAATATTAATTTCTGCCATTTTTTCAAGCACTTCCTTTAGTGTTGGGATATTTCTTCTAAACAAATGGCAATTGAAGAGGAGGACCAGTTTCTTTAAGACATGACTTCTAAATCAGGAAATATCAGCAGATTATTGTTCTGAATGCTAAGAAATGTAAGAGTCAAAATATTTTTACATCACTAGCTTTGCTGGATGAGGACCACTCTCAACAGTGATTAACCTCAGCACCTGCAAAACAGGTCAGTACTTCTGCAGATGCTGGCAAACACAAAGCTGAGACTTGAACAAAAATAGAACACCAGAAAGAAAGAAAGAAATTATTTCCCAACTTGTACAAAAATCTATCAGAAATTTTTAATCCTAAAATTCTGAATTTTGAACTTAAAAGATTTTTCCCTTCTATCATTTTTATATTAGTAATATTATCCTATTAATTATCTAATTTCAAGTTAAATGTAATGTTATACTATCTAAAATATCAGGTATCTTTATGGAAATGGCTCCTTTTTTTAATTTCACTGATGGAAATTATATGCAGTGTTTAACTGCATTTTAGAATCTGAATAAATTATGTAAGTTTACAGTCATCATATAAGCAATCATACATGTACTGACATTCAGTGAATAATATTACATGTAAAATACAGTCTGAGTATCTCTGATCTTGTAGAAAGGCTTAGCAAGATGTGTCTCTTTTTAAAATACCAGATAAACTTGCTACAAAATTTATTTACAGCCACATTGCACAGAACACTAGAAATATATATTTGGAGATAATCTAGAATTTTGTGAGATGGATGCAATAATTACTGAAATCTATTTTTTCTCTGGTTTAAGATTAAACAGTGCATTACAGTGATTGTCCAAATTAGGAAAATAATTCAACAACTACATCACAGACCCAAGACTTTGCACTAGTTGTGACTGCTCAGGTAGTTCA
The DNA here is from genome assembly GCA_013397155.1 of Irena cyanogastra. NCBI lineage: Eukaryota > Metazoa > Chordata > Aves > Passeriformes > Irenidae > Irena > Irena cyanogastra. The sequence continues at coordinate 678,467 of VWZV01001337.1, read as the reverse complement.
TCCAACATTACAACAGATTTTTCAACTGAAAAGAATTCTGTGTAAGGACATATCTTTTTAAAAAATTTATGGCTTAGTGCAAACCCTTCATATTTCCCATATAAATAATAAGGCTAATTTTCAAAAATAGCCAAAAATTGAAAATGGAGAACTCAAAATTTGACATTCTGTTCTTTTTTTTAATAAATATTTTGGTGTTCCTCTGTGACTTACCTAACACAAAATAAGATTCCATACAGGACTACATAGAAACTGTTCTCATTAAATGCCATTACGGAGTCCTTTTGAAAAACTACTGGTTTCAGTAACCTTACTGAGTGCAAGTGAAATGCTAAAAATATTTGCAAACGCACATGAAGTGTTCAGCAAGATGATGTTGGCACTCTTTTAATTTCTTTACTGACATTGTTTAAAAGGAGGAAAGAATAGAGTCATCTCATTGGATTCCAGGGTAGTAAATCACATGTTTACAAATTTTACACATGATGTGGTCACTTGAATAACCAGAATGAGTTGTTGGACATCTGTGCTCTATTCCAAAGATTAATTTCTCTATCCGCTGTGATAAGTGAAGTCATTCTGTAAAGTTGCCACTACCAGCACAATCAAGTCTGTTAAGTTTATTGTTAGTTTTGAATTATTTGGTTCCTCTTTTAAACCAAAACTTTAAAAATATTTTCATATAGGTATGTTCATATTTCATTGTAATACTTCTTTCTTGTAAGGATTATTTTCCTGTTTAATCTCTCAGCATCACACGCAATATACCAGTTGTGATTCATTGTTCATCAGCTTCCAAGATTACACTATATGAGGTAATTTTGAAAAGGTGCTGGAAACTGACTTTGTTTTTTTCCCCTTGTTCTGTCATCATTTATGTTATTTTTAAAAATTTGCCTTGCAAAAAAGACACATCATTTTTGTGCAATAGTGTGATATTCTTTGCCACATACACACAACAATCCATGGTAATAACAGAGTATTTACTCTAGACGTTAGAATAACCAAAGTGTGCTGGCACTTCTGTTGACAAGAGAAAGCAAATGATATTTGAAGTTTATAAAGGCAAAATCTCTTAAAAGTATTAGTTTTACTTTTTAAGAGTGTTATTTTTCTAAAGATTTCTGACTACTTTTTGGAGGAGATTTACTTTTTTATTACCTCCTTTCAAGAAAAGCCACCATCTGTACTCCTTTAAAAGAAGCAACCTAAGCTGCACTGATGGAGCTGAGCTGTTCAAAGTCAAGAGTGGCTGTTTCACAGAGCACCCGACATGCTGACTACTTTAAAAACTTGCTGCTTCAGATTTATGCCTTACAATAGGCACAGATATTAGACAAGACACCAAAGAAAATCAACCAGTTAATCAACCAGTTACAGTTTACGCCGTAAATCTAGAGAACCATCCTACATGTATTTGTTATTTATTTATTTATTTTGCTGTAAGGCGCATTGTAATGAAATGTGAAATTGATGGCTAGACACTTTTCTTTCCTTCTGCAGATTCTGAAATGCAATTGCCAAAACTTATTGCAGACTAGTTTCAGCACCCTCCTATCTTGTGTTTACATGGGTTACTAGTTTGGGACAGCCTCTTTCTCTCCATTAATCACACAGCATTGGCCTATGTTATCTGGGAGCCCCCATAATTGACTTGATCAAGAGAATCAGGTGCTGTGCAAATAACAACAGGGATCCAACAACACAGTTCAGGCAAGGGAAAGGGGCTGTGAATAAGTACATCTCCTAACCCAGTGTGCTGGGACTTCACAAGAGTTCTTACAGCTCTTTGCACAACCTTGCTAATTTTCACAATAGTCTGGTCCAAGGTTACACTGCTCTCCCATTCCATTAATGATCTTGGCAGTTAAATCCCTGGGTGAGGGAGGAGATTGCATACACTGAGGGCCTTCACAAAATATTTCTCAGTATCTTAGAACTTCAATCTTCAGTCATTCTGTTCAGTTTATAAAACTATTGTCATTTTTATGTGTTTCTTTTATGTAATGTCTATATCACATTTTGTTTATATACTGTATTCTATATTAATATTTTCTAGCAATTTTCTTCTCAACTCAATGCTTTCCATTTTTTGGGGAAACAGACTGAACTTGAATTTTTCTTCGTTAAATGTCTCTGAGGACTAAGAATCAGGAGCAAAGGCACTTAATGTAAGTCCCTTGAGTTAAATCCTTGTCATCAGTCATGGAAAGGTAGTACTTTTATACCAGCTATTATTGCTGAGAATAAAACAAAATGTCAGAATCATGACTTCTGCTTTAGAGCTAAAGTAGAAATGGGTATGAAACCCTGCATTGTGACTGAATAAGATTAAAGAAATCTTTTTTGTTGAAGATCTATTGCCAGCAACTGTTGCTCTCCAGCTCTGTTAAAATATAGAGCAATAATACTGGCAACCAAATCCAAATACTGCTTGAATGTTCCAGGAGAAACATAGGGTCCACATGCTATTTTATAACTTCACTGAAACAGATTGAAAATCTTCAGTATGTCACACCTAGACCAGACAGTGATAGTGTGACAATCAAAACTCGTCCTCAGACAGGGAAGTGAAGATCGGTGCCACCTGATAAATAAATGTGTTACTTCCAATTCTATTACAGAAGCAGAGAAAATGTGTCACGTTAGCTTAACATTGATTCATTGAATGCCTAAGAGGAACACTGGCAGATTGCTTTAATTAACAGATGTACGAAGGCTGCTGATGTTTTTCAAAGTGAAATTTCCTTGCCTCTTGCTGCAACCTATCAGGCTGTCATTCTCAGGTGACAGAATGACAAGATATCAGACCAACTGCTATAAAAGCTTTTCATTCTCAGTACTGTGTCTAAATATCTATGTTAACAATATGTTCTTTTTCACAACCATATTTTAGTCTTTAGTCTTAAAGAAAAAAAAGGCAGATTTCCTGTCAAAAAAGTCAGCAGTTGGATTTCTTGACTTTTCCCACAAGCTGAAGTAGACTGATTATAATATTCTTTTGCTGAAACATTTATTTCATTTGAACAACGAACTGCTGACATGTATGCATTAGAAACCTTGCTGTTGGCCTCTTTCCTGATTTCCACTCACCTGACCTTGTAAAAAAACAAAAGGCATGCATGATATCATCCAATCTAACATAGACATTCATCTTAAACTCAAATTATAGATGTCTAGCAAGAGTTCCTTTAATGCTATATCTTTATATGTAATTCAAGTAGTCACAAAAAATATAATTCACTGAAGTGCTTACTTTAGGCAGCTAGAAATCCTTCTGTAGGACTTAAAAAGTCACCTTGGTACTAGTGCTGAAACACCCAATCCTTCAGTAGCTCATCTCCATTCTGAAATTTGAGAGTCTGGACTTAGATTTTAGGTTCAGTTCTAATTCTGTTCAGAAGCATGAATTAAATCCTGATGTTTTGTATATCTCTGTGTGTGTATATGTATCTGGGAGAAAGGAAGCTCTGTCTCCCCAGTTTATAAACCATTTCAAAAGATGAGGTAGTTATATCTCCTTCAGGCCAGCTGCCATGAGATCATTGTCATTTTGAGGAAAACACAGAAGAAGAGAGAATTACAAGTTTTGTTGCATGTGACATCCTCATTGTTGAGGCTGAAAGAGTTGGCCTCAGATATATGTAGACAGGGTGCTGTTCTCTCAGAGCTGTGTCCCAGACCATGTCATGCATGAGAAGAATGCCTGGGAGCAGATTGAGTGGAATTTTAAACAAACATCCTATTTCATTCTGCATGTTGGAACTGTTCACCAGCCCAAGGCCTTGAAAAAGATCGTTTCAGACCTTCATGTTTCTCTGTCTCTCTCCACATCTATCTATTTATCTAGCAAAGACTTGAAGTCTGCAAAAAAATATGGTTGCTGATGAGGCCACAGCTTACAGGGGCAGTATGCCCAGCAATCAAAAGGGAAACAAGAGGGAAATCTAGTCCACTAGTCACAATAATTTGGATATTGTTCACAAAGTACTTTAAGTCAGTTAAATTTGAGAGGTGATCTATATGGCTATAGGTATATTCAATTTAATTTCTCTTTATGGTGTTGATGAACAGCCATGGCTGAAAATAATTTGTTATTGGGAAAATTCTCTGCATAAAAATGTTCTGTTTTGGTAAACAGCCAAGAATACTCATGAAATTGTTTGCATTGTCCCATAGGCTTTGAGCCATTCCAGTTACACCACACAGGAAGGTGACCATGAAACTTAGAGGTAATTCTTGGCAGTTTTCCTGAACTCTATTAACTTTCATAAGGAAAATTACTGCAGGAAAAGAACAGGTATAGAAACGTGTCTGAATGGAAACCAAGTGTGAAAGAATTCAATGTTACATCAATAAACACAGATGCTGAAAGATATGTATTTGATTTGCATTGTTATAACCTCTCCAATGACTGATGTATCATTGAATTATATGGAAATATGTAGCCAATGGAAAAAAAATGCATAATAGCAGCATAAAATGGATTTGCTTTCTCTCTAGCTGATGAAAGACTTGTCATAACTAGTGTTTAAAAAAAAAATCAAAGAAAAGTTGTGGAAGCAGCAGTAATTTCCAGGAAAATTAAAGTTGTATGCGCATAAACCTAAGTAATTCCTGAGAAAGCCAGACTCTTATATAACAGAAATAGTTTTGTCAATAAGAAAAGGGATCTGAACACCATTTACCTGCTTTATTGACCAATGATGAAGAATAGATGAGAAATTAAAACTACAATAAATGGAAAGATTTTTAGCTGAGAACCATCACATAACATATTCACCAGATTTAATTTTCTTAAGGTGACATATTTTAAGTAATTTTTCTCATCACACCAAAGATAACACATTTTATGATACTCTGAAAAAGGACATCCAAGAAGTATTTTGAAAGACAGAAAAGGGAGGGTTCTTTTTACCTTGAATATTTTCACAGGTAACTACAAAGGAATTCTTACAACTTTTTATATTTTCTTTTCAAATCTTTTTTGTCTTTAGATTATGAAATTCAATATTTTAGGCTATGTAGATGTTAGTTTGTTTTAACATATTTGGTGTGATAGAAAAAGACATAGTTTGAGCAAGCTGGCATTCAGCTTAAAATGAGATGAAAAGCAAGAGATTTGGGTGCAAATTTTTTTTCTTTATGACAAAATTTAATGACAGAATTTGTATTTTAGGAAAGAATTCCAGAAAATAACAGATAAGGAAAAGAAGGAAAAGAGGAAAAAGGAGAAAGTTGGAGGAAAAAATAGAGGAACAAGAGACTTAATTTCACCCCAAGACTGCAGTGTGGATAACATTTCTCTCCACTTAGGATCCTAGAGGGTCTGTGATTTGTGTCAGGACCCTAAAATCAATGGCAAATGGTATGTCTGGATTCCTGGTTTGTCCTCAGTATTACACACAGTTAAATATATCTTGACCTATTTCTTGGCCTCATTTATTTGAAAAATTAATAAGCTAACCAAAAAAAAAGAAAAATAGTTTTGTAGTTTAATTTTATTAATTACTCCACAATGCAAAATAAAAATTTCATATAGTTGACAATCAAAATAAAGAAAAAATATATTGGGTTTCTGTTTATGAGTTAATCTTCTTATCTTGCATTTGATCACACTGTTCGACTCCTTCATTAAGTCCAACCAGAGACAGCACCAAAGTGCCTCCCAGAGTAAAACAGATCAATGACTCCGGGTCCCATACTGGGAGAGACCTGACCCCAAACCCTTTCATTTGGTATCCTGCTGAAATCTTTACGATTTTTCTTTGCCTTTTCCTTTCCCTTCACTTAATTACTGGCTTGTTTCTGCATTATTTATTCTTCTAGCTTATGTGGACGTGTGAAATGGGGCATATCTCGTTGCAGCATTAAAAAATGTTTTCTTAGAAAGAATTTTATAAAGACAGAAGTGTCATAACTGCATATTCTTGTTAGTAAAAGACAAAATTTCTTTGTGTTCTTTCTCTAACAACTGGCTTGTATCTCATAGGTATCAAGTTTGGATTAATATAATTTGCTTAGCTGGATGAAATAATGATTTATTTTAATGAGTAATCATCCTGGCAGGTCTCATCTACTCATATTTACATACATTACATCATGCCCTAATTTAAATAATTTCACCTAGGAATTAGAGGCCTTCCAGCTTGATTTTAAGGACTTTCTATAATTGTATTCCTACCTAAATTTGGAACCTTGTTTTCTATTTTCCTATTCACTTGCAGTTGTCTGGTCACAGACTTTCCCCTAAAGTCACTATGTACTTATTATGCATGAAATTCTTGGGAGGCAGTTGTATCTTAAAACTGTCACCTTATAGATTTAAAGAATTTATCTCTGAATCCTTAAAGGAGTCAGGGATTTGCACCTTTTCTTTCAAGACCTATTTAAAGATCTTCAAAGAATACTTCTGTTAATGCTGCTCAATAGTGAGTAAACCATAACTGATGTGGGATCTCATTCCCAGATATTCTCCAGTTGAACAATGCTGTCATCACAGACCAGTCAAAATACACTTTTGTGTGACTTTAATGACTTTTTTTAAAAACATGGATAGTATAATTTTCCTTTGTAGAGAGAACACTGCAGGAGGGCATGGGGAAATTTCGGTATATGTTCTGTCAGCACAGTTACACTGCAGTGAGGTTCAGGAGTTGAGTAAAAAATAGCTGTAAGCTGTTTTAGATATATGAGGAAATAAGCCACGCATGACTAAAAGGATACAAGCATTGCTTGTGTACAATGTTAGTTCTTCATGTTCCCAAATACAGATCAGAAAATCTTCGAGGATATATGATAAAATTTTGGTTCATTACTGTGGGAATCCTCCCTGGGGGCCCCCTGTGTTGCAGATCCCTGATAAGAGTTCTGTGCCAGGACTGAGAGATGAATGGGATCTTTTTCGGTCTTCAGGTTGCTGTTTATTTTATGTTTTCAAAAGTTCTACATGCCATCTACACCAGACCCAGCACACACAATGAGAGGACAGCAAAAAGGTCACAAGATGTACAGTTTCAAGGTCTTTTAAAGCTGTTTTGTCCAATTAACTCTTAAAACCCACTTTATTTCCTCTTTTCTTCCAATAACTAATTACTTGTCTAACATGCAACATCTGCATGGCAACTTTCGCCAACTAAACACCCAGTGCCACCCACACTGCAGAAAGTGAAGTAGATGAAGAAGAAGAAGGAGACAGGACAATGCACAAAATCCTCCATTTTGTCCTCCACCTACCTCCATACTAAAAAGTCCAAAAGTCTAAATTTTTCACCCTGTGATAAGCTACACTACCATCTATTTTACACACTTACAGATTTCACTTCATCCCAAAGTCTTGGAAGTCCTCTCCATGGATGAAGGTTAAAAGCAGTGCTTTTCCTGAGAATCAGGGCTTGTCAGGACAGGCAGGAAAATATTCTCTGTGCCCTGGGTCCCAACACATTACCACTTCTGTTATGTTCAGTTCATCAGATTATTGTTTTAATATGTAATAACTGAATGTCTTAAGAAGAGAAACTGGAAAAAAATATATAGATCTGAAAGAGTGTTTTATTCCTCCAAAGGAAAGGTGGAAAGGATTCTCCAAGTTTCTTAAAGGCACACAGAGAGTAAATCCAAGTGCCATTTTGCTGAAATCAGTGATTGTTGTCATAATGCATGTAGATGACCTATGCATCCTAGCTGGCCATTGCAATATATGAACACCTGTCAGAAACTGAAATGGTTAATGGCTTAAACATTTTAAGATCGCCGAAAGACATTTGTCTACTGTATCAAACTGCAAAGAAACAGCTGCTCATCTACTGAAGCCCACCCCTGCCTGTGTATGCCTCCTGGTCTGGACTGCAAAAGGACCCTGAGATAAGATAAGGTTGTTCTGTCGTTCAGCTATCCCAGGTTAAAGAGAAAAAAGTATCCATAGGTGTAAGAGATTGAAGTGCTAACCTCTGACCACTGAAGTGAACCAAACGTGCTTCAGGAGGCTGGTGCTAATGGCTCAAAGCACTGGGTGCTTTGCTAGTGATGCAGACAGTGGCCTCCCAGTTGCAGAAGGGCGTGCCTGCCTGAAGAGACCAACTGGTATTCCAGATGAGGGAAAAGGCTGAAAAAAGGCATGATAAGACATTATCCAGGGGTATAAGGGGCATTTCCACCTGGACTCTGTACCATAAAAACCTGATGAATGAGGAGTTTTGTGGATTCCTCTCCCAGTCCCATGCCACCCACTTCATGGATATAGCCTGCAACCACCGAGAAGACCCAAGGAAGAGGCTCATTGGGATGCCATCATGATCTATGGAGTGGTGATATCTTTTTTCTACTTAATCTGCTTCTCTATCACTCTCTTTCCTCTCCCCCCACACCAGCCCCTTTCCTCATCTTTCTCACTCTCTCTCTACCCCTCATTTCCCGTTAAATAAAATCTGTGCTATTGACTTCAGCATATGGTCTCATTTGCACCTTGAATCAGGCACAGGAATCCCTCTAATAATTTTAATAATTGGATCTTAACAACACCATCCTTATTTCATATCACTTTCCCTCTGCTGACAAATATAATCTTAGGAAGGTTCTTTGTGCTATTTTGCAGTAGAGCATGGATGCAAACAATTTACTTCACTTGTTGTTAAAATATATGTGAAAGAGTAATGAAAGCATCTAAACTAAATGAGAATATCCATAGTATCAGGTCATAGCACTAGTAAAAAAAAGTTTTTAAAGAAGGATAAAGCTGTAAAGTTCTGTATTTGGTGACTTTCACTGAGTCTCTAAAATACTCACTATTCCCATATAAATTGACCATACCTTAGCCTCTTCCCCTAGTTTTCCCTTTCCCTCACTCTTGTTATTCAATCCACAGAAGAAACACAATGAATATTTTCATCCAAATATATCAACTCTTCTCTGAAGAGATGAAAACAACCCTATCATCTCATAAAAGTGCTTTGTTTACTTGTACTCTTATTTTTAATCACTAATAGTTTTAAATTATGTGGAGATATTCAATTATGAATAGCAACAGACATAATGACATCCCTGGGCCTTTACAGAAAGTCTCCTAAGTTGTCCTCCTTTTGTAAACAACAAAAAAAAAGAAAACAATTAGAGGAAATGATCCATTATTCCATAAAGTTCACAAGGGCAAGAATTTCAGCCCTTTCTGCATCCCTAAAATAAACAAATAAAAGTGAATTGAACACAGGGGAGGAACTTCATTACATTTCCTAATAACAGCATATTTGAGAGCCCATTAAGAGCAATACCCAAATAGTCTCCCCCGTCAAGATGTCATTTCAGAGAAAAGACAGAGGAATGAAAAAAGGATAAAGCTTTTGGAAAGATGGCATTTTCCCTTTTTATTGTTATGACTCATTTTTATTAACGTGTATTAATACTGTCTAAGAGGACATTATCCATCAGCTATTTTATTTAAAGAACCGTGATCACCCCTAAATACATTTATATGCCCATAATATCATGGGCTTTGATTCTACACATACATCCACCAGTACTTATTTTTCACTAAATGTAAAACTTTCTGCTTTTAAAACATAGGGGCAGACATGTATTCTGCTCAGAAATCCGGGTTTAGATGTACAGAGGACATGAAGCAGGATGCAAGCTGAGGCAGGCATCTCTGTATGGCCTCTTTCTCAACTGCTGCTAACTCTGTAGGAGCCTCTGGGTGTCTTATTGTTATACTCCACAGTTCTGTGATTATCTCATATGTAAGTCTCAACTAAATGCAGAAATTGTGATTCTGTCACATATCTTTCACAAGAGAGAGTGACAAAGAGATCTTGTCTACGATCAGATGCTGCAGAAAAATTCAGTGTTATGCTTTCTTTCAGAGCATGGCAACAGTGGAAGGAGTCATCAACTTTCCTTCATGTATCTCAGTAGTTCAGTATTTTGGTACTCTAACACAGATCTTGTGAGTATTTACTCATTTAGGCACTGTGAGCATTAGATTGGTTCCCTCCCATTAAAGTTTTATCAGTGTATCTAAATATTTATTGGGTATGAGCAAACCTCTCTATCCTGCAGGTTGAGACACATTTGGAATGAGACACACCTGTGTTCCAGTTTATGGGGATGGTTTACACATTAAACTGCCTTCCCCTGTCACTCTCACAGCCATCAGTTTTTCTGTCTACCTCCCCCACCATGTCGCATTATGTTTGAGAATGGTACAAATTTTGGTATGCTTTTGTGTACCACATATATTTTTAAAACATCAAGAACAGCTTGTAAAACTTAATGCTGCAATGTTGATGTTGACCAGATGTTTCTAAAACTCACTGTATTGGAGAGTACTCCAAGAATAAAATACTTTCATTATTGTTGGGATTGTTGTATTCTGCATTTCATGGAAGATAAATTGTATTCAATCTTGACTTGTCCTTATCATTTGTTCTTACCTTATTTATTCTGACTGTCTGCATTTTACAATATTTTCAAATTAGCAGTAAGTTTAAGCAAACCACATTTAAATTACCAACACTGATTGTTTTTGTATAATGAAAGAAAGCCTAATACAATTCCTCAGGGTGATGTAATTTATAAGGTCTTGAGGATACATTTGGTAACAGTCTATGGGGACAAATTGCTATGTAGAGTTATAGAACTTTAATCATAGACAGAAATTCAAATATTCCTCCCAGGAGTCATAGCTTATTTCATTTAAGACCATGAGAAGGTGACAGAGTTGGGTCAAACTTACTGCAGATTTGCTCAGAATCCTCACGGGAAACTAAAGAAGTAATGGTTTCTATAGCAACTAAATGCATCAACATTATTTTTATTAATTACACATACGAACAGCAGAAACTGCAGGAAAAAAGCCCATGATGAGTCAGGACCTCACACTAGGACCAAGAAGCTACCACTATAACAAGAATTGTGAGTTGCATTGTTCTTGGTCAGTATGAAACAATAGCAGTAAATCAGAAGCAGCGAATCAGATCCCTGCTGTCTGCATGTGTGACTTTGTCACAGCTGGAGGATTAGATAAAGTTACTGTAACATATGAATGCTGTCCTCTGGGCTGTTTGGTTTAGTTTGTTTTCCCCTCTGCCCCCCCCTTAACTATCTTCCTGTTTGGTAGATTTCATCATAAGGTCTGGGATCATGGACATGCCTTCGCCATCCATAGGGCACGATTTGGTACTTTAGGACTCAGTCTTTAGCTCAGGTATTTTGCTTTTTTTATTAATGGGAACTATTGACCATGAAACCCCTGACATATTAGTACTATACAATGAATAGTAACTTCCAGTACCTGGCCTCGTAGGTCTATTCATACTCTTGTCATTTGCCAGTGGTATCAAACGCTTTCTGCAGTGTATCACATTTACTATTTCCTATTTTCTCTTACCTATTACTTCCATAATTTTATCTCTGTTACAGAACAATCAATCAATTTTTCTGGTAACATCAAATCTCTGTATACTTGATCTACTTTCTACTCGTATAATCATTATGTTCTCTAACAAGCCTTTTCCCATCCAACCTTTCCCTTTCTATAATTTTTTTTTTAATATTGTCTCTTAAATTACAAGAAAAAAACTTTCAGGAAATGCTAGAGATGGAATTATTATGAAAGAGCAGTAACATTTTTGATTTTCTTTGGTGCTTATTAATTTTTTGGGAGTTTGGGATAAAGAAAATGCTTGGAACTTTAGAGATCTTAATGATGGATTTCAGCAGAACGAAACAGCATGGCTAGAATTAAATGACAGCTGACACTAGAGATATTAATTGCAGCAAAGAAAGCCAAACTGCAGCATGCTCGTGAACTGAACGACCTGTTGCTGCTGGTACTGGTTTTCCCAAGGAAAAAAGATGAGGTACAGCAGGGCAAATTCTAATAAGAGTAGGAGCTCTGCCAAGGTGAATTCTGTATTAAGCTTCTCTTCTGCCCTCGTGATTTGGAGCTGTTCTGTTTGACAGATTGCAAGCAGATGCACTTGATGCAATTTCTCAGTGCTAGGGTTGTGGCAGGCTGGTCCCTCACCCTTTACCTGTTCCATCCTTGCTAATTGCCTTCATCATGATCCTCACCAGTAAGGCTGTCTGCAACCATTTGCAGGAGAAATTTGGGGCTGGCTGGGGAGCATTTACAGCTCATTTGAAGACAGATGTAAGCTCATGCTGACCATGAATCAAGCTCACCTTCTAAACCAGGACAGATCTGCAGCCACAGACAGCACCATGCCAAAGCCAAGGTAATGTACCCTGCTTGCTGTGCTTTGTGTCATGCCAGCCTGCTGATCTGGGAGATGGAGCACAAACACAACCAGTACTAGACTGTTTAGAGACACATACTTGAGTCCAGGTACTACTTTAAAATCATCTAAAACAGTAAAGGGACCAGAATGGAGGTGAAAATTTTTCTTGGTACACCTCCAAGTTTTGCACTGTTTCTGTTGCTAACTAAACTGTTATGCAACTAGAACCCATCACAATTGCTACAGCTGTGTGGGCGTTAAGAGTCAAAGAAAAAGCTCTGACAGAGCCTCATGATATTATTGCCAGCTTTTGAGGAAAGCTAATAAAAACAACAGCTGGGGCTGCCAAACAAAGAAAATCTAAAATCCAGTATGGAATAACATTGGAAAAAAGGAAAAAGCTTTGGTTTGTTTTCTTTTCCCAGTTTCTTTTTTTTCAAAGACTCTATGCAGCCTGCTCCTGGTAGAGAAAATCTTTGGCATTACAGCATTTAGAGTGGCAGCTATGGGTAGATGATGGGTTCCAGTACGTACCAATTAGTTCCTTACCATATTACTGTCAATGAACTTCAAGCAGTCTCAGCTTAGTCAAGCACACCATATTTTACCTTGAATAATGATGCACTAGAAATGCATAGAAATGCATAGAAATGCATAGAAATTACATATCCCTGTTGAAAACTCATACACTTGACTACCTGATCAGCTCATAATTTTTTTGTAAGAAACTTACCTGTACAAGAACTCTATGGAAACAAGATGAAAAAACCCCTGTCTCTCGTTGTGCTCACAGCCTGACTCTTCAGACAAGTGTGGATTGCTTGCCTCAGAAAAATGTGCATCAGTTCGCGGAGAATGTCTTTTAAAAACTCACACAGAAGAGCAGAGAATAAATAATAAATGATAATAGCATATAACTCAAAGATCTTTAGATCTCAAAATGCTTTATGTAGCTATCTTCGTGACAAAGAGACATGGGGACAAAGAGAGGCGGAGAAATTTACTCTGTGTCACACTCTGATCATCAGCAAGACCAGGAATAGTAGCATGTATAGCGAGACCAAATCCACTGCCCTATCACCAGGACCCATTGTGCCTTCCATTATTGGCAGATAACGAATGTCAGGGAGATAAAGCATTGACAGTCCTAAGTTACTGTTAGTCAAATATAGCCCAGTTGTTTTGCATCTGAGGTCCAGAGAAAAGCATGCTTAATAAATTCCAAGATTTTCCAGTTGATCCTTCATTTGTTTAGTTTGACAAAAAAACAAGAAACAAACAAACAAAAAAAACCCTCCAAAAAACGAACAAAAAACCCACCCCCAAATAAAACTGGTATTCAGACCTTGGTTGTTAAGTTTTCAAATTTCTTTCAAAAAACATTGTCTCTTTAAAATTTTGAACAAATCAAAACAGTTGGGGAAATTTGTGCCAATAAATATGTGTAAACAAATATGACTTAGTGACAAATATTACTTCATGTGATCAGGACCTAACTGGCAGGCATTATTGAATTTAAGAGTTGTTGCTGTTCCCATAAGTCTGGGAGTGTTTTTTACTATTTTAGAAGACATCTGTTTTCTAAAAAAATACATTTTTCTCAAGGAGGCTACATTACAGAGGACAGCTAAATTTGGTTTTCATAGCAGAAGTAACCCAATGGCTCCAAAGAATATTATACTGGTAGATGTTGCATAAATGAATTTAGAAAATACATAGGACAATGGAAAAATTCTGGAGATTTTCAGTACCGTTCACATAAGACATGTAGAAGTGCTAATATAGCCATTGTCCCCACACAGTCTTATTAAAACCACCCTAGAGATATAAAGAAGCAGACTGTGACCATGAGTAGATAACTAGCTGTAATAGTAACGGGAAATGTCACTAAATGTCATTAGAGCCTGACATAGCCTAAATGATGGCAGTGTGTTTAGTATAATGGAAGGATATAATGAGCATATGGCATTTCCTTTAAGGACAGTAGTAGATTCAGACTAGCAAATTAATTCAGTAGTAATGGCCAGCTGAGTAGGAAAGCAACTGGTTGTGCTGCCAAAACCCCTCTAGATTCATAGCAAACCTACTAACACAAAACTTTTAAAGGAAAAGAAAAGCAATCACCTTTATGAGGTGCAACAAGAGGTTGAAGCACAGATGGTGAGAAAAGCATTCTAATAAAGCCTGTTTCTTTCACAGTTCCCCAACAGGTACATAACTAAGGTTCCTAGCAAATAGAGTGAATTTTAATTTCTTCAGAAGATCCACAGAAACCCCAGTAATTATATAAATCCTATGGAAGTGTTTGATTTCAAGTGGAAAATCATGGAATCCATTTTATTCTAGAAATTAATTTATCCTGCTGAGTTTACTGTCTGAATGGGAAAATCAAGACTACCAAGCAGGGCCTAAAGACTAGCTGTAGCCCACTTTTAAAGTAGAAGCCTTATGGTTTAGGTGATGGAAGTGAAAGATGCCCTTGCCATTAGGAAATTTACGGTTTGTCATGGATTTATTTTTTTGCTTGATTGGTTGGCTTGGTTTGTACCTTTAAAAGCTGTGATAAAAGGGGAGTGTTTCTGAATAAAGAGAAGTGACAGAAACAATTACAGTAAAAAATAAACAGAATGAAAATGTAAAGAATAATTTAGCAGTGGGGAGGCTTTTTAATAGTTATGCTGTTTGCTCCTAATAATCAAATTATAAATAAGTGTATTTGCAAATGTCCTTAGAATAGCTCAGTATTTTTCAGGGATAATGACCAAAAGAAATCACTAGTATGCACAGTTCCTTATCTTAAATTTACTTTTCAATAGTCAAGCTGATATTAGAAGCAACAGAAACTGTTTTACCAAACTGCAGTTATGAGATGGTGGGTCAAATGTATTCGTAGAGCAACTCTACAGAAGTCACTCACTCAGCACTAGGAATGACTTCAGCTTTATATGCTCAGCTTTTGGAAGGACAAAGACTTCTGTGGGCTAATGCATTATAGAGCAGGACTAAAGCCATTTAAGCTTTTAGGGAGACAGCAATTGAAAATTGTGGGGAAACTGGAAACATGTCAGGTTTTTGTTAGCTGTCAGTGTTGAAAATCTTGATCTCCATGTTAAAAAGCTGAAGTCAGGCAATAAAATTTAAAAAATTAAGGAAAATAAAAATTAGTTTTTCAAATTCCTCATCTATTTGCATATTCCAGCTACTGGGCAGAATACAGTTGCAGCATATTCCTGCCCTTCACCCAGGTCTGTAGGACTTGCAGTGATTTTAATAAGAGTGGGAACAAACTCAGGTCAGCAGCTGAAGAAAATTTCTAAGAGAAAATCTGTGATTTCCCTTCGGCCCTCGAAAAGTGTTTGGCAACTGGGATTGTGAAGCTTTTGTTGTGGTTTTGTACACAGAAGATTACTTTATCTCCTCACTCTGTGAAAATAAATGATAGTTATAACTTATTCCATTAAAAATATATATATATAGCAGGAAGGAAAACCTATTGCCTTTTGCTATTTGTTCTCCCAACTTAGAATAAACCCCAGGTTCTTTTAAGTTGCTAAGAAAGGATGTTGGGAATAGATGGTTGATGTCCTGGAAAAGACAGAGTTCTGCTGAAATGCTTTTCAGAGGATGATGAGATGGCAAGCAACACACAAAATTCTTAACAGAAGATACTTAGCAGTAAATGTGTGGCTCTTGGGATTCAGAGATCATCTCTGTTGTTTCCTAGGCAGGAAACACTGGACAATTATCTCACTTCCAAAACATGCATTTATCTGGGGCTGAATAAAACCAGAAGGTAGTGCCTAAACTAGATGACCTTGAACCTATGGTAACCAGAATGTGAACATGAAAACTGCAACATCTTTTGTTTGCCATGATTTTGTCATTTGCCTAGATTGCTACGCGTACAGACACGTTTTATCCTCGGTCAGACCTCACTTTGAGAGTCTGTATTTGCAGTGATGCCAGAGAAAACCAGTGGATTTTATCCAACAGTTCTTCTCCATGTTTTATGGAGTCTTTGCTGAAGGTATTGTAGTAAATATATCTTTTTTTTTTGGGGGGGGGGGGTGTGGAAAAAGAAAGATTTCACTGAACAAAAGAAAGGAAAGCAAGAATTCAGCTTCATGTAAAGAATCACACAGCAACTTTGCTGTAGTTACCCAACGGAAGCTCTTTCTCTGGAGGTCATAGCATGTAATTGTTGTTTGTACATTCCTTGTTATCACAGCTTTGGAAGTAACCTCCTGAAATCCAGTAGTTCAGAGCCCTCTCCATCCACTGAACACAATAGTTATTGCCATCCTGAGATAAAGGATAGAAGAGAGACCTAGACTTTTTATGATCAATTTAGGTACCTTAGGACATGAAATATTAGAATTAAGCATTTGGGTTTGGGTGGGATATCTGAAAACCTGGCAGAAGAAAAAGTGATCTTTAAGCAGAATGCTTCAATTTCCCCAGCTGCAGGGATGGTATGGTGTCGCTTTACAGGGTCATTAACCCACAAAGTTAGGCTTGGATTTTATTTGACTAAAAATGGAGTTTATAAACAGTGGTTACCCAGAGGCATCAAAACTTACTGATACTGAAATGAGAACTGTCGGATCAGGTGCATCTTTCTGGATATTGATACTTACCCAGGCTAAAGACTGAAGCTCCATGTAGGGGATGGGCTACTACCATCACAGATTAGGGTCTCTCTAGATGTATTAAACCAAATTAAATTAGGTATCATGAGGAGCTTTTGAACAGATGAGAGAATATCTAGTACTTTTAGATACCTGCAGCATTAGATGATGACAGGGTGTAAGCACTCCAGTTCTTGTCTAGAGTCTAGCAGAGTTCAAGGTGATAGGGTCGCAATGTAGCCAGGGTTAGTCAGAGTAATCTGTGTAGAAACAACTCTCAACATTATGAGTATCACTAAGCTGGGTCATGAATCATGATAAAGACTGCAAATGTCAACTTTCTACAGAACAGACTATTTTCAGGAGCTCTATAATAGATATTTAGGACATAATATTGTATTGTAGACTGAAAGACCAAGACAAAGAATACAATTTGTTGCCCAAGACATAACTACTTTTGTTTAAAAAATTAATCCTTGTTATTGCTATTAGTGTTTTTTTTCTCTTAAACTGAGACAGCTGGGTCTGATTATTCATCTGCCTTTAAAAATATGGGATTCAGACTAGTTTTACTTAATAACTAATTTGTTAAGTGTTAAAGAAAAACAGATGTGTAAATGATTGTCACTTTCCTGTTGTGTCACTGACTCATGTCTGATTACAAAGTGCATTTGTCACAATGGTTTGAAAGGTCAAGAATAATTTTTTGCTTTACAAAAACAGGACACTAGGCAAGACTAAGTTTAGATATACAGAAAACAAAACCAGCTGCTAACATTTCCTTCCAAAAAGGGAAGTCTTTTCATCATTATGTGTGCTCTCATGTTTGTCTTAGGTATACTGGTTGACTAAAAAAGGTCAACATTTATCCAGTCTTACTACAGAGTCATATTAGAAATGACAACACTTTCCTGAATTTAGCAAAAGAAATATCCAGGCATAAGTAAAGATGCCATTAATTTACATGAATGTTGAAATTACACAGACTTACAAGAATGCATATACGTTTACACATAACAGATTTGTTTCATAACACAGTACTTTCCCAGCTTAATTTGCTCTTCATCTATGAGTTTACCTGTTTGTGTGTTCCTCCCATCATTATACAGTAAATAAACTCAAAAGCATTGTGGTCTAGAGGAAGTTTCCTTAGAAAGTCACCATTTAATATTATTGGTGATTTTTTCCCAAAGTGTGATTATTTACTTTTACATGAATCACTGCTATGACTATCTTTTCTGCTTGCATTTTTGTTAGAACCATTTTAAAATTACACTATATTTAGAAATGGCTATTTGATATGCAGGAAGTCTTTGTATTTTATCTTTTATGACAGAAATCTTTGAGCAGAAAATTGTTTTCTTCCCATTTGATAGAATTGAAGACCAATGGCAAAAGTTTCCTTCTGTAGAATTTTGAGACGAGGCAGTATGTTAACTGATGTTTGCATACATAACTGTGAGAAATTCACATATATTGCTACCAGTTTTCAAACCAGCAGATTACTCATATATTTAATGTGTAAGTAGTCACAGATAATTCCATAAAAATTCCCACCTGCCTAGAAACAGCTGTGTACTTAAGAGCTTTACTGATGGTAATGAGGAATCAAGTTGTATCACATTATCTCCCATCCATCTTAAGAGAGGAAGTATGGACATCACTTTGCCTGTACCATTAGATTTTCCTTTTTTTTTTTTTTCAACAGTCCACCTGGGGATCTCATTATTCAGAAAAATCTCCACTCTTTCCTATTTCAGCATTTTTTGAAACGTGATTATTATAATCCTGTATTTTTCAGTAGCACTGGGAGAAAAGAAAATCTCAGAAGGGACTAGGTATTTATTTTTCTGCACCTTATTTTCTGCACACACTATTTTATGGCATTCTCAGACACAAACCCTATGAAAGAACAATAAGTCACAGAAATGCAGCATAGTAAGTGACATTTTATGAGAATTTTCAACATTTTGAGTGACAGGAACTATGATCTTGAAGTTTTGTTTCCTTAGTGTTTGGGTCATTTTTTCATACAGACCATAAATGGACTGAATGGACCATTCATAGCATTAATGGATTTCAGTGCTGTTTCAAGTCATATACATGCTGAAGCGTTCCACTGAATTGGCAGTGACTTAATTTTGAATGATTTTTAAATATTTGTAGGTTAAAAACAAAGGAAGAAGCCTGGATCTTTGTACTGTGAAGTACCAAACTTCAATACTGCAATTTACACTCCAGAGGAGTAGATGTTTCTGAGATTACATACAATAATTTTGTCCCTTCTCTTTTGCAAAGCTTGTTGCTTCTCTCTAGTTCCTTCTTCTCTAGTATCATTTGCAGGCTAGTTTGAGACCTTGATATCAGTAGGGTCAGCTTCACTTTACAGTAACATCTATAAGATCAAGACAAAACCCAATGCAGGCTTCTCCACTTCCCCCACATGAATTAATCAAAACAACTGTGCTATGAAAAATGTTGTGTTGTTTTTTGCTTTTTCTCCTCTACAGCTGCATGTAGTTACAACAACTTGTTAGTGGACCTTAGGGATCTGAATACTGCATACCAGAGCTGGTTCATGCCAATTATTATGTTGAGTGATGAAACTGCCTTGTATCATTTCATTTGTGGATAGGAACAGCAGGTGAATGTTATAGTTTCTGCTTTCCAATTATAAATCACACAGACTGAAATCTCAGTTCTCTGAGTAAGGGCTGTAAAAGCAGTGGAGTGTAAGGAGACTACTGTTTCTTGTGAAAAGGAGTCTGAAATTAGAGTTTATTGATGTGTTTTTTTTCCCCACCTCCCTGTCATAGTTAGCTTTTAAGACCAAAATTGAAAAATTATTAGATAAAGGAACTGAATGGAAAGCAAATAAAACATCTAACTACAAAGACTGTATGTAGGACAATAAACCATAAATAGGTCCAGCACGGATACATTCAAGTGATTGAGTAATATGACGTTGACTTTGGGTTTTTTATATGTGGGCTTTCAAGAAAAAAATGTGAAAGGATATGGTAATGGTAACAGGACTCTCTTTCCAATCCAGTTTCTGAGATAGAGTAAGCTTGTCTTTAAATATTTATAATTTTGAGATTCTTCTTGAAGTGTATCTGCAAAGACCTGTGTGACACTTGAGTCTGCAGCCTAGACCAATGTGGATGGACAAATGCTAAGATTCTTTACAGACAAAATAGAAAGCATTTGGTGGTAATAGTATGTAACTAACAATATCAAAAGGACTGGATTCAGTTACTGAAGGAAAATCTTCAGAATCAGAATAATTTTTTCTGAAATATGTATTCTGCTAGCCATATTCGTAATCTAGTTTTGGGCTCCCCAATGCAAGACAGACTGTACTTACTGAAGTGAGCACCCCACATGCCACAGGGGAGTTGGGGGATGGAATGCACAGCACAGAAGCTAATGTCCACTTATTTAGGTAAACCTGAACAATAAAAGAATGAAGGTGGACGTAGTGTTCTCTACAGTCACTTCAAGGAAGGCTATAGAGGAGATGAGGTGTCTTGCATATGCACAGAAAAAGGACCAAAAAAGCCAGTCATCAGTTGTAAAAAAGGGAAATTCTGTAATTATAAAGAAAAAAGAAGATCACCATCAAGGGCCCAAACACAGAAATAGTTACACAGAGATTCTGCATTCTTAGACACACTCAAATGACTGGGCAAAGTCTGGCTATGTGATCTAAGTTGCCCTTTGAGTTTGGAAGCAGAGGGGTGGAAAGGCTGAATTTGAGATCTCCAGAAGTGTCTTCTGACCTAAATCACTCTGTTAGTCTATAATTCTCACTCTGTTACTTTAGGAGTCTATTCTTCAAGTTCATGATTTGTGTTTCTCCCATTTTTTAAATTTGGGGAGGGACTGGGAGGGGGTAACTTATTATAGTCATGACCACATATGGTAATTTCTCCTAATGATATAGTAACTTATTCTTCTTGTCCATGCAGTTTTGTCTAGTAGGGGCTACGAAAATTGTCACTGAGTGGGTGTAAGTCACATCATATCAGTTACCTTATGTGAACACATCTCACAGGGAACTATTTTTAGAAGTTTTTTTAATCCTATTGACAAGGACCAATTTGAATTTATCTCTGTTCCCTTCACCAAGTATGAGAAAAGAAAGAACAATATTCAGCTCTTACCTAGTTTTTCAGAGAGTTATAACAGTCTGAGGTGTACAGTCACTGACTGCATAAGAGTCACATACTAATGAAGTCCCAAGATAGATCTACCAACTAAGGCATAGAATATGTCTTATTCTAGTGATAGAGTACCATGCTTCATTATGTCTCATACTTATCTGTGGTGCATTATGCAAGTTCAAAAAGAGGCTTGCAGATTTTTGAAGCAAGTAGAGTAAGACTGTTTGTCTTCCACTTTGACTAGCCGTTTGTTTACACAATAATTAATGTGCAGAACAGTTCAAAGGTCAAAATTTACTGGGAAAAATCTCTGTAGAAGATTTGATGCCATTAAAAAAACAAACAACCATAGGAAGTATTTAATAGAATTCTGAAATGTTTGAGTATTATCTGCTCAGAATTTTTAACCAACAGAATTTTTAACCAACTTACTTAAAGCAGTGAAATTACACGCTACAAAATGTGGGACTTTTTTACAAGAGGTAATTAGTAATACACTGTAAAGGTTCTATCAAAGTTTTGTAACTACATAATTGATACCATCTGGTGTTTCAGAAAAGACTGGTCTGATTTGGGATGAACTATGAAAATCACAGGTCAGTATCAAGAAAACATATTTCTAGGTTACCAAAACCAAAAATATAAGATACTGAACTTTCCAGCTCACTATGTGAAGTCTTGTGCATGTAATTGTGTATTTGCTTGATTTAAAAGTTCTTTCTACATTGGAATATCAGAAAATTACACTGCTAATTTCTTTCTTTGTATAGTCACACTCCTTTTTTAATACTTTTTCTTTCATATTCATTTATTTTAGCTCAGGAAATATTTTTGGTCCATCTGGTTTCCCTCTGTATAAGTCTGGAAATTTGAATTGTTATGCAGCATGAAGCTCTATTTTTTTTTTAAAGGAGATAAAATGTTTACTGACTGGACTCCACACTGCTTTTGCAAAGGCTATCTGGTTTCTCTGCAACTATGATTCAATGATTCTAGTTCCACATGTAATAACTTTTGCTGCTCTGTTTTTAAAATTCATAATTAGATTTCAAAACTTATGCAGGTTATTACAAAAAATCTGTGAATAACTGCCCCAGTCAAATGGCAGGAAGGAATCTCAAGTGAATTAGGAAATGGCCCTTTCTCATGTTCTGGTGAGCCATTGCCAACAGCCAGTTCCACCCACACTTTCCATTGCAGTTAGTGACTTTTGACTTTTTCATTCAGCACCTAAATGAGAACAAGGTGGATAAAGTTATGTGCAACACGGGGAAAAATTTGGGCCTTTTAGTAATGTTACTATACCACTGTAGTCAGAGCTTGGGAAACTGGGAAAGAAGTGAAGTTTTGGGTTCACTTCCAACATTGTGTGTATCATATATCTAGAGTTTACAAAAAGTATCAGATCAGAAAGATCATATTTTGGAATCTCTTTGTGTGGGTCTAAATGACTACACACAGCAAAAAGGAAGCCCTCAGGATCACAGTCACTTTTAGAGAAGCCCCAAGTGCCTTGTAGTTTAATTCTAACTAGATGAGCTTACCCATCACTAGACAGACATAAGAGTCATCTGCTTTTGATAACGTCAGCTGGGATTTTCCAGCCACGCATCCTCTAGAAATGTGGGTTGCTCAGCTTACAAAGCGCGAGGAGAACAGATCCTTTTCAGAGTAACCTACATGGCCCAGGGGATGAGACTAGTGTGGTAGAGGTTTGATTCAGACAAATCTGACAAGTCTAATTCCCTAGACATGTCAAAGAGCTGGAAAGCAGACAGCAGTGAGCAGATCCAGGACTGTAACTGGGAACGGCAAAAGCCAAGTGCCAGGAGTTTTCTAGACATAGAGCTCACTTTTACTGTTCTTGTAATCAAATTTAAGTCTGCTAGTTTTTGAAAAAAATACTGAGTGCTCTTATGCCACTGAAGATATTAAAAAGGTGGGAGGGAAATGTGTTGCCAAAATAAGGATGTAAAATGTGGGCAGAAATGTAAAATTTTCCATTGAAAACATAATAGTGCAGTTGAGAGAAGCTGCTTTCTAGTCATCCTGGTAGAAAAACAAGTAAGGTTTGATGCCACACTCATTGATGTTATTTTATTCAAGCCACTGGAAGGTGAGAATCAAATAGGGCATAAACAGTCCTTTTATGACAGCAAAGAAATTGGGAGTAACAAAGAAAAATGAAAAGGACAGTGGTTCTTTTTTTACCTACATTTGCTGTTTCTTTTTCCTATTTCATTTTGGTTTCATGTTTTATTTTTTACTCACCATATTTACTGTTCTCTAAGTGGTTTCAAATATATTTATATATTAAAGCCTCACATTAGCATCAAGCTAATTTTTGATTTTATATCTAGGTTTTTTTTTTGCGGGGGAGGATGAAACAGGATAAAGATTTAATTAAGTGTATGTTGTCAATATTCAAATGAGCTGTAATGAATTTCTGATAATGAAAATTTTTATATTCTCTATAATAGCCGTGTGAAAAGTTATTGCTGTATTTACTGAAACATTTGTAACATGTGGGAGAAAAAAAATCTCAGATTTCAGCTGAAGAGCCTAATCCTTGATACATAAAAATACCTATGCTTGAGTGACCTAGCTAATGATGAATACAAAGGAAAATTCTCAATGTTCCCAAACATAACTGCTGAACAAATATGTGTCTACAAGCTTTTTATCACACCTCCCTTGAAAATGGAACGAACAGTTTTGTAGCTGACTAAAGCTGCTTCACTGCTCCACTGCTCTTATCCAAGATATGGCTTCTATTCTTGATGGACACCAAAAATCTTTAAAAATCCTCGGGGACAAAAGAGCATTTTAATGGGTGAATTTCTTTATGTTTTGTTGCACTTTTCTCCTGTGTATATTATGAAATGTATTGCAATATATAAAGATAACAAGTACCACGTTCTGGCTATGGACAGCTACAAGAATTGTCAGTATTTGGTCTGTTTTATTGTCAATGACAAATATGATTTTAACAGTAAGTTCCTTTGCAAGTCTGGGATGTCTAACTAACATTTGAATAGCTTCTTCCATTGAATTACACTACCATTAATCATCTTCACTAATTCAATAAAAACAATGT
This sequence comes from Irena cyanogastra, assembly GCA_013397155.1. Taxonomy (NCBI): domain Eukaryota; kingdom Metazoa; phylum Chordata; class Aves; order Passeriformes; family Irenidae; genus Irena; species Irena cyanogastra. Next base: position 654,343 of record VWZV01001337.1, on the reverse strand, counting down.
GAATACAATAAAACACTTTTTCTATTGAATTAATGAGGGTGGCTGGTTACTAATAGGATATGACTGCATTAGGGAAATGTTTAAAGTAACATGATAGATTAACAAGGAAACATTTAATAAAGATTTCATATAATTTTAACTCATTCCAAACCCGACAAGGAAGGAAGGAAATTTGAATTATGAAGATAGTCACTGCATAAATTTGCTGAATATCACTTTGCTATTTCCCTTGACAGTGTGTAAACTAAGACATATGACTGGTGCTTTCTTCATTTTCTGTTTTCTTGTTTATAAAATGTGAGGAATTGCACACACCCTTTGTTCATTGCTATAAGATTTACCAATAGAAATACTGAACATGAACCATAGATTATTCATATGTAGAGAGGTTTTATCTTTCTGTGAGAAAAGGTGCTCTAAACCCACCTCAAATGATGATTGTCTCTGTAGCCTTAGGCAACTCGCTTATGGCCTTTCAGAAGTTGCTTAAATTTAAATTTTCCTTTGGTTTTAGTTAATGGGATATCTGACTAGCAGTATCTCTGTAATTCAGGCTGTTCACTTTAACCTGAGCTTTCAGCTCATTTTCTTCAGCTGTAAAGTAGTTGCAACAATACTTGTCGCTGCCCACATTGACTTCTGAAGTAGTGACCTCATGGCCAGAAATGAATTTGACTATGAGAATGAGTTAAAAATAATAAGTTCATTTGTTTATTGAAAGGCAAAATGGCAACTCCCTGAGGATGTTTGGACACTGCAAAGTAGCACAGCTACTGTAACACGAGAGCAGAGTAATGTAGTTATTTGTCTGTAGAGGAGATAAGTTTACCTTTCTCTTGTGCCTACATGTGTCTAGTGTATCAGGGAAGTCAGTGAGGAGGTGCTGAAGGGACAGCAATTCCAGCCGTGGAGCACTGAATGCATTTAACATTGGGCATGGACTAACACCAGCCATGACGGAGCAAATAAGATCTCTCTGGCATTGCATCTTGAGAAAAATCCTCATCCATGCACGTGGTTCTCTTTACCTCAGTTTGATTTTAGTTTTGCTGTATGTGATAAATATGATAATGTGATAAATCCTGATTTAGTGCGGTATGAAATTCGTAGTGATGCTAAATAGAATTACCTTCTTATTGGAGAGAAATTAAAACATATATAATTTTGCAATGTGTGACTCAAATTTTCTACCCGTCTCTGCCTTCACCTGCCTATGGCACACAAAGCACACCGTGTTGTAATGACATACCATGTACCTATGAAAACATAGGTATATGAAAAAGGTAATTTTCTTCAAATTAATATATCATAGTATGTTTGACACACAAATACTACAAACGTTTAATAAGGTACTTTACAGTTTTTCACTTATGATGCTTCCTAAAAGTGTGGAAGTAGTGAAATGGACGTAACCCAGTTTTGTATTTTTTTCAGGATTTTGGGGAAGCAAGGGTTTTTTGGACTACTTCTTGTTTAAATAGAAAACCAAAGGAAAGTTATTAAGTTTTTACAAAATCTCAGTCCAGTATTGGAGACTGATTTCCTTTATTATTTTGAGCCCTGATAAACCTCACAAAGCAAAGTTATTATAAGAAGCATCAAATCTGAAGAGTGTTTTAGCCTCATAAGCAGTAGGATGTTAGAGAAGGAAAGAGCACTGACTATAATGATATGTAAAAGAATGTTACTCTTATGCAGAAGAGAATTCCACTGTTTTGAAAGCTTAATATAATTCAAAATGCAAAATGCTATTGCATTGTATTGCTTCTGTCATAGTAATATCCAGTAAAATATTAATTGTTTTGATGATTTATAGTTGTTTTAGAAGACTGACTTTCTGGTCTCACAAACACTGTGACTTTTGACGGAAAATTATATCCAGGGTCTTCATTTGCTAAATAGATAAAAAGATATGAGCAGACAGGTCATAAAAGAGCGTGAAATTATAATATAATTTCTTTGTAGTAATCTGAATTCTATATTAAAATCCATGTTTTGATATGGCCAAGCACTGATTTATAAGATACATATTTGCAAAAGTCCTTCAACCAAAAACTTCTAAAAATTACCAGAAAAGAATTATAATATTTCTCAACAATTGAATCCACTTTTGTTTTGTTTTTTGTTTTGTTTCATTTTTTTTAACATATAGGCATATATTAAAAAAAATTTAACAGTCTTAAGCATTTTCAAACCCCTGATAGGCCATGTCATGTGCACAGATTTTCTCAGGCTGTATTCCTGTTAGTAATATCACAATGGAAAAATACCCTTTTAAAGTTAGTGTTAAATATTTGTTTTGTTATACTCAAAAAACAATTTTTTTTGTGTTTTTATTAAACAAATCACAAGTGATGGGCAATATTAAAGGTATACATTTATCTGTAATTATTAATCTTCCATGAAAATAATCATGCTAAAGAATCGATGCGTGCACATTACTATCAAGTTATAAGCTTCATTCCACATGCCTTGCAAAAGATTCGTTGGAGTCTTAGCAAAATACTTCCTTTCACAGCATGTATGAAGATCTACATGTTTTCAAAGAATTCCTAATAATCAGCTGTTTTCAACATTTACCAAGTCTCCAGCAACTACTACTTCTCTTCTGGTTCTTTTTCACCACTCTACTACTTTTATCTTAGTAGAATTTGCCAATTAAAGCTGGACAACTGTAGATGGTGTTCTAAAAAGGAATACCTTCTTTCTAAAATTCAAATAACATGGAGACACCAGTTAGAAAAAGAGATCAGTACTTAAACATGTACGTTCCTCTGTTTAGTGCCACTTTGAGACCTTTAAAAAGTCTTGATAACACTTAAAGGCAGAATGATCTTGGATGTTTTACAACACAACTGATAATTAATTAGCCTCAAATCTGTGCTAGAAAGACATGTTTGTGTACCCAGAGCACTACTCTGTCCAAGAGTGAGCATATTAGGGTTTATATTGCCATTTCATTTTTCAATGGTGCATCTTATGGAATGCTGTGTTTGGGGCAGGGGGAAAGCAACCAGCTGGAAAGGACTCTGGTGAGAGCACAGTATGAAAATGTAATTCAAGGACAGCAACTAAAAATGTTGAGATGACACCTTGCTATTGCTGCTCTTTGAAATACTATTGTTGAGATTTTAACATTCATATTTATATGCACGTCAACATCTGTGTCTAGATATTTTCAAACTGTTGACGACTTATGTAGATGTCTACTTTCATGCCACAGAGATGCAAGTACCAGACAAGTGGAAATGCATATTACCTGCCTGCCTTAAGATTTCACACAATAGCATGTTGATAGGTACAAAGTTGTAATAGACAAAACTTCCACTTCCAAAATACAAGGGGCTTTTAGTATTTAAAAATACCCCAAAGACAGAGACAGTGGAATACCCTCTTTGCACTCCATTTTTTCAGCTTAAGAATCAGGAACGTGAGCTATCTTAGTTGTTTGATATGTGCTGGGAGAACAATCCAGTGGGTTACATTCCTGACTTTTATAGCTGAAACCATAATTTAAAGCAGTTACATAGTTCTCTGAAGGGGCTGAGCATCCTCTCACCCCTTAGGATAGATTCCACTAATGTTATCTCTGTGAAAACAACTGGTTTGTACTGTGTAAATCTGATTCAGTAAATTGTGATTTAATCCTACTAGGATTGCTTTATTTTCTATGGCTCTTAGGGTCATCATATGTGCTAGCAATATGTGGGGAAGGATCCAGGAAGAAGAAAGAGGAAATATTTGAGATGTGGAATTTCATTCTATAGTGGCATTAGTGTAACTAAAATAATAAACACTTAATTTCTATAAAGATGTGTCCAGTGGCTGTGAGTAAGAATGAAATGTTACTCCAAAATTAAAACAAATCTGGATTATCCTCATCAATATTTCTATCCTCCAACAAACTGAATTGGACATTTCTGCATCACTGACTTTGTCAGCTGTTGTCAAATCTCTGAGTGTGTGGCAAGGCAGGACATCAGGGAAAAAAAAAGACAGCCTTTTTTTTCTCCTGACAAAATTAACTTTTCTTTATATTCTAGAAGCTGCTAGACTTTTAGAAAGAGATTGTAAAATTTAAAAAAAAAATTAATTTGGATCAAAATAATAGATGGGAGTCCTTATCCTCAACCCAAAATGTTAAACTTAGATAGTTTTTTCCTCAAAGAATCACGGAATCAATTGGTTTAAGACCTCTGCGATCATTGAGTCCAACCTATGACCTAACACCACCTAGTGAACTAGACCACAGCACTGAGTGCCATGTGCAGTCTTTTTTTAAACTCTTCCAGGGACAATAACTCTACTGTCTCCCTGGGCAGTCCATTCCAATGTTTAATTACCCTTCCTGTGAAAAAATTCTTCCTGATGTCCAACCTAAATCTCCCCTGGCACAGCTTTAAGACTGTGTCCTCTTGTCTTGTAATTTGTTGCCTGGGGGAAGAGGCTGACCCCCACCTGGCTACAGCCTCCTTTCAGGAGGTTGCAGTGAGTGATAAGGTCCCCCCTGAGCCTCCTTTCCTCCAGGCTAAAGATTTCTCCTTTAAACCTTAGATTTTATTGCCTGGAGCTTATCATATACAAAATCATTCCTCCAGAATATGCTCTGTCTTATTTCAACTGAGTAACATGCCCTTTTTTCCCTGTTAAGTTACCTAGGAATATTTATTATCTCCAGCAAGGACTTAATATATGATCTTAATTATAAAATACTCTTAGATAAAACCTGTCAAGCTCTCAATAAATGGATGCAACTCCCAGTGTCTCTGATTAGCAAAGTAAATATAATTAAAATTACTATAGTCCCTAAATTTAATTATCTATTCATGAACATTCCTTTATTTCTTTCAGCATAATTAAAAAAAACCCCACAACTTTATATATCTTTTAAAGATTCCTCTGACTATATAAAATACCAGATTAGGAATAAAATCATTGACTTTACCTTTTAAAAGTAAGCTACTTTAATCAGACTTTTTCTGAATTCCAGGCTCAATAAAAATATATATATATAGACAGAATTCAACAAATCTCTACTTAGAGCAGGAGCTAGGGAGACAGTGAAGACTAATTTAAAGTAGTGTTGGAGAAGTTATTCACCCATTTCATTTATCCTTGAAGTTTTCTAATAGATTTTTGGCCTTGGCTGATTAACAGGATTGGAGAACAAACAAAAGAACCTTGTGCAATTACTATGGCTGCAAGAGGAAGATCTAAATGTAACCTAATGCAGTAAGATTAAGTAGGTAGGGTTTGGAGCACTTTGTAGGAGAACATAAATGCCTGTTTCTTTGCAAATAGCTGCTAAAAAGACTCACTGTGATGTTTCACAAATGGCCTTTCTAGAAGAAGTATCTCATTCAGCACTTTGCATTGACTGTGGACTATTGACTGTGTCTTGAGGTCAGAATCTGGCTTCCACTTCCCATCTTTCTGGGACTGAATTTCTCAGGGCTCTTCAGCTGGCAAAACTATTTGGCTAGCCTCAGCTAATGTTCCTGGTGCCCCTCACCACACAATGCTTCCTTTTTGGGGTGCATCTAAACACTAGTACACACTGGACTTTAGACACATGCATTAAAGAACTTACATGCTCTAAAAATCACAAAATATAGAGATTTTGAAATCTCTTATGCTATGCAAGTGTCAAATAATCACCATACTTTTACATGGACAGAATAGAAGCAAAATGTCTTTTTTTTTTGCATCATGAATTAAAAGAACACAAACAGTAAGCACTGGGCTATCTCTTACAGCTCTTCCTATTTGCTTTGTGTGTAAGTCTGCCTGTCTTTACATCTTACCTGCTCCTGAAGAGGAAGATAAAAATATCAGTAATATCTTCCAAGAAGGCATATGTTTTCTGAGACAAAAAGTTCTTGCTATACTTGACTCCTCTTCTGAGTTTAACCTTGTGGGTGGGACCCATTTAAGGCTATTTGAGGGCAGTCTACAAGATGTTTATGTTGTTCTGTTCTTCAGACTTCTTTGTAATAGCTCCCTGAATAGCCCTCTTTGCACCATGCCTCACAGCAGCACAGAGAACTCTCCCTTCATCTGTGAGCATGTCACTCTGGCTATACAGATATCGGATTTTTTCAGAATCCTTCAGTGAAAATACATTTCAGGTGGCAGCAGGCATTTTGCCATGGTAAAGCTGCTCAGCATGTAAACATTTTTAGGATGTCTGATCTAGCAGCGTGAAGTCACTTCCTTAGACCTGAGTGACGTTGGTTTAAATCTTTTCTTTGCAGTATGCATAGCAGATAACCCTTGATCTAAGCTTGACCAAAGCTTGACCTAAGCTTGATAGGGCTCAGATGAGAATTGCCATGTTCAGCACCAAAACTCAATTCAGTTTTCACCGAGTGAATAAAATCGTCACAGTGCTTGGTGGCATTTTCCAGACTATGCCTGTGATCATCTGTATTTGGAGATGTTGAACACCTGTGACCCTTAAACCTTGGTGGGACTGTAACATAGGTTTTCTCTGTATCTTCCAAGCAAGAGATAAACTAGTACTCATCCTTAAGGTGCTTCTAATTGAGTTGACACCACAAACTGTAACAGGTCAGTATCCACATTTCATACAGTGCTTCAGTGTTTGGGTGCACATCCAAGATACCAGAGCGCTGTGACAAATCTCTCACTCTGCTGCAACTCTCATGATCGTATGGATTTCAGTAGTTTCCATTATGTAAAAGACTTATATTCTGTGGACAGTGAATATCACCACTCATAAATGCTTTAGTGGGACACCAGTCCACAGTGCCTCATTATGCTCTAGCTCCCCAACAGCAAAATGCTGAAGCAGAATTTTGTTAATTTATGTGTGGTGAGGACACATCACATAAGCCTTTGCAGTGTGGAGATATATAGTCAATGCTAATGAAGTCCCTCTGGAAAACCTAAGTTATTTGCTTGAATATTTTTGTCACTGATGGTTGAGTCTGTAATGCCTTTGTTTTCAGATACATTTTTCCATCTAGAAGACAAGTTACTGATGTAGAGGTAGGTTATTGTCATTCTCAGTATTATGTCCCTGAACTTTGAGGCACTTTGAAAAAAACGTCTCTTTCAGCTGTTATTTACAATTTCTTGGTTTTATCTCATCCCATGGAGTGTTTCTATGTAAAAAAGGCACTTCCAGGAATTTCATTAAGGTGTTGGGAAGTCCAGTGTACTGATGCTGAACTCTATTCCCAGAACTATGAGCAATCTGTCAGTGGCAAGGTTTCCTGGAATAACATTAGAACCCCTGACTGTTATAGCCAAAGGAGTGGTGTTAGTCTTTCTCCAGCAAATTGTATTTAATTGTGGTTTGCTCTGAAAGAGACAATTGTTTAGAAACCCCAGAGGTATAGGCACATTACTAAATCTTAGGCGGCTAGACTGATCCTAAAGTTGGGACAAGACTTTCTGGTACATCTGCGAATTTACCCAGTGGTGGAATTTGAGTACAGGGAAGGGTGAAATGAGAATAAAGGGAAGGCTACATCTCTCCCAGCTGACAGATGATAAAAAAAATTGAAATTAGTATTTTTCCAAATATTTTTCTATGCATGAATTGATGATAAAGCAAATAAAAAAATTCAAGGTTTTGTATCTTTTATTTATTGTAAATTAGAATGAGCAGCTCAAATTGGAGTCTTTTGTGGAATTAAATTTGCAACAAAAAGGATCTGTGAAGAAAAAGAAAATAATTTCTGAAGAATTTAAATACATGTTCATGAATATGAAATAATAAATGTGAAACAAAATATTTTGACATTAGCAAAGTTAAATATTTTAACACTAGTGATATGAATGGGAAAGTCACAAGACTTCTCCTTGACACTAATTTTACCATCAATGTGATACATTTCTGCAAAATTATTTGATTACAAAAAAGCAGCATTTTCTGCAGGATTTTTTTTCTTCTGCCGTGTATGGCTTAATATAAAAAAGTCTGGAAATAACAATGAAATCTACTTTCTTTGCCTTATTAATTCCTGGAAAAAAACCCATTGCTTTTACATGTTAAGTCCTAAACTTAAGAATGCTAGTCCTAAACTTGAGAATTCTAGGGAAGTTTCTTCAGAAAAGCAAAAAATCAAGAATAACTGAGGAGATGACAGTGGAAGAAAAAAAAGGTGGATCCATGCTTCGGTAGCTTTAGAGGGGCTCATTTCTCACTCTTATTCTCAGCCTTTTCACATGTTTGCTCTCTTTGGCAATAAGCTGTCAAAGAAGGCATTTTCATCTAAGTAATAGTCTTGACTGTTACCAATTGATCCAAATTTATATATTGAAGAACTGAGTGTCTTTTCACACTCTCTCCTCAGAATGGTTTTTAATTAGCACTTGGTGGGCATCATAGCAGAACAAAGGCTAAAATAATAGTAATCATTTTGATTTTTCTCTTTTATGTTATAGCAAATGAACATTGCTTGAGAGATCTTTGTCTCTAAACATTAAAAAGTACACAGTGATTTATGCCAAATAGAACCCAGCCTGAAAGATAAGAGATCTGTTACCTCTGTGATTGCCTTTGTTTTGCATAATGCAATTAAAGAGATGCATGCCAAAGTACAGATGATGTACAATGAGAACACTAATTGTACTGGTTGCATTTATTTTCATTCTTTTACAGTACAAATTAAGTTTTGAATGTAGATTCTTTACACTTTTAACTGTGGTGATGACTCTCACATGGCAGAGCATAATCACGCAGAATAAACACAATCTGTGCACTAGTTGTCTTCACATTTTTTCCCCTTACAACATCTAAAAGAAGTGACATTTTGACTGTTTAGGTATACTCTCATATTCCCAGTTTTCTATGACTAGTGACTGTCTGTAGGAGTGAAGCATTACCCACTACAGAGGAAGATCAAGTTAAGAATCACTTAAGCAAGATGAGTGCACACAAGTGCATGTGAGCAGATAAGATGAATCCAAGGCTGCTGAAGGGATTTCTTGACACCATTGTGAGCCTAACTTTTCATAATTTTCAAGAGTTTAAGACGATTGGAAAGGTTCCTGATGGACAAAAAAAAGCAGACATCAAGCTTATTCCAAAGGTAATAAAATAGATATCTGAAATCAAGAAGCCTATCTTCTGTCTCTAGGAATGACAACCAAATCTTCCCGGAAGCTGGCCAGGCTACTGACAGACCATAAAAATGGGAACAGCCAGGATGACCAAGAGCAAGTCATACCTGACTAACCTGATTGCCTTCTTTCATGAGGTGACCAGCTGTACAGATGAGGGGCAGCAGTGGATGTGGTTTACCATTAATTTAGCAAGACTTTTGGCACAGTCTCCCATAGTATCAGTACAGTTCAATTAGAGAGACAAAGCTCCTGGATTACTTGTGTCCTGCTGTATTGTCTGTCTTTCCAGCAGAAAGAAAGAAAACTACATTTTCAACTGGAGTAGTTGAAGTCCTCTACGAGGACCAGGGCAGAGAACATGAGGGAACTCTTATTTGTAGCGGGCCTCGTCCACTTCTTCTTCCTGGTCACCTAGCCTGATGCCCACTCCAGTGTCACTCTCTTTAATCTGTATCCATAAACTCTCAGTTGACTCAACACTCCTCAGCAGGCAGGGGAATGAATCCTATGAATCTACATTTCTGTATATGATAGTACACAATCTGCTCATTTTCAACTTTAGGCTGTACAACTCTTCTCACACTGATACATGATGAGGAGTTAATGCCCATTCTCTTTCTTCTCTACATGTCAAAGCTTTCTTTGTTAATTCTATTTCTAAATCTCTCTTACTGCAGTGGTTAATTTTTGTCATCTGGCTTTATCTTAGAACTTAACTGTTACAAACCTTCCTTGACAATGATGTAACCTACTAGTCAAGGGAAGACAGAAATGCTGCAGGCCCTCAGGAGACCTGGATATGTGTGTGTCCATCCCAAGCAGCCCACTAGGGTCTTCTACCACTTAGTTATCATGTGTACCTTGGAATCCTTATGTTCACTCAGAATGCAGGAGTTTCAGATAAAAATATCTGTAAAATAAAGAGAAGCTTCTGCAGTTCTGAGTCTCCTTTGAAGTGTATAGAGCAAGAATCTCAGCCCCAGCTAGCTATAGTTGATTTTTAACTCCCTGACTGATTACTTCAAATAAATGTATTTGTTCATTCCAGTTTAGTCCTTTGTTGTTAGATTTTTGTTGGGAGATTATAATTGTTTAAATGTTCTCATGTCTGGATTGTTGAAGAGGAAAAACTGATGCTCCAAGGAGTGAACATATCTGGTACCTTGGCAGCAATATAATCTGATACCATGGTAATTTTAAATTATAGTTCCGATCTTTATGTTTCTGTATAAAGGGGATCCACTTTGTACAGAAGTATTGAACTACAGAACACATGAATACTTTTTCAGGTTGCTAACACTTAAATTACAATTGTGCTGAAAATAGTAGTCCAGTTGGTTTCCATGACAAAGAATCTCATAACATGGTAGAATGAATCATGCCTGTGAATCTGTTTGCTTAAGTGTCTATATATCTATCTATAGATATATATGTATATATACAAAATCCCAAGCCAGAACTCAGCAGTATCAGAGAGAGAAAGTAGAAGAATAACAATGGGGAAAATGTAAAATCATTATTAGAAATATAAAAAATAAGTCATGAAATTAGAAGCAGTTTAAGTTCCTTCACTCTTAAAGCTGAAGTTTTGTTGCTGCTACACTGATGTTCCTATGCCACACTGGTAAATTCATGCAATATTCAGCAGCCATTTACTGCTCAGCCTCTGGTACATGCCATAAGTTGCCCAACTTGGATTTTCCTTACACACTGAATTAGTTTTATTTTCAAAAAAACCACCAGCATTGATGTAGAATGTGTAATATTATACTATTTTTCTCCATGTGTCAACATTCTCAAAAAAGTCCCAGCAGTGCGTGCAGGCCAGAAAGCCAGCCGTATTCAGGGCTGCATGAAATGAGGAGCAACAAGAAGGTCAAAAGAGCTGATTCTCCCTCCCTATTCTGCTCTTGTGAGACTCCACCTGGAGTACTGTGTCCCAGTCCTGGGACCCCAGCATGAGAAAAATGACCTCTTGGAGCCAGTCCAGAGTAGGGCCACAAAGATGATCCGAAGCACCTCTCCCATGAAAACAAGCTGAGAGAGTTGGGGTTGTTCAGGCTGGAGAAGAGAAGCCTTTGGTGATGCTGTTTTCTCTGGTTCTAGAATTATGAGCCAGACACGGTTAAGGGGATAAAAGGGGTTTTACCTTGTTAAATTAGGATCCTTAGGTGCACAGCCTGTGAAGGTGTAAAACAGTGGAGAAAGCACCCAGCGTGTGAAGTGTATACAATATTTATAGACTTTGCAAATTAGTGTATCTGACAAAGATTCTCCAACGAGAAGCACAATAGATGATGTTCCCCTATTCTGGCAACTTCTAGAGTCTGCCCCCCCTCAGATGAGGCTTGTATCCTGTTTATAAAAACGTGTCCTAGAGAGCTGGTTTCAACCTTGGTTTCTGGGGGAAGCCAAGATAGCGTAGGGCTTCAGGCCTTTAACTGGGAGACTTGTAGTATATCTTGTTCTCCTGCCTAGGGAGATACCAGAACTAAGTTACAGTATCAGGCTACAAATATGTAAACTAAGAATACAAGGAGTATATATAAGGCATAAAAAAGAAAAGGCAAAAAATCACCACGGCATCACTGGAGGGATCTTAGAGCAGCCTCCCAGTACCTGAAGGGTGGCTACAAGAGAGCTGGAAATGGGCTTTTGCAAGGGCGTGTAATGATAGGACAAGGGGGAGTGGCTTTAAGCTGACAGAGGGCAAGTTTAAATTAGATACTGGGAAAACCTTCTTCACTGTGTGGCCAATGAGGCAACAGCAACACTGGAACAGGTTGCCCAGAGTAGCTGTGGATTCCCCATCCCTGGAAGTGTGCGTGGCCAGGTTGGGTGGTGACCTGGTCCAGTGACACCTTCCCTGCCCATGGGAAGCAATGTTTGAACTAGATGAATCTTTCAGGTCCCTTCCAATCCAAACCATTCCATGGTTCTGTGTTCTCTTGTGAGCAGTACAATGTGCTTGAGCGCTTGGGTTTAACAAGTGTAATGAGCTGCAAGGGGACAAGCATGGCAGGAACTCAAATTGATTGATATCTCTGAGCCTGCAAATGATATTCTAGTTCTGATAATATCCAATGATATGCATCACTTTTGGTTTGCATTTTTTTCCAGAGTGATTTATATTTTTTAAAGAACACCTTCGGGTTTAAAGAGACTCTGAGAATAACAGTTTTCATTCAGCATATTTACCTGTCTGCTGAAATTTAAGCATATATTTGAGAACTATGTTGAAGCAAAGTATGTTTTTAAATTTAATTTCATTAGAGATTTAGTACTATAGAAGAAGAATAAAGCAGCAACAAATTAAGTTCTAAATGACAAACACATGTCTTTGCAATATGAAAAGATAAAATATGTTGGGGTTTTATGATTGCAATTAATAGGAAATATTTTTTAATATGATTACAAGTAATTTAGTGCTTTCCAAATTATGCAATAATAGATGATTATCAGAAAAATTAATCTGAAATATTCCAGTTCCTTTGTTTTTTGCAATAAATTGTGATAATTTCAATCCTTAATTGAACATGTAAGATACTTATTTTATTTGACCTTCATTAGATTTGACAAAGGCGTATCAGTCATGGGGTACAAAAAGCACGACATATTCAAGGTGTCATCATAATTCTACTGACCTTCTGAAAGTTTTAAAAAATATCTCAAAAATATTGGTTAAGTATTCTGGTAACATAGCTCTTGGCAAATTCTAGTCTGCTGTCCTATCTGTTCCTCACATAAAATACATGAGATAGTGCTGGATATCAAAGAATCTAACCATAAATGCTTAAAAAAAGCCCTGTATCTGGATCCTATGATATGAAATCTATAGGTAATAGAGGTCTATACTTGAGATTATAGGCTTTTCATAGTTTATTGACTGGTTTGATGGGAGGCAATTTGTATTTATTGCTATTTGTATTGCTGGTTTAATAAATTAATAACAGTGTTAAGGTGTTAATGTTATCATATTTTAAACAAATAGTTTTATTTTATTACTTTAGTAATTATAGCCTGTGTTATTATTGCGTTTTCATAATATTGCAAGTCATAGTTTTAATGGTTTCTCATCTGCTCCTTGAAGCTGTTATTTTCAAGCTCTATTAGGGGTTTTTTTTTTCTGTTTATCATTTGTATTATAAAACATTCCTTATGAGAAACTCATATTCATTCATGTAGTTCTTTTTCATATCTGTTAGCAATTATCATATACCTCTGATGCGATAATGCTTTAAATATGCAAGGCTTTTTCAAAGTTAAAAATTAGCACAGATCATTATAGTCAGCTTTAACTCATGTATGGTCATAAAAACAAGACAGAGATACAGAAAGAGAAGATGATAGAAAAGGCCTAAATAATAAAACATGCAACGAGATCTGAGCAACAGGAGATACCAGTAGGCAAATACTGTCTTGGTTATAATTTCTGGCTGCTTGAGTAAGCTTATTTTTATTTTAATGTTAAAATGTGGTATAATATCCATCATCCTTTTTATATTTATAGATAACATCCAAAGCAGGAAAATTTTGTTACACTTATCCATAGCCCCTTCCTCTCCTAGCTAATTAAAATATGTATTTTTTTAAAGTAAGTAAAATAGATGAAAAGTGGTTTTAAAAATCAAATTTGAATCAAGGAACCATTATGGGAAGGTTTGACATCTGGGTGGGTTTTGCAAAATTGAAGAAAAAGTGCAAACAAAATTTTTCAGATCTTACAGAAAAGTAGTTTCTATTTCTTCAGTGAATTGCAGTATTGAAATGGGTGATTTCACTAACTTTTCTTGAGCCTTATGATATAAAAGAGCATTCAGTTGTGAGGAGCTGAGAAGATACCAAAACTGGAATCAGAGGGAAAACAAAAAGTGAAAAAGGTGATGTAAAGACAGAAAGGGGACATACTAAAAAATTCCAAGTTTGTTCGTTGAAGAAGATGAAATTGAAAGGTACAATGAACGTGACGTGGTGAGATCAAGGGCTGAGACAGCACCTGGAGTACTCCATTTTTTATTTGAGCTGCTAAGTATTGGGAACAAAGTGAAGGAAATTTTGCTAAGTAAGAGAAGATGAATGAAACTTTGTTTTCAAATCAAAGAGAAAAAGATTGGTCTTAAAAGTATTGTGAAATGGAAAACAAAAGACTAGTGGTTAAGATATTCACAGTGTTCGAGAGCTGAAAATATTTTCTGAGATTGCAGGTCAGTATTTTCAGAATCTTATAATTCAATACTATTACAAAAATAAAGTCTTAGACTGTGTCTATGTTTAATATGTTAGTGACACTTAGTTTGTCATAACAAACACTGAAGGCATGTATAACACAGAAATCTATATCTGAATGGGCCAATAGTTAATACAGTTAATATAGTCAATGGAGTTTGGGATGATACATCTCTTAATGAAGCTGATATTTAAATATATTTGATGAATCATAAACCACACAAAATAAATATTTTCTTCACCAACTACAAAGAGACCAAAGAGTAGCTATTTGAATGACTTAGGGATGCATGGATTCAGAGTAGCTTTTGAAATTAATCATACATCTCAGTAAAATGCTGAAATGAATCTAAATATGGGATACTGACTTTAAAACTGCATTTATTTTTAGTGCATTTAATCAATGAGAAAACTAAAATAATTCATTTACCAAGCATATATTTGGTAATATATACCAAAATCCCTTTTGGTAAAAGAATAGCTGAAAAGATTTAAATCCACATGAAGAAAGGAAGAGTAAAGAATTTAGAAGTTCCTAAAATTATAAATACCTAAATTAAAAAAAAAAAAAACGAAACAAAATCACTATAAATTCTGTGATACTCTAACTCTTCTTTTTTTTTCCCCACAAATGTATTGCTTTTCATTATTCCTATATGTTTTAATAGCATAGCATGGCCCTAAGAAAGCAGCTTACCATTTAATGTACTTAACATGCCAAGCTCTGGTTACATGGTACTTTTCACAACCTTTTTTAATTTAGCATAGATTCAAATGAAAAAAACATATCAGAAGAACACTTTTGACAGCAGATTTTGAATAATACACTATTTTGCAATGCAGACATATAACAGAACTGAATAGCCCTCTGCTTAGCTGTGATCATACACGGTTCCCAGAAAAAGAAGCATAACATTATAAAAGCATAATATTTCAGTGAGCACTTGAAAAGAATGACATGTGAAATATATTTGCACCACCTAAAGAATAAATATACTTGAATGGAAGGAGAAGTTAAAGAACTAGTTTTAAAGCACTAACTAAACATCTAGTCTAAGGTATGGTTATCCATCTTCTCTCCACTGACTCTACTATCACCTGCCTGGCTTGATAGTGGTAAATAGATTGATAGATACAGAGAGTGGGTGGGTAGTAAGTAAAAAAAATAGCCAAGATGAATCTGTCTTGAAATGGCAGGGCTAAATGGCTAGGATTTTTAATGAAATAAATAATCCCAAATGAAGGAACCGTCATTACACATCAGTTTCTGGTTTTTGCCTCCATATCATTTAGAAAATGTATCTGTAATTCTAAAATATCTTGTTTTGTGCTTTCTCAAACTGGTCAGAATTAGAAATGCAAGATACTCAAAATTTCAGCAATTACAAGTGGATTTTGTCCAGACTACTGTTTTTATAGGGAGAATGCTGAAATAATGAGTTTATATGTACCCTGTGGAATGTTTGCTTAAGAATTTTTACAGGCTAGTACCAGTAAGAGAATCAGACTGAAATGTTCTGTAAATTAAGAATTTGTATTTCCTTTTTCAAAGGCAGATAACAACTTCATACCTATTTGCTGAGCAGATACAAAATAAACCAAGGAAATTATCATGTTCACTTGCTAACACCTCTCTGTGAAAACTCAGAGGGTATTTTTTGGTTGAAATGCACTTGAATGACTAATAAGGACTCATATCTTGTTCTGTGTCCCTTATAGTCTGAGAACGTCATTTACTGGGTTAGTGAAATTCGACTGCCTGGATCCAGGTGATTCATCTTGTGACACTCACTGGCTGAACAGAAAGGGGAAGTAACCTGAGCTGTTCTTAGAAAAAAGATCTATTCATGAGAGCATTTTTCTCTTCCATTCCAGAAAAGGTCTCATTGCAGTCTTCAACAAGCTCTTTATCCAAATGTTATCATACTCATAGGAGTGAGGCTGCCTTAAGTGGACAAGACGAGAGACACAGAAAAAACTTATGTCAAACACTGTGATATTTGCCTTGCTACTTTCACTGTATACAATGCATGTTCATGACATTATTGAGGCCCATGACTGGCTTCTATCTTGCAGCACTTCTCCCTTTTAAAAATCGTATTGCAAGAATTTTCTCTACATCTCAAATCTTCAACAAGTGTCTGTCTTCTAAAGCTTAGAGATGCATAGCAAAAAATTCACAGAAAATATATTGTATGGCAGTTCATGGTTGTGTGTAAAATATGTCTGCATTCTCTGCTCTATAGAATTACTGAATATCAGCCTTTTTTCCCAGTGCCAGGACTGCAAACAAAGAGCTGACCTATTAAAGTCAACAGAGTCAAACATGGTAAGAGATGATGTGACAGGAGAATCATATCCTTGATCATTGTTTGCCTCCTTCACAAAAGAAAAACCATTTTAAGTTTTAATCTAAGTTCATTACAGCCCCTGGATTTTGGATGTTGTACACAGAGTCAGCTCAAGTGTACTAATAATTAGTGATTTTCCAATGGGACACACCCCTTGCATTGTATCCATGAAAAAAAAAATACTGCTGAGAACACTGATTATGTTTCATTCCCCTCCTATCAACCCAATGTTATTTATTGGCATCACTTGTAATGGTACTATTGTTCTTAAAATATCATGTCCTTTTCCATCCAGTGTGTGTTATTTTCCTACTTACAAAGATGTTCCTTTCTAGTAAATCTTTCCTATTATATTGTTTAGAGTTCTGTACAGGCCCATTTCTGTCCCTGCTGTTGAGCACTTTCACTTGTAGCTGAGATTAACAAGAGCACTCAACATCTTCTGCAAAAGCTCTTTGCCTTGCAGGATTGATCCTTTTGTTGTTTCCTTGCAGGAGTGATCCTTTTGTTTCCTTTCTTCTTCACCCTGTCATTTCTGTACTTCTATAGAATGCAGAAGGGTCAACTCCTCCTCCATCTCCTTTTCACTACTCTTTCATCTGCAGAGGAAAGAAAGTTTTGCAAAAGATATAAAAAATATCTGTATAATGCAGGAGCAGTGCTCTCCTATTGCATACGACCCAGGACTTTCCTGCCCCCAGGTTCATGGCATACTACCATTTTGAAAAATGTGCTGGAGATCAATGCAGACCAGTTACAAGTACTGAGCAGAAAATGTGCTAGTCTGAGCTGGAGAGGGACCATATATTTTTGAAAGACAGCATACCAAAACTTTGCTCTTGGCCTTCTGTGATCACAGGCATGTGCTTGCATACTTACTCACTTCTGAGAGATGGACCAAAGGGCCTTCTGATTTGTTTCACTTAGGAAATTTTTGAAATTCTCATTTCAGAAAAAAATTTCCAATTCCAAATAGAGATTTGGTGTTATTTATTGGCAAAGTAAATAGGCTCATATAACAGGATTTTGAGGGGGCAAAAATTCCCCACCCTCAAAAACCCCAGAAGATTCTGAAATGTGATCAGGGACTATTAAGTTGTGGCATTTATGGGATTTCATGTTTTTCATGTTCTGTATTCAACGTATCTTTTATTTAGAAAATCTTGATGAAGCCTGAGGTTTTCTTCATTTCTCTCTAGGAAAATTCATCTTTGGTTTGTAAGGAAAGTGTGCTCCACAGAGGCAATAAAAAATTGAATTATTTTGTTGTGTACTCAAACAAGTGAATATGTTATGCTTTCACTGAATTTCTAAAATGTTCTCAGCAGTTTTATCATCCATATAAAATGCCTGGTGCTATACATTGTATGGAAAATTTCCATATGGAAGAGTACTAAGTGAAAGATTATGAGTGTTTTAGTAATCCCGGTTCTGGAAGGCAGATTTGAAGAAGTGTGGTTTTGCATTACAGGAAACAGGTACAACATTTTGAAACTGAATCAGCTGCATACTAATCAGGACTCTTTCAAATAAATAGTACCAGGCTTATGTCATATATCTACAAACTTCACCATATCATTGTATGCAATGTGCTGTTAAACTAATGGATCAATTTTTAGAGTAGAAGGGTGTCAGGCCAATGTCTTGGTACATATTTGAATTGCTTACTAATTTCTTACAAAGGTAAAAAAGAACCCAAGGTTATATGGTACTTCTACAGTCTCTTTACAAGATGTTCAGATGCGTGTGTTTGCTTTTATCGGAGAAGTACTTCTTTATGTGTAGTAGCTCATGATAAATGAGTGGATTGTCAGTGTCAACTGTTTTTCTTTGCTGTTTTAAATACTTTCATGTAGCTAAGCATCTGAGTGACACAGAAAATCTATTTTAAAATCTACAGTGGTTGCACAGTTAGATATTTACACAATGTTCTGCCACTATGCATGTTTATCTTTGACCTTCCGCAGTTACCAAGTATATAATTCTCTATCTCACTTAAAATGAAGCAGCCAGATGGAAAGATGGTAAGTCTAAGCCACATGCATGACCTAGCTATAGACCTAGCTACAGATCCTGCAAGGGACAGAATGGCCTTTCTTTATGGAAGCATTCTCATTTTGATTTGTTTCAGTTAGTATTTATCTGAAAATCATAAAAGTGAAGCCTTGCTGCTTGTAGTCAAGGCCATAGATATACCAGAGAACTAAGTATTTTTAAAATCTCCCTCAGCTTTTGAAGATATTCTTTCAAAGAATAAGGGTATTCATGTTTATTTTAAAATTTCTATAGGATGGGTCAAATGCAAAATCATAACTGTACTTCTGTTAAATATACACAGCTGCGAAGGAACTCACGGGTTATTGAAGTAAAGCTCATCCTTTGCCTACTCTGGTCCCTCTTAATTCAGTTACCCTGCCTCACACGCAGCAAAACGTTTGGCAGTGTATTTTTAAGAGTCTTAAGATGGGAATTTTCTCAGAGCAGATGAAATTGAGCATCATTCCCTCTATTTTTTCATCATAAAAGGGTGTGACAGTTTATCATGGGTGGCCAGGCCTCAGCTTTTTATCATTACCTTAAAAATCAACTGACAATCAATGCAGATCATAAATCACAGGTATACTATAATGAAGAAATGCTGGTCTCCCTAATCCAAAACCACATCAGTATCATACAATTATATAATAGGGAGAAGCTTTTCCATTTTAACAAGTAGATGGACATTTGGAAGTTTGAAAGCATGTTTGCTGTTTTTTCAACAAATATATTTCTACAGACACAGCATAAATTAAGATCTCAGTGATAACTATTAAGGAAAAATAATCTTATTCCTTACCAAAGCCACCAAAGACTCACAGAATGGTTGAGGCTGGGACCTCTGAAGATCATCTGGTCTGACCAGGGCCACCTAAAGCACCTTCTCCAGACCCATGGTCAGATGGCTTTTTAATATCTCTGAGGATGGAGACCCCACAACCTCTCTGGGCAGCCTGTGCCAGCGCTCAGTCACTGTCTCAGTGAGAAGGAGTTTCCTGGTGTTCAGAGGAACCTCCTGTGTTTCAGTTTGTGCCCATTGCCTCTGGTTCTGTCACTGGGCACTGCTGAGAAGAGCCTGGCCTTGTCCTCTCTGCACCCTCTCATCAGGTATTTAAATACCCTGATGTAATTACCCTGAGCCTTCTTCTCCTTACCAGGCTGAACAATCCCTGCTCTCTCAGCTTTTTCGCACAGGGATGTCCCTTCAACATCTTTGTGGCCCTTCATTGGACCCTCTCCAGTACATCCATGTCCAGAACTGGACACACCACTCCTGGTGTGGCCTCACCAGTGCTGAGGTGAAGGGAAGGATCACACTCCTCAGCCAGACAGCAAAAATTGCTAAAGGCAATAAATGCAAAGTCTAGGATACCATTTACCTTCTTTGCAGCAAGAACACATTGCTGGCTAACGTTCAATCAGGTGTCCACCAAGACCTGCAGGTCTTTTTCTGCCAAGCTGCTTTTCAGCTCGGTGTCATGCTCTTATTTCTACCCCTATCCCATCATACAGCAAGAATTTCTGTATTTTGGTACTCACAATAAAATGTATCACAGATTTACATTAAAGTACAATAGCTACAGAAGGTATTTCTCATAAACTTTTACAAATTGTAAGTTCCTGAATCTTATACAAAAATCCCTTTAAAACATATCTAATAGATGGGAAAAGCTTAGCAGTTGAATTTTACTTCAAAATTGTACAAGATTATCCAAAACTTGCATTTGTCCACAAGTTCTACCCAGCAATGGTAATAATATTCGTTATATCATTATGTAAATTTTCCTTTCAGGAGGTTCAAGGATATATAAAAAATAATTTTACATTGAAAAGGTATTTTAAACTTTTCTTAGATTTTGATGGATATTTTAGTGAAAGAAAGATTTTGTTTTATCTATACCTATACGAATATCCTTAATACTTATTATGGGTTTTCCATCCTGAAACTCACTGTGAATTGCTGAATATCACCCATTTTTCATACTAAACATGATATAAAAGATTTGACTTCTCCTCTTTGTAAAGATATGCTGGTGTTCCTGAATTGATAATTTTTAATGCTTTCCTGAGCTGTTTTGAATAAGCCCTTTAAGCTGAAAGATGGAGGGGATACCAGAGTGGACCTTATCGTATAATTTTGTAATGAGGAAAGCAGTTGTTTCTTACTACATCTGTCCAATTATATCAAATGTTTGATTGTTGGTTTAGATTGTAAACATTTGTGAACACGAACATATTCACACATAAATTAGGTCTGAAATGGTACTTTTGAGAACTACAATAATAACAGTAATAATAGAACTGATAATTCTGATGTCTATTAAATTACATGGCAATGGTGATGATAAAGAGGATTAAATTTCCCACTAAAATTATGCAATTATACTGAAAAGAGACAAGGAGATTTCTGTGGTCTGACTATAATGAATTAAAACTTCAAAACGTGAAAGAATTATGATTAGAGGTCAGAAAAAACCTTTGACAACATTCTAGAGAATTAAGTGCTTTTCATTTTTTAAGAACAGATTGTGGAATGGTAATTTCTGTAGATAAAAAAAAAATTAAAATTATCAGAACTCCTTTTTCCAGTTTTGAATCCCAACAAGGAGATTTCTTTTAATGTTCTATTGGTTGAGATAATGTGCAGTAAGTTAAATTGACTGTATAAAATATGATGTTTAGATCTTATGTAAGAGAAGTGGGAAACAGCTAAAATTATTTCAGTGTGTTTGCCACAAGGGTATTTTTAAAACATGGAATATGTGTGAAAATTAAAGAGTAAGTACAATGTAGTAAATGTAATATTCCTTATGTGTTATTTTAAAAAGTATCAGAAAAAGTATTAATATTATTATACCAGTGCAATCATTTAGTGTTTGGATTTTTAAAATACATTTGATTTTTTTTTACAGGATCTTGTGAATGTTGATAAAAATGGAATAGATATCAATTGTTTAACCAAAGGAAACCTTAAAATGGTGTTAGAATTAATTTGTCTTTGTTATTAATATTAGTGTCTAATTGTGTTGTGTCAAATCACCAGAAGAATATTTAATGAACAGAACTTAGTTTGCTGGATGCTCTACAAACACTGAGAAACTTGGCATAGTTGGAAGGCAAAGAATCTGATATGTAGGTCAGTGATCTTTGCTGTGGAAGTGGGAGAATTCTGAGCTTCTGAAACATAAAGGACAAGTCTCCTGTGAGTCACAAACAATCTATTCAGTCAAAGACAGGCTGCAATTAAGGAAAAATGAGTTGATGTGTGCTCATTCATATCATAAAGATATGAAATTATTTCCATTCCTTTAAGGGAGAGGTAAATAGAGTAGGACTGAGCAGGCTGTGAGGACAATTGCCGTAGTCCAGGCATCAGTAAAAGCATAAGAACTATTTTGTGGTGTGTTCAGAGGAGAAATTGTAGGGTAAACATTTTGGGTCTAAATACAAAAAAGGACTGAAGCATCAGCCCAAGGCCTCACTGCTCATCAGCTGGTGCAGGCTGAGGTTTCCCAGCTAATATGCATTCACACACACACCCCACTGCCCACCTGGTCTGGGGAAGATACAGGCACTCATTTTCCCCAGCAGCTGGCACCTAGAACGTGGACTGTACCCTCCTCAGGTCTTGTTTCAGCCATTGGCACTGATCCCCTCATCTGCTCACACCTGCCCCCCCAGTAGCTGGTTTTGGGACCTGCATTGTTCTCCACCCACAGGTGGAGGATAAAGAACCCACTCATTCCACTAATTGACACTGAGACCCCACTTGCTCCTACAGCTGACACCACAGGTCAGGGACACCCACATCCTGGTCTGGCTCCAGGATCTGGCAGCAATTTTCACTTGCACATGTACAGGTCCCACTGGCAGCTGGCAATGATTCTTTGCAACATGCACACCCAGAGGATTGAATGGGATTATGCTGACATATTACAGAACTGTACCTTTTGTACCTTTATGTCTATTCCCCTGTTTGTTCCTCCTGTCTCATTCCTCTCCCTGTACATTCCTTATAGATTTGTACAACTCTATATAGATTCCCACACCCCTCCCAGTCTGGGATCCTCCTGGTTTACAGCCAGTTGCAAAGTTCAGGCTGAGCTTCCCAAAAGTTGCACCCTTAATTTCTTGACAGCCCATCAATTAATATGAGTTGTGGCCCTCTATTCTTTGTTTATGGCTTTCTATTTTACTTGCTGCATTGGAAAATGTCCTTGATCAAGTACTTTAAAAGAGCAGACTCTTTAATTCCACATACCCTGAACTGAAATGAACTTTCTATGAAAGGAGCTATTTGGCTGCTGGGTCTCACTGGGACTCGGGATTGAGATTCAGCAAAAGAACTTATACCTTTCTTGACCAAAATCAAGAGGTCTCCCAAAACACTTCCATGTCCCTTGAAGGTCTGAAACTTCATAGGTAGTTGACAAACGTCTATGTTTGTATGCACCTCTGTGCACCATTTCCCAAAATTTGAGGTATTTTAAAAATCTGGTTAATAACTTGGAACAAAACAAGTTATACCCCATTACAGTAATAGCCAGATGATATAAAAAGTGTCTAAAGTGAGCCAGAAGTTATAGTAACAGTGTATACGACAAATTGAAGACACCATACACAAACATACAAATTCCAGCTGACCCTTTCTCAGTAGATTCAAGGAATTTTGTTGCCTTTTCCCTAGGGCTCACATTCAGATGTCTATCCTATCTTTGCAATGAAGGTGCTGCAGATTGAAACTAGGAGGAAGATGATTGCCTCTATCACAAAGGTATCCCAAACCATCCATCAATTTTACCACAAGCACAAATTAACACAGATTTCATTACTGTTTTGCATATATTGACAGAATCTATATTGCAATCCATTTGCTTCTTCAGTTTGGTGCTTTATATTTTTTGACAGGCAGGAGGAAACAACAGAGAGAGTTGGAATAAAAATTAGAGGATAATTTACATTTTCTTAAGCACTTTCCCCTTTTGAAGCACGATATTAAAACTGCCACAATATGGTACTATCATGCAAGGTATTGTTGATGGCATTGTTAATCATTTTGGTTTAAAGTAGGTTCTGCAAGACGTAGTAAGTATCATGCATAACTTGACGCTGCCTGATGTTAAAAAATATTATTGTTTTTGCTAAGAAATATTAATATGTATGAACTGCCTTGTGGTAATGCATTTCTTACTGTGAAGAGCTGTTATGCTATCACTACTGAATTCTCTTCCAGGTGTAGGTAAATTTAAAACCATGGAAGTAATTGTTATGCCATCTTCCAATCTTCACTCAAGTCTCCATAATTACATGGCCTGCTGCCGCAGATGAGCCAAAAATGTCAGTTTTTAGTTTCAAGCTTATTTTCACAAATCTGCAATTTTTGAATGAAATCAAATAATTTGTGACTCAAATATTGTTCTGTCACTGTTCTCCTGCTCTGAAATGCATAGGTCCTTCACTCTAAAATGCAAAACAGATAACAGGCCAGTCTCCCATCACTCTCTTCAAAGTATAAATTATGGGTGTTGCCCCTCTTCAGTGCCCATTTTATACCATCACATTTCTATTTGATCAAATTGAAGGATTTTAAATGAGAGTTTTATGGCTCAGTTTGCTGTCTTTCTGTTCACAAAAGAAAGGGGCGGGGTTATAGTAGCATGGGACTTTCCAGTGAGGCGCAGCTTGTCTTTGATAACAGCTGGTGCTGGAGGATTCAAGAGGCCCTTCCTTCTTCCTTGTCACACTAAGTGTAAAGCTGTAGTTTCTCATGCAGACTTACAATTGATTAAACAAACATTCAGTTCAGATTCAGAGGGCTAAAATATCTAGGGCTGATTCTCATGAAAGGATCTTATCTGGCCAGAATTAAAAGTGTGTACTATGGCTCCCAACAGGTGGAAAAAACTACAAGGGAACATATAGGATGAAATTAATCCAATAAAAATAAACACACTTCCTAGAGTGATATTGACTTGTAACAGCATCAGGCGACATGAATATTTGTAAGGGTTTGAGAGAGAATGGGAAAATATGCCAAATCTAATTTGGTAGGTTTAAAATTTGCAGAAGGTTAGGTTTCCATTTAAAAGAAATAATTCACTGTTAAATTGTCAGGAATTACACTTGCAGCCAGACCCACTGCCTGACTTGGGGGCTTTAGCATCTGCTGAGCATATTCCACACATTTGGTCATCAGAAGGGCATGATTTGTAGACTATGTTTGACTATGTACCCTCCCCCCAAAAAGGCTGCAAGAAGAAAACTTTGAAAGATGTACCCACTACACTGTAGCTGCAGCATATACAATCCTACTTCCAGGTTTTTATTGCATGCAATAGGATCTTTAATGTAACAAAATGAACAAATCCAGCCCATGATATGTGCATTATGTAATACATTAAAAACTTCAGTATGCCAGCTGGTACCAGTAAGATAAAATAAGTTTTATACAAAAGACAGATAGAGATTTTAAAAATTAATGCAGCTAAAAATGAGGAATGTTATTCCTCATAATTGCTCAAAAAGGCAAAAATTATGTCTACCAAGAACTGGGAAAAAAATCTTTCCTGGATATAAAAAGTGTCCTAATGTTCTAGGCTCTCTCACACAGATAATCACTGTTGCTATATCAGTTGTATTTGGCACAGATCATATATTTTTGTTTTAGTGGTCCATTACACTTCTGCTCTCACAAGTAAAGAATAGTGCCCATTTTTCAGTTAGTATCTCTGTGTCTTAAGTCACATTTAATTCTCTGATAACAGGGTTCCCTGGCTTTACATTTACATAGACACAATATCATAGAAAGACCAACCTTTATCAGCCCTGGAGAGCTGGTGAGCAGTGCTTCTGACCCTCAGGCACCACATCCCAAACTTCCTAGATATTCATGTGTCTTCTTGCAGAACACTGTCAGGAGCCACAGAACACAGTATCCAGCCATGTTGGAAATTAACCCCTCTGTTGAGAAAAAGAATAAATGAAACTCTGGGGACATAGTGAAAACCTAGACTGATGAAAAAACTGATTCTATAATCTGGGTGATTCTGGTCTGTTTTCTCCTTCTGGACCCTCCTCTTCTGTTTTACAGCTGCACTAATTGTTTCTGCAAAAGAGACTGAGAACTCACACTAAAATCAGTTCCATGAGGAGACTGCTGCTGCCTTCATACCTGTCAGGCCTGGTGGGTATTGCTATGACTCTTCAGTCAGGTACTGCAGCTTTGGTACTGCAGCTTTGTATTGCAATTGCTTGCCGAGAGACAGGATAGCTAGTACAAAGTGAAGGGTCTCTCCTAGGAACCTGAGACATCCGAGAAGAATTTACTTACAGGTCAAATCTGGGTTACAATTTGCCATAATCCACGGTGCTTGAGAGTGTGGCTAAGAGCTTTTGTGTTTCTGGACACACAAAATATGAGTTGGTGCAGTTTGCACAGTCCTCCTAACTGTGCATTCAAAAACGACTGTGTCAAACTCTTTTGTGGGGGCTGTTTTGGGGATTATTTTAAGAGGAAGAGAAATACATGAGATGTGTAGTCACAAAGTGAAATAAAGGGCAGATACTCAGCAACTTTAATATTAATTAGGCCAGCTCTCTCTTGTGGCTCCGCTGCTTGGCTTAGGAATCACACTAAGTGTAAGAGATGTCAGTGTAGCAGGACACCACAGTAGTGCCACTTGTGCCCAAGAAGCAATCCTGTAAGGTACTAAACAAGTGCTTGCCATTTTAAAAGAAATGGCAACTGGAAATGAAAATAAAATGCATACTGTAAAGATCAAGCTGAAGAACATTTTAAAGTGCTGTTTTATACAGAAGAAACCATAGAGAAAGCCATGGGTCAAAATCAATCACTTTTAAAAAGATTGCTACTGGCATATTTGCGGATTACATAACCACAAGTCATTAAATTCAGAAAATTATTATGATGTATTTTTTGTGGCTGCATGCCACAAATTCTCAACCATTTCAAAGCTGAAATACGAGGGAAACATCATGTTTTATTACTTCCAGTGATCCACACCTTTAAACCATCAATTTGATCATTATAGAGGCTACTGAGAATTGGTTCCAGAAGACAAATATAGGTCACTTCAATCTGCTGCTATGCAGGCAAATGCCAGGATGTATTTCTTCTCTTACTGTGCTGCTTGTTTGAGAAAGTCATACCTCTGATGTAAGGCAAAAATTGCTAATCCTGCAGAATTTGCAGAGGTGCCTTTTTAGCTCAAACCAAGAGTTCAGTTGGTCCAGTTTTCTATTCTGAAAAATAAGTAACATCCAATGCTTTTGAGAAAGGTCAAGAAAATTCTGTAATACACATCTGACCAGAGGGGAAATATATTCCTGACCTTGGGCAGCCTGATGTTTGACTTATGCCCTAAAGCATAAATATCTGCATGCTCTGTATTTTTTACCTTTTTTTATGCAGTAGTGGGCAGTTTTTGCACATTTCTACTTTTCAAATGCATTTTTGAATAAAGAAGTTTTTACATCCTAATTTTTTTTTTCTTTGCCTGGGCACTGGTGAAGATTTCATTCAGGACAAGTCCCATTTTCCATTCTAGGTTCTATTTACAGAGAAGTGTGCCTTACAATCTTGAGCATAACAAAAATATATATATCTTCATGTAATCTCAGTTTCCCATGAAGGCTGGAATATGAGGATGTGTAATGTCCTTTTTTAATGCTAACATCTTCTGTGATACTAATTTAAGTTTCTGTTTCAAATTTTATAGTGTGATCTGGCAGACAGATTGGAGCAGGCAATATCCAGATCACAGAGCTGCCAAAACACTCTTCAGTTGTGTGAAAGAAGCCACTTTTCAGGCAAAGTCAGCCCATCACAGGAAACACATTGAGCAAGACAGTGCAAATTCCAGCTCAAACAAAATTATATTTCGTTTTTATGTTGGACACAATATTTTGTCTTAATTTAGGTGTTTGCTCATTATTTATTTCACCAAAAAGTGGTATGGCTTAAACCTCTCACTCTCTAAAGCAGTTATAGTGCCTATCTAAAGACCATAGGAAAAAGTACCCCATGACTACCAGATTAAGGACAAGATGAACCTTTGTACTGCTGCACAGAAGCAGAGAGAAGAACATAGGGAACACAAAGAAGCTTTTCATCCACTCATCCACACATTGTGTTCAAGGGAACTCCCAGACTCTACAGAGGCTTTACATCCTGTAGAAAAAGGCACATCCGAACTACATATAAAGAGGGAGAGAGATTTTATTCATATTCATGCCAGGCAGGGCTCCAGAATGAGGGAAGATCCTTGAAGAGGCAGTGTCCTTCCTCTGTCCCTCTCCAGTTCTCCTCAGCTAACACAGAGCTCTGCTAAATGGCACATGGAAAAACTATGTGAAGTGGAAAGAGTCTAATCCTGCAATAGTTTTAGGAAACTATTAGGGAAACAGGAAATATGTTTTGCTAGATTTTCAAGTGTCTGTCTCACAGAGACATTTGTGTAAGAAAACCTATTTCCCAAGTCAAAGAAACAGAAAGATTTTAGTAAGCATCTGTGTTTATCTGTTCAGAAAAATGTGCTTCAGGAGTGCTGACATAGAAGACTAAAGACAGACACAAATTTGTCTAGTAACTTTTTAACATGCCTTGATGGTTTGGGCTGTTGTAGAGTTAATTTTCTCTGTAGTAGTTAGTATGGGAGTATATTTTGGATTTGTGCTGGAAATGGTGTTGATAATACAGGGATGTTTCAGCTAATTGTGAGAAGTGGCTACAGAGAATCAAGGCCTTTTATGCTGCTTGCCCTGACCCACCAGCAGAGAGGCTGGGGATGCACAAGGATTTGGGAGGGGAAAGAGCCAGGACAACTGACCCAGATGATATTCCAGACTATGTGGTGCCATGCTCAGAGCTGGGGGAAGGAGAGGGAAGTGGAGGATGTTCCTGAGCAGCCACCATGCACAACGGAGCCCTGCTTTCCTGGGGATGGCTGAACACTTACCTGCCCATGGGAAGTGGTGAATGAATTCCCACTTTTGCTTTGGTTGCATGCACAGCTTTGCTTTACCTACTAAACTGTCTTTATCTCAACCCACAACTTTTCTCACCTTTACCCTTCCAATTGCCTCTCCCATTACACTGCAGGGAGGAAAGTGGGTGGCTGTGTGAGGCTTTGTTTCTGACAGGGGTTCAACCATGGCATTTATGAGGGTCATAATTATAATTAGACAGTAAAATAATGAGAATACTGAGGACAGTTTTAAACCTATGATTTTTAAAATCTCACCGAAAAAACTTGAAGGAACCTTTTGCAAATTGTGTAAATTCAGTCACCATCCTGTAAGCCAGAGAATTCACTGGAGAAGCAAATGGAAATATTTGAAAAATAGTGATGGATTATATAGTATTAGTTTTTTCTACTAATCATATATATAGCTTGTCTGGTATTGTACATGTGTGTATGTGAAAAATTTGCACTAGGAGTATTTGATTGCGCTACATGCCCAGTGGCTTACTTTATTTCTTGAAATAAGAAAGGGCAACCTTTTTCCTTAATTATTTTGTCCCTGAATTCAGTGAAATGGTTATGATATAAAAGCAAAGACGATTGCCCAAAGATGAATGCCCAAAACCAAAATCAAACAAACAAATAATCCTGTCTCATCTCCCAAAAAGTCATCAGATTTTTATTTAATATATGCTGATGGACAAAGTTAGTCAAAAATTACACAGTCTGAAATGAAGATAATTTTAGTTTGTAAATTCGGAGTATTTCAAACTCTTTTGATCAAAGGGAAAAAAGGTCATTTGTGATTCTAAGGAACTGGTGATAGCAATTACAGGAAAAATAATATATGCTTCTTCCTCTCCTCAGAAAATTATAGCTTCTTTCAAAACCATTAGAGTAAAAGAGAAAACAGTCAGGTAATTCTGTACAGTGTTCCCACTAAATTATATATTATATAGGAGCAAATGAGATGAGCTCCTGGATAAATTCAAGAAGATGGAGAGATGTTTTAGCCACTGATTGGATGACCCTTATTGAACTTTGTTTAATAAATCCTCCTAAGGGGTCTTTTCATTTTCTCTGCACCACCACCAAAAGTATGAACCTACTTAAATAAAACCTACCACGTAAAGAAGCTGTATGTCTTTTGTAAACAGAGTTGGAAACACATCCATTTAATATTTGACACTTAGTTTCACATGTACATGAATGTGGTAATAGCTCATGAACATCCTACCCATAGGAAGCCCTTTGCTTTTGAATTCCATGAATGTAATATATATACATATATAATATATATGTGTGTGTGTGTGTGTATGTATATGTATGCAAGAAACCACTTGTAAACAATTTTTTTTGCAGTGGAGGGGGAAGGAAGCAGTGGTGAAATAAATGTGCCCTGTGTATAGATTTAGGTAGTTTAAGGAAATAGTTGTCAATTTACATATAATTAACAAAAGAAACAGAGGCTGTATGCTTCCAAGACAGGGCTATGACATTAAAACTCTCATTCTGCATTATCCTCATAGAACAGCTGCATTGTCACACAACAGCATCTTAAGTCAATCATTTATCTAGGCCATCTGATGAAAACCAGGGTGTAAAGCACAAAATGGTGAAATGAAAGTATCATGGCAAAATATGAAGGTCTTGCAGCACAAGCTTCTGTAACAGAGAAAGCCATTTCAGATCCCCTTATACCAGTTGAAACATGATCAAAGTAGTTATTGAGACCAAGACATGACTCCTATCAACTCTTTCTTGTCTTTCTATCAAGTTAGCAATTTATAGATTCCTACCCTGGCAGACAGGCTTATATTAAAAGGAATGTAAAATCAGCAACAATGATTCAATCCCTCAAAACCAAACCAAACTAAACCAAATGAAAAAAGAAAACCACAAAGAAAGTTACTAGATATCATTATACTACACGATTTATAAATCTGTAAATACTCACTTCTAGTTTTTGGAAGGAACATCTTTTGAAAATTCAGCTTCACTGAGTTATTTTAAGAATTGTGTCCTAGTTGCATTTCTTCTAATGTGGTGCAAAATTTGCACTATATCACAAGAAGTCAAAAAATTAAGGGCATACAGCTGCCATTATGTGCAATAATTATTACCATTCCTGTACTTTCTCAATCAAGGAATATTTGGATTAACTTTACAGGTTGTTGACATTCAATTAGAGAAACTACAGTTCTGGGTTTGAATTTGGCAGTATGAGTTTTATACTTCTACACTATGTAAAATTTGTTGGTATATAAAAACTTTAATTTTAGATTAATAATTAGCTGCCACATATTTTCAAAGCTAAATAAATTCTTCTTATCTTAATATGGAACGTTGCAAAGAAATAATGTACAATGCAGGATAGGATATATACATGCATATATATTTTTATTTTATTCTAGTTTAATATATACATCATCTTAACATGTCTCTTGAACAAACACAAATCAAAGTCTAAACCTTCATTATTTTTTTTATGCTTAGCCAAATGAATCTTCACATAGAATATGCAGATTTTTCTTGTAGACCTGCACACAGATTAGTTCACTTTCTATTGAAGTATTGCTTCATCAATCAGCAACACCCCAGGGGCCAGTTATTACTGTTACAGAAATTAATCTTTAAAGCAGAGTAATGTTTCATCATTATATTTGTGTCATGATTACTCTGACAGGTTAATTTCAAAGATAAGTTATTGAGCATTCAGGAGTATTTGTCAAACAGACAAATGAAAACATTGTGTATATTCATTTTTTGAAAAAAGAAGGCAGAACTATTGAAGAGTTGACAAGGACTGAAGTTGAAAACATTTGCTACATTCTGTGTCAGGAACTTCTTAACACTCAACAATGGAAAGAAACAAAAAGAAGAAGTGAGTCTTCCAAAATTCTGTGAAATTCTCATGGCCCAGAAAATACTTATGCAGTTCTGGCTCTCTGAGTTATAGAAGTATTGCCAAAACCAGAACATATCTACTTTTTGCTTTTGAAACATTCAGAAATACATTTTTCTTTCACACTTGTCACATAAGTAAAATGGTTTTTAAACCTTTTACCTAGAGGATTTCTACATAAAATCTTATGAATATAACATACAACATGTCATTGTACTGTACTGTCAGCAAGCTCAGTTAGATGCAGTGATTCTGTCAAGTAGGCATCAGGATGGGAAGAAATAAATACCCAGGGGCATTGTTGAGTCACCAACCCCAGAGGTGTTTAGAAGACATGCAGATGTGGCCTTTGGGTCGCAGTTTAGTGGTGGACTTGGCAGTGCTGGGTTAACAGCTGTACTCAATGATCTTAAAGGTGTTTTCCAGTCTATATGATTCCATGGTTCTATTCTATGATTATTCAGTTTCCAAGAATTCAGAAAATACCCTCTGAATATGCCAGCTCAAAACTACTTATAAGAGAAAATTTTCTGTGAAGTCCCAAAAAATTATGCCATAAAAATCAGGTCTTATCCCAGACATGTCACCATGGAAGTGTCTAAATTCTTGAACCAGATTTGAAAAAACCTGGTCAATATTTGTACCTGCTTATGGTTATGAATGATTGCATGGGAAAAAGAATGACAATTATTGAAAATAAGTAACTCCTCCCCATAAATTTATGAGAGTACATATTTATGTCTTTAACACCACTATCTAGCTTGTAATTCATCAGATTTGGGATTCTGTACAATTTAAAATTTAAATAAATTTTTCAGTTATGGTGTGTAACATATCTGTTAAACATCAATTTAAGCTACAAATGAAAGAAAAAAAAGGCTTCAAGAAGGATGTTATTAGGAACTGTTCTTTGTACAGTGTTGCAAGTTTTCTTGTAATTAAACATCTTTCAAAATGATCAGGTCTGTAAATCTTAAGGAACGTGCTTGTCATCACTAGGTACTGCTGGTACCTAAAACAGGACTTCTACATGCATTCCCAAATAAAGCATTATGTCTTTTGAATCAACTTCCTTGCCTTTGTGGTTTAGAATATATCCATATGTCTAATTAAAATGAGTCTGTCTAGAAGCTTGAGTTTGCACATGACAATAAAGATGACAGAGAAAAGTTGTGTACAGAAAATAAAAATAGATGATTAAATGCAGGCTACATCTATCCCCCAGCAGTTACAGCTTTAGCTTTTATTCCCTCATCCTGAAATCCTGATTCCACTGTCTGTAGTGAAGCCTATTTCTCTCAGCTGGTGTCTCTGAAGCAGTTACTGACTTAAAATATACAAACACACATTCACTAAACACACCTGGAATTTTTTTTTTCCTAAGACTGTGTCAATAAACATCTCTTTTGACAGGATTTTGGAACGTGTTTGTGCATGATTGCATGCTTCAAATTCAGAATTGTTTCTTGGTTGGATAGTCAGGGCAATTTTGTGAAAGAAAATAGAGGAAGGCTTAGCAGAGCTGGATAAGCTCCAGCAAATACATTTGATGTGTAGGACTTTTTTCCTTTTTCTTTTCAAAGCTTTTAGCTTCTGTTAATCTTTATATTACTGCATTTTCAATTGCCCTTCCCACAGACAATATGAAATATAAGGATTCTGACATTTTGATCTGATGTTTGATTCACATTACATGTTTTAGACTTGATCAAGCAGGACTGTCTATCCAGGTGCCAGGACAGCAAGATCTGTTGGTTTCTACACCTACACAGGTTGTCCTTTCAGTCATCCATGACTTATGCAAAGGGAGGAGCAGAGGCTTCTGCTGCGAACTACAAATGAATTTGCAAAAATTCACTTTTTTAACCAAGATTTTTGACGTGTGATAAAACGTCCATAAGCCCTTTAAAATGTCCTTTTTCAAATTAATCAAGCATGATATAACACTGTCTTGTATTCTGTTCCACCAATGCTGTGATGGAGACAGGAAAACATTTATCAGTGTCATATCTTTCTTCACAAAAAAAAAGATATAAGAAAAAAAAGTGCTCCACTTGTGAAACAAGGCCTTAAGCAGTACAGTGTATCAATACAGGATGTATTTTATGCTCTGTGACCACCACTTACTTTCTCTATGTGCTGTAATCAGCAAAAGGTGTAACGAAACATTTTGTTACTGCTTGGAAGAGCAGAAAAGTGGCCCACATGGCACATTACTGCAACATGGCCTGAACAGCCTTACATGAGGAAGCAGTTACTTTTATTGTGAAACTGGTGTGTTCATTCCTTTATCCTTTATTATTACTTGTGTCCATAACAGGAGATGTAATAAGGAACTGGGTCCTCTTATCCCCAGAATTATACCTATAATGAGAAAATAGTCCTACCCTGTAACAGAAAGGTCAGGATTTAACAATATAGCTGTTGCAATAATTTTGCCCTAATTCCATGGTAGCAAGATAGTCAACTGCTTTTTGTGTTTGCTGCACCGTCACAGAAAGCAAGATGATTGACTTTAGCAAAGAATAATTGGAAGATGAGTGCTTCTTTTTTCATGTAATGTGGTACAGTCCTTTCTTATTTGGATCAACATTCAATTTAAAATAGATTTTTCTGTCGCATTTGCAGGTCAGTGAGCAAAAGCTTTTCTCCTTGAAATACAGGAGCAACTTCTCAATTTCTTGTGATGTATACAGATATACATGGCAAAACAACTACTTTGGCAGCACAGAAAAATTGCATTTGAGGCAATTTTTGGCAGAGTGAGATAGAAAAAGTGAAGTGGTCTAAATTCAGGAAAACTGATGGAAAAGTTTTGAAGGATGCAAATGTGAGTTGGAGTTGTATTGTGATTGTCTGAATATAATATTGCTATATAAAATTGTTTAAATATTATAAAGGCTTTTGACCTGTATAGGGCAATATTTGATGATGTCTTGTACAGAATTAATTCAGTGAAAATCTTTACACCTGCAGGAGGGTAAGTTGAGAGTAGACTACACAGCAACCTCTTTGCAAGCAGAACCATTGGCTTTAATGCCATGGGTTCTCCCACGTTATTTGTAAAAGTCCAATAAGGTCCATAAAAACATGAGTATTTAGGTCAACAACAGCATATTCTCTGAGAGAGTGGAATAAAGGTGATGTCATTGGTCAGGCATTGGGGGGACTGCAGAAAATCAGACACACTTCTGTTACCTCATGAATATTATAAATACTATAAAGGATCAAATCTGAGTTGCTGCACCTGAGCTGAAGCAAAAAAAAAAAAAAAGGGACACTACTGGAGGAGGTAGGATTCCTTAACTCTTTCTCTCTGTGCTTCGAAAACACACATATTTAAATTAAAAAAAAAAAACAAAAAAAACAAAAAAAAAACAAAAAAAACCCCCAAAAAACAGACTATGATAATATGTCTTACCTGCATCCTCCATATGGTATTTTCTCAGGATCTGACAGCACACTCCATTCACAAACAGAACAGGAAATTCACAGGAAAATTCTAGGAAATATAAAAGCTTATCGAACATGTGTATTTATTTATAGGAGTAAGGAGAAGGCAGATTCACTGAAACAGAGAAGGAAAGCCCCAGAGAACAGTGGCCTTACGCCAATGTCATCTCTCAGAGTATTCCATGTTACAATTCAAAAAATCATTTTAATTTCTATGCAACCAGGACATCAGATTCCTCATTTTTTCCCAAATGGTTGTGAGCTCACTTTTTATGCAATATAATGTTTAATATTAATCTTAATTTATTATGTGTAAAGTAGTCAATAATGCATATCATATAGATGTCTTCTCTGTGCTTCATTTAAGCAACTGCAGTGTTGCAGTAATAGATCATCACTTGAGGTAAACAGCAAGTCACCTTGATTTACACTAGCTGAAAATGTGGCTTGGTAACTGTAAATCAGAGACTTATATAATTAGGTCAAATAAAATTAGAGGTGGATTTAGGGTACTTAAAAAACTCTCTGTCTTCAATTTCAGCTGAACAGAAGCTCCAGTATTTCAGTTACTGTGAAACTAAACACAGGGAAAGATGCAAGATGATTATTAATCAATAAGGACACTTTGTCTTGGAAGCTAGTGATCCATAGAAGGATTTAGGGGTCATTGTAGCTAATCAGCATGACCTTTTATCACAACACTGCAGTGAAAGGGCCTAAAGAAATCTTTGTATAGACATATATATAGTGGATAATACAAAGAAAAAAAACCAATTTGGCCTCTTTGCATTCCACAGGCAAAATTGCTACTGGAATACTGTCTGCCATTTCAGTGTCCTTGCAGCAAGCAAGATATGGTAAGATTGAACACAGTTTAAACAACAGGTACATGGAGATCGAGCACTGGTATGGTGCCAGTTTTAGACTCTATGGTGTAAAATTGAGGTTACTGATATCCAAGAAGTCCCAACATTGCTCCATCTGTACCCCTGGGTGCTACTGTTCAAGGAAGAACATGTTGGGGTGGGACAGAGTGGCAGTCATGGCAGCAGTGACCACAAAACCCTGGAAATCAGGATCTCGAGGGATGGAAGAAAGAGAGCAGTAGAGCACAGATTCTTTAAAAAAGTTATTGCTGTGCAAGGATCTCAAACACAGGAGAAAGTTACAGTGACCCAATGAGTATGATTTGTTTTCAAACATGAGATGAGCCATCCAGCCACACAGTGGAACAAAATGCTTAAACATGTGATGGTATCAGTTCAGGTGCATCCCAGAAAAAAAAAACAAAAACCACCAAAATGCAAAACTACTTTTTCTTGTGTAACTTGCTGCCTGATTTGAAATCTAGAGTACCTGAAGAAGATAGTATTTTCATTATGTCTCTAATTTCATAGTTATATCAAATTCCTAAAAAACCCCCAAAAAATAGGGAAAAAAGTGGAATAAAATACCCCTTCCGACAAAATAATATCAAACTTAAAGTGAAACTAATGTTTTCATAATCTATTTTCACAACAGTCAGAAAGCATTCAAAAATAAAATATACACATTAACAAAGAAATTTTTAATATTTTCAAGGCATATAAAATTATTGTGATATACATTTATGAAGGAAATTATGGAATATTTTAATAGCATTTTTTTCCTGGACGATTAGAAACTTTTTATTGTCATTCAAGAAAACACTTTGAAGATTTTAATTTCTTCCTATGTGAAGTTTCTAGGTTTCTAAGTTATGTATTAAAACAGTTTCAACAGACTGGATGATAATTTCTTCTTTATAGGCAAGGAGGCTGTACCAGTTTTTGAAAATATGCTATGAGGGCAAGTAGATTGCAAGGATTGTAGAAAACAAGCACAGCACTTTCATATTCAGAGAAGCAATGCTGAAAAACAACACCAGCAAAGAAAAAGAAAGAGTAATATACCACATAATATTTGTGGAAACATTTCCATGTAGTATTTGTGGAAAAAAATAGTAACAATTTAAATATTTTCCTGATATATAAACATCTAATCACAAAGAGGCTTTCAGATATTTTCTCCAAGTTTCTTGGGCTTCTTTCAGAACAGAGTTAGAGTCCATGGTCATCCCTCACTCAGGGAATTATGGTATTATTCTCTCAGTGTTATCATTCAGATTGGTAACTAAAGACAAAAACCTGTGTGGGCAGCTGGAATCTCAGTGAATGGACCACACTCAGCCAGGATGAATGCAGCCTTTGATCTAGAAGGTGTCCCTGTCCATGGCAGGGGGATTGGAACTAGATGATCTTTAAGGTCCCTTCCAACCCAAATTATTCCATGATTCTGTGATCTTGGACTTCTGTGCCAACAGTTGTGAACTTCTAAAATATATTAGGAATTGCTTGTTCTTAAATAATTTATTCTTTTGATGACAAGCTATTACTGTGGAACATTCAAAGTGAGTTTTAACTGACAGGAGCAAAACTTAAAACAAATTCATCTTTCTGTTTGACCTCAACATAATGCTTAAACAATGAGAGATGACAGAGTGTGAGTAATGAAGCTATAATTCACACCTTGTGCATGAGTAGGTACAACAGTGGAGCCTGAGTGTTGTTAAATTCACAAAGTGTAAAATATTATGCCATAACTCAACAACAAGTCAACTCTTAATTTAAACAAATAAATGGAATTGGAACAAGGTGAAAAAACACCAAGCAGCAAAACTGATACTAGAGCTCAGTAATTATGTGTAATATTACATCAAAAAAGAAGTGTTTCAAGGTATTCTGTACTCATATGAAAAAGATAAACAACATTTTCCTGTAGGTTTTCAGAGGATTCAGAAGTGCTTATCTACAAGCTGCCAGACTAGGTGAGCTCTGAGTGACATGTGCTGTGTTTGTGCTCTGCTGCTGTGAGGTGCATGGATAAGTGATCCAGCAGCAGCTGGGGCAGAGGTACCCCAGCCAGGAGAGCTAAAACATTTGTGCAGAGACAGGAAAACAACAAGGGGGAGATTTTAAAATTCTTGATTCTCAAAATATAGGTGATATGTGATGTAGGTAGAACAGGGGTGTACCTTACAATGACCTTCTTCAGTTTTTACATACAGCTTCCCAGTTACTGACTGCTGCTTGAAACTCAGTAGTCAGTGCCCATGGATCTTTTCAAAAGATTATTTAACTATTTGTGCACTTGGCCTTCAGCATAAAGGGAGGATAATAAGCTGTAGGAATTCCATGTTTGTCTGGGGTTTTTAACATATCTGCATAGTTTGTTAAACTACTTTTTCATTAGTCCAGTTCAGAACAATAATTTCACTGAAAGTTTTGTGTAAGAATCATTGTTTTCTGGTAATGTTTATTTATTATTTCAATAAGCTTTTAATGCACTTTTCTTTCAAAAATTAGGCATTTAAGATTTAAGAAACTTGTTTTGTCTTTTCATCCTTGAAATAATAAAGAAACAGCAAAGGAAGTCAGATCTGGATTCAGAATAGCAAATAAAGGCTCTCAAACACAGGCAAATGCAGTCAATCAATTAGCCAGTCAGGATGTTACTTTCTCCAACTGCAATGAAAGCAGTTAGGAGTAACGAGTCTAGACCTGACACAGATTCTGTCATTGTCTTTTTTAGTCTCTATAAAGTTCATAATTAGGGAGTTTTGATTTATATTATAATAAAAGTTTCTGTGAGGAATTAAAATATTTAGTTTGTACTTAGGTGCTGAAGTTATTATCTCTTATTTCCATTCCTGGGCACCCAAACTAAATCTAGTGTCAGTTACATCAAAGATATTTTTCATTGTCATCTTTCAAAAATCATAAATTCTGAGGTTTTAATTTCATTTATTTTTCTATCTTCATTGCATGTGCGTTTGACTTTTCAACAAACTTTTCAACTACCCCGAAGTATTAATTTAAAAATTAAAATGCATTTAAAGGTATTTAATTTGTGTTGTTTAGGTTGGAAAAGACTGTTGGGTTCAACCATTAACCCAGCACTAAACCATGTCCAGTGCCACATCTACATATCTTTTAAATATCTCCATGGATGGTGAGTCAATCACTTACTTGGGCAGCCTGTTTCAGTGTTTGACAACCATTATAATGAAGAAATTATTTCCTAATATCCAATTTAAATCTCTCTTGGTTCAACTTAAGGCCATCTCCTCTTGTCCTGTCACTTCTTACTTGGGAGAAGCAACCAACCTTCTTTCAGGCAATTGTAGAGAGCAGTAAGATCACCCTTGAACCTCCTTTTCTCCAGGCTAAACAGCCCCAGCTCCCCCAGCTGCTCCTTGTAAGTCTTGTTCTCCAGATCTTTCACCATCTTTTTTGCCCTTCTCTGGCTGCACTTGCCCTTCTTTGAACATTAAATTTGGATTTTAAATCTGAATACTTAAATAACATATTTGCTTTCTCTTTAATTGTGTTTCCTCCCAGTCTCTATTTCTAGTCTTTTCAAGTAGATTTCCTAAATTCCATGTTTTGTCTTTCACAAAACATCTGCATAGGGACAGTAAATGTAATTTTCATGGTTTAGAGATGCTAAAAAATGATGAAATTATGCAGTAGTACATCTCTTTAAATTTATAGAATTATGGACCAATTCAATGGCTATCATAAGTGTCTACTTTTTATCTTTTTCTCTCACACACGAAAGACCCTCAGAGAAACATTAATAGGGGCTGGTTTTTAGTGCAATACATGAACATGTAGAATCCACCTATTAATAGTTAGCAATTTCCAATATTTTAAGACCCTCCATCATCTCATATGAACAAAAGAGCAGCTTCCAGCAAGGACAACAGGACTGGTATACGAAAATAACACAGAAGAGTGCACAGACTCACAAAAGCTTGCCATGGGAGTTAGCAGACTGTCCCTAGACAATAGGAAGCATTTTTAGCTGATGATAATTCTAGAGAAAAGGTGGCAAGTCCATGAATACAACAGATTAGATAAATAATTGACAATGATTAGAATATAACTGTGGTAACAAATTTTAGAAAATATTAATTTAGCAGGATTTAAAGATGAAGATTAGATTATCTGTTAGATACTTATAGTGTTTTTCTTCTTGAGGTGTTAATAGTTTCGCATATATTGGATTTTACAAGAAGATCTTATGATTTTTTTCAATTTTATTAAAACTTTTTCTATTTGATGTTATTTTTAAATGGCTCCACGAAATGGATATACCTTAGTGATCATTATGAAATTACTCTGTTTAATAGTTTTAACATAGATCATTAACAGCTAGTTAGAAGTGTTAGATGCATTCATTGTTTGTAGCTAACATTGTTAATTTTTTTCACTCCAGTCAGTGATTTCATTGCCACGAGGGTGCACTGCTGGCTTGTGGCCATCTCGTTGTCCACCAGGACTTCTAGGCTCTCTCCACAGAGCTGCTTTCCAGCATCTGGAAATCCAAATGTGAATTGTTGCATGGGGTTATTCCTCCCAAGTACAGGAGATCCATGTGTCTTTTCCACATTGGAAAGAAACATACTTCCCCAGCTTTTTAATGTATAACCTACAGGCTGTTCATTCATCTCATTTCTGAAAATTAAGAAAGTCAATTTAATTTCTACAGAGAGAAAAGGGAGCTATCTTTAAGAACTCAAAATTCCACTTTTCTTGAGCTTTTTGAAGTTCCTGTTTTCGATTTCTCCTACCTGTTGAGATTCCTCTGGATGGCACATCCATCTAGTCTATCTGCCCCTCCTTCCAGTTTTGTTTGCAAAGCTCCTGAGAGTGTAAAGTGTCCCTTTACCCTGATCATTGATGAAGACATTAAACAGTACTTGTCCCTAGGGCACACCATTGGTGACTGGTTTCCAGATGAAGCTCTCACTGCTAACTACAGCCCTTTAAGCCCAGCAGTGCAGCCAGTTTTCAATTTGCCTCACTGTCCACTTGTCTAGCCTGTATTTTATCAGTTTGTCAATGGGGATATTAGAGTGGACAGTGATGAAAGCCTTGCTAAAGTCAAGATAAATATCTCCTTATCCACCAAGTCAGTCATTTCATTATAAAAGGCTATCAGCTTGCTAAGGCAGTATTTTGCCTTCAGGAAGTCTATGCTGTTGCTCAACTTCCAGTCACTTTCTTGTCCTTCTCAAACTTGAGCTTTATCAGGACATCCTTGTTCATCTGCAGGCCTTCCATCTCCTTGGCTTTGTTTTCTGCTCATAGGGATGGGACATTTCTGAGCTTGAATAATGTGATATTGGAAAAGATGAGGTGATCTCTCCTGTCTCCAGGATGATCTCCCATGGATTCCTGCAGGAAGAACCTTGACCAGGTCAAAGTCTGCTGCCCTGTTGTCCAGAATTGTGATTCTACTGTTTGCCTTGTTCCTTTGTCTCAGGATCCTGGATTCCACCATCTCATGATCACAGCAGCCAAAGCTGCCTTCAAACCTTTACCTTCCTCAAAAGATCTTTTTTACATGTAAACATCGTATCCAACAGAGCACCTCCCCTATATCCATATCCAAATCCATATCCAAATCTACGCCTGTAACCCTTCACCGCAGTACAACAGTGTGAGCTATCCCAACACATCTCTGTGATCCTGACTACATCTGCCCTGAACCTTTTTGTGGATCTCTAGTTCCTCCCTATGTATCCCATTCTCTGTGCATCAGTGTACAGGCACCTCAGAGAAGCACTAGGTCATCCTGATTTTCCAGGAAAGTACTAAGAGCTGCCTCTTGTGCTGTTCTCAGCACCTCTTCATTTGTGTGCATAGGCCTGGAGTGGGACTCCTTCCCTGTTTTGTTGACTATAAGGCATTTCATGCCTGCATCACCTTCCTTCCCTTGCTTGAAAATCTGGTTCGCTATTTCTTCACTTGTTTGTGAGTTGTCAGCTCCCTCACCCCATCACTCTCATGTTAAAGGTTTCCTAACCAGATTGGCCAGTCTCTTGGCATTGTTTTTCCTAAACATATAGTATATGCAAACTTAATAATAGTGGCCATAAATGACATAATTATTGTATCCTAAAGAACATTCAACTTTTTTCCTGATCTTTTCCTAATCCTTCCCAAGATCTTGGCCTTATCAGAGTAGTAGATAAATAGTAAATATCAAATGAGGATACAAAACAAACGAAACTAAATGTCTCTGTTGACCTAAACTGTTGCCTGTTGAGTCAGGCATTAGCAATTTTTAGTTTTTCCAGTGGAACATATTTTAATAACAGATGTAAGAGAAGATCCTGAGGTTACATTACAGTCATGTATAGAGAGTTCTCTCTATTTTTTTTTTGTCTTGGAATATTAACAACCAGTTTCCTCCTCAAAATGATGGCAAGTATTAGCCAGCCGGATTTCAATTATTATTTCTAAATATGTCTAAATGTTGTTATTTTTTTCCTCCCGGCCTGGCAGTGCTCTTAAA
Organism: Irena cyanogastra; assembly: GCA_013397155.1. Lineage (NCBI taxonomy): Eukaryota > Metazoa > Chordata > Aves > Passeriformes > Irenidae > Irena > Irena cyanogastra. Next base: position 611,909 of record VWZV01001337.1, on the reverse strand, counting down.
ACAAATGGAGCTAAAACTTCCCCATGTGAAAACATTACAGTACAAAACTCCCTATATTTAAATCAAGACAAATTCTACCTTTCTTCAAATTAGGGAAGGCTTCATGCTTCATATCTTTTGCCATTCAGAGAAGGATACAAGCTGTAATGGTGATGTCCAGTCCAACCTCCAGTCCAAAGCAGGGTCAGACTTTCTCAGATTTTTATCCACTCAAATCTTGACAGCCTGCAGGGACAGAGATTGCAGAGTCTTCCTGGAGCACCTCTTCCAATGATTTACTGTCCTCACTCTCCTGTACCTGTGTGGGTGCTCTCATTTCAGCCTGTAATATTTTCTCTTCTCACAGTGCACGATTGTGAAGAGCCTGGCTCATCTGCTTTATAATCTCTCCAGAATTACCAGGGCTGCTGTTAACATCTACCCAAAGGTGGCTGCTCTCCTGGCTAATGAAGACTGGCTCCCCTGCACTCTCTTTCCAGGGGAAGTACTCCAGGCCCTGACCATCGTGGTCACTTTGTGCTGAATGCACTCAACTTTATTAATATCAGTCTTCTACTGGGGGCCAAAACTGGGAACTGTATCATTCCAATAATGTATTTCAGCTAAATAATAGATATTCCATTAAAGGACCAGCCGCAGTCCTTTCAATTACAATTACAAGTATTTTCAACTACAATTTTTCTTCATATATTTCAAAGATAAATCAGAATAAAGCACCTTCAGCTGCTGGAACTGAAGAACAATGCTTCCTAAGAAACGAGGGTACCAGGAAATGAAAAAAACTAACATCAGTGGCAAAATGAAATAATGAAAAAATTCCTGTGTAAAACAGTAGAAAAAGTACAAGAGAAAAACACAAGAAAATAAAATACATCAAAATTTAAATTTGACAAGAATTTAAAACTTCTGTTTTAAGAAATCCTTAAGGAAAATATCTGTGGAGGTAATAAGGAAATAGCAGTGCCATGTGCTTTAATTGTTCTGTACTCTTCCCACTGCAGCAGTTTTAAATAGGATAAATTGCCATAGAAAATTTAGCCTGACTTGATTCTGGTTTGTCCCTCTGAATTGAAAGAGAAAGCTCAGCATTGTAGCTGTTCTGAAAGCCAGTGGCTTGTTTTTCAAGACAAGTGCTTATCTGTATCCAAGGGTGAAGTTATCTAACAGAGCATGTAGTGACAGAACAAGAGGAAATGGCTTCAAATGGAAAGAGGGGAGGTTTAGATTAGATATTAGAAAAAAACCTTTACTGGGAGGGTGGTGTGACATTGGAACAAGTTGGCCAGAAAGGCTGTGGATGCCCCATTCCTGGCAGTGTTCAAGGCCAAGTTGGATGGAGCTGTGAGCAGCCTGGTCTAGTGAGAAGAGCCCTTGTCCATGGCAGAGGGTTCGAAACTAGATGATCTTTAAAGTCCTTTTCAACCCAAATCATTCTGTGATTCTATGAAGTCTTCTCTTGTTTTAAATGAATGATCTGGAAGAAGTCAGATCACTGCAAGGTTGTGAAAAAAAAGTGATTTACTGTGCAGGTTGCTAATTAAAAATGTATTATCTGTGCCAAATATCAGAATTGCTATGCACTTTTCATGTGTGATAAAAACGTGCTTTAAAAATGCTTTCCTTCTGTCATGTGCTCTGTTTGTTCCTCAGGTGGCCTTTAAGGATTGTTGAAAAATTTGAGAACTGTAGGTAGCTTCCAAAAAGGGGGCATGTCAGTAGTATTGCCTCAGTAATAATTGCTTGAAAGAATACAGATTTCTAAATCAGATTCTGTCTAATTTTGTTATATACCTAGAATCTTACTCAAATGACACCATAAGCAGTAGCATATGCTAGATTTTGTAGTCTGTTAAATAATAGACTGATTTTAGCAATAATTAAATCTTTTTCCAAGCCATGATAATTAGTGTTTGGAAGACTGTAAAAAATTGAAGTTTGTTTAATTAGCAAACAAACAAAAACATCTGAAATACCAAGGATAACTCATGAAAACATAAGTGCTTTTTTATTTTGACAATTATAAATAAATATATTTTTTATATTTCATGACATGAAACAGACTGTAATGCTTTTTTTTTAAATGATAGTGTGATAATTTGAGCTCTCACTAAAAGATTGTAATTTTAAAAGATTTAAACTTTATTAAGACATGAAAGTAATTGCCAAATTTTAGTATGTGTTACGTAATATGTAGATTACTGGAATGAGAAAGGTTATGCTATATTTCAAACAATCATTTTGCCAGTATTTATTTAGAAATTGATTTCTGATATTAATCTTGCAATTTACATTAGAAAGAGAATACTGACGTGGGTTTTTTCTTTTTTCCCCCCCAGGAGTCTGTTCTCAGGAGTCACTTACTTGATCAGAGTAGAGTATAATGATGAAAAAGTCTCCTGGACACAGCTGTTTTATCTGTGGGTAAGACATGCCATCATTAAGCTCTACAGCTGCTTTTTTCTCCTGTTTCTTCTCAAGAAGAAAGTGCAAACATTGAAGTGGAAAGCTCGGGGCACTAGGGGGAGGTCAATGAGAAGGACTTAGTCTTCCCTTTGAAAAATGAAGATTTCTTCTGGCTGTGAGCACTGCAACTGGGGTCCATGCTTTTGTAATCTCAGAGATTGTTACAGTGTACCTTACACGGGCTGTACTTGCAGCCTGTTTGGAAACTGAACTAGGGCCAAAATGTAGGAGCTCACTCACTACAGAAGAGATTCAGGGATCAGCTGGTGCCAATGTGACTGGAGATAAGTCAGGCCTCCAGACAAAAAGGGAAGATAAGAACAAGAAATACTTACTTCAAATCTCTAGCAAATAATCAATACAGAGAAAATAAAAGACTGTGTATAAAAAGTAAACCAGAAATTCCTGTAAATATTTTACTATAAAATTATATGGCAACTTATATATCAGGGGATAAATGTACCATCAACTGAACTGGGAAAATGTACTACTATGATCAGGCTATTCTTAATCACTTCTTGTGCCTGAATCTTTACCATCTACTACTAGCCACTGGATCAGTGGCAGGAGAGTGAGCTGACAAGATAATTGCTCTTGTCTACGATAACTGAACAATGACCCTCTAGACCTGACACTGGTGAGGAGAAGCTAAGGACATGCCTCTAGGCCTGCTTGTTTTGCTTTGTTCTAAAACTTTACTTCAGGGCTCTAAAATTAAATGAGAAGAGTTAGATTTGTCTTCAAGCCATAATTTTGTGGTTTTTTCAGACTATTCAGTAACTTTTTACTCAATTCCAGGATATGTGCTTGTCCTCTGGACTTGTGTCTGTGTGAGAGAGAAAAGCTTAAAAAAAATGAGTTCTTGAAGGCTGTGTTACAGAACACAAAAAAGTCTTACTTTAAGGTTGGTTATTGGTACTTATATTCCAAACAGAAGTAAATCACAAATCTGTTCTACACTGGTCTATGAAAGGCATAGCAGTATGAAATTTAGTTGAAAGTTTTAAGCTGTATGAAACTTTTTTAAATTTTCTGAGATGTGCATGTATAAAAAAACCAGAGATATCAAATGAACAAAATTATTTAGAATCTTGTTGCTGAGTGCCTTGGCAATACTGTTTATTTTTTGGAAGTATATGTATTACTTTCTGTCAGCTAATACTTTAAAAATAAGAAGAAAGGACTTTTGACCACTAAAAGAGCCTGAACTGCACTTGACAAATTGTCTCCAGTCAAATATTCTTTATAGGAGATAATTGGAAGTAGTCATTTTAAGTCCCAGTAGCTGTATCAAACTGAGGGCTACTTACAAAAATATCCTTACCCTGTAGCTGAAGCAATGAGCAGTAGTATATATGTGACAGCTGGAGCTAAGATGAAGTGTGCTTCTACTTCAACTATAACACAAATGGGAATAGCAGGTACAAGCTCTGTACTATATGCCAAAAGTAAAGTAACTTGAAGAGTTCTGCTGAATCCTGATAAAACATATTGTCAGTACAAAAATAAGATGCAAAGCAAGCAGGAGGAGACTTGCTAAGGCAAAAAATAATAGTAGAAACAAGAAACCGTGTTCTTCTGTTTCTCATCAAATTATTTCTGTTTATAGTAAAGAGGTTAATTGAGCACACCCTGTCAATGTTCAGATTTTAAACTTTAGGAACTTTAATTTAGGCATGTAACTTCTGGATGAATTTTAAGATATAATTGAAAAGATCATCTTTAATTCCCCGAATAACCAGAAGAGACAGATGCCTTTGAAGACCTTTACAGAGACAGTCTTCCTGCCTAAGAGTTCAGCCACACACAAGCACAACCTTTTTCTGTAGATTTTCAAAGGCATCTTCTTCTCTCGAGTGACTATTGACATTTTATTTGAGTGCATTGCTTTTCTCCACTATCATCTACATTTTAGGCATAAGAGCATTGATAGAGCTATGCAGGTTAGTCAAGAAAACTCACCATGCACTGTTAGTGGAATTGGAGCAAATGCGTTGGTGCAGAGGCATACAATTTGTACCTAACCCAGGAATTAACAAAATTATATGCTTATTAACTAAATAGTATTATTAGCTTCAAAAGCTTTGGACCAAAATATGTCACTCAACTGAAAAATGACAAGAAACTTGTTCAGTGTTCTTTTGTGACGATCCAAATACATATATGGCTATTGTTATTCTATTCCTGGGTACTACTCAGCGAGGTAATAATTTTTCTCTCATGGCTTAAGAGCTGCAAGGAAAGAAGTTACAAAAGGAATAATCAAATTAATCTATTCCCTAGAACTGTTCAAGAAGAAGGCATTACTGCATACAAAAGTACAAGACTCAGGGTTGCAGACATTTTCTCAGTATATTGGACTTGTCTCCTTGAATTGAATGTGCAAATAAGACTTTTCTGATAATGTTTTTAGCTGATACATGACACGTGACGAAGATGAGGATTTACTCTTCTCAGGAAACATACAGATGTAGAATCACACTGGCCTGAAGGCATCCCTAACTGAGATGTTTTCTAGTGTACCAATTATATGAGAAAATAATTCTCCGAAAGAGTTTATGTTATTGAGACAAGATGCCTTCTCACTCAAAGATGTTTTAGTGAGACAGAAGTTTTTGAACAGAAATTAGAAGCGAGAGAACATTAATTATTTTAAGAACAGAAATTAATAAGGAGAGTAATGAGCTGTACGGGTTGAAGTGAATTTTTGAGCATGGGTACAGTCTTCTCTGTGAATAAATGCTGGGCTTAGCCTCAAGTTGCATCAGATCAACACAACTTATAAACACTACATTCATTACTAAAATTTCATGTGCTTGTGGAGCCTGGGGAAAGAATACACAGGAGAAAACTTAATAATAGAATTACATAGCCTATGTAGTTTTTGCACCCTGTGAAAAAGTGTTTCAGGAGGGTTAATTCTACAACTTTACCTTTTGCTTGAAATATTTTCTGGAGTTTTGTCTACATGGTATTTAACACAACTCTTAAGCAAGCACCTAGTTGGCAATTATTTCTTCATTCTGAAACAGTTGCTTTGGATTTAAAGATATTTAAACTGTTAATTGCTAGGATCACTTTCATTACACTTTCCATGTTAATGACAAAATAGATAGTATAAATATTTTAGAAATGGACTGTATAATAAATCAAAGGTAGCTATTAAGGAACATTTGTTTAAATCCGTGAAGATGCTTTCTCCAGTTGTGCCATCTCTTTCAAAGTCTGGAGAGGAATTCTGTGTTTGGAAAATTAACATGGTGAGTTCTTTGGGTAGAAAGAGATCTGTCTGGCTTAGATGCCTGTCACCAAAATTTCAAGTGCTTAGGACTTGGTTAACAACCTAGGTTGTTAACCTAACAACAGGTTAGGTATTTCTCAAGGCACAAATTCCATATGCTTATTAGTAAAGGGAACAAGGGGAAATAAGAATGTCTCCATTCTCTTGGAGTTCAGTCTGCCTAGACTTCAAGGAACAATCTCATGAAGGGAAATACTGCTGTTTTAGGGATGTTGCCTGCCTTCTGCTCTCTATGTACACAGGGTAGTGTAGCCAGAAGGTCATGAGACATCTTCACTGAAAGCCGCTTGGTAGCCCAAAATGCAAGAACCATATTGACAGCCAAGACATCTGTGGCCAGGACACCTAACTGGATATGCCACAGGTTTTTCCTGGAACAGATATGCATTTCCTATCAGAACAGTATTAATAAAAATTAAAAGTCTTTTAGGCATACAGAGTACAAGTGAACATCTTCCCAAGCTTTCCCCTTCCTTGCCTGCTGACTGCCTTCAATACGTTAGAAAATAGAATTTCTTCCTGGGATATAAGACTATGTTCTGTAGTTCAAACATTCTTCTCTTGGTCAGAGGAGATTGAAACTGCATTGACAAAACAATTTCTTTGCCTGAATGTCTACCCTTCTTAGTCCCTTTTTGCTCTGGGTGTGTTGGATAAATTAATCTTTCACTGAAGAAAAAAAAATCCAAAAATCCCCGAAACATCAAACCTCCAAACCAAACTAACAATAAAAAACTCAAACCCACCCCTTCAACAACCAGATCACCACCACAAAATGATGTGTACCTCTTTTAATATGTAGATAACATCTCAAAAAGCATGGTATTGCTGCATAATATATTTCTCTTTTCCAGTACTGCTATATCTTGAGGTAATAGTACCAGCATATTGACAAGTGGACTTAGTGGTGGCCTATTAGAAGTTAAGTATTCTACTCCAAAACCTTCAGATTTGGCTTTAGTTGTAGGAAATCCTTATGTTAACCTACCAGGAGACTTTCAAGAGCAGTTAAGAATGTTTTAAGGGTGATGGAGTTGAAGAGTAAACTACTGCTAATGAAAGCACAGATAAGTCAACACAGACTCTGCAAAATCCCAACCTGATTTAATAGCATAGGCTTCTTTTGAGACAATCTTAATCTGAAAGTAAATATAAATTCACTGTGAAGAACCAGAAGTGGAGAATATATTTTTCTTACCTTATTTTCCATTTGTGAAACCAGTGGTTTTATTCTGCCACTTTCCAACCTCACAAGCTTAACTTCTTTCTCACTTTACCACCCTCAACTCTCTCATAATTTTCACCAAGTGTATGTAGACTTGACAATTTTCTCTCTATCTGAGAAGTCTGACAAGATATTATTTTATCTGCTATAAAAGTGGGGGTGCAGTTTATCACACATCTATCTGAAGGCTAAACATAAATAGAGGAGAAAATTGATAAAGTTTATTCAGTATCAGCTCTAAGTACTGTGAATTTGTTTTTTATTCCCACATAGAACCCAGAAGATTAGTTTGATCCTTGATGGATTGATGCAATTGCCTAACAAAATACATAAAATACATGCTAACTGCTTGCTTTCTAAATAATACCTAACTATTTCTAAATAGTTTATAATACCTAACTATAATACCTAACTATTTCTAAGCTGAGTGAGACACTTTTTTAAGCCTCTTGGCTATGTTGACACATAAGCCTTTTCTGCTGCACTTTTGTAACTTTGGACAGCCTTTGTGTCCCAGTGATTATCCATTCCATTATGCTGGACTATTGTTTTTCTTCTTTTCACCCTAGTTTTGATTCCTGTGAAAGGATTTGTGCACTAGACAAAGGTAGACATTTTGTGGTAACTGGTTACTGATTTATTTAGGAAATTAATGAATTACTCAGTTCATATTTTATGCAAAAATATATATGTTACGTAATGACAAAACTTCAGATAGATTTGTTTTTTTGTTTGTGGGCTGTATTATAGCTCTGAAAAGCAAGATTATTATTCACTCTGGTTTTGTCATTCTAATTTTGTCATCATTATTTTGCTTACTTGAAAGTTTTAACTTCCAGTACACAACCCTGTTTGCTGTTCATATTGTACCAATGTGCCACTCCTGGCACCTATGAAGTAGATCACTGACACCAGCTCTTCCTGAAACAGAGATGTTGGTTTTAACTTGTGCGGGAAAGGAAAGGAGAAAAAATAAATTTTAACATGAGAACTACGACTCCTCTTATTCTATTCACTAATACCATCTTTACCATACAATATTATTAAGGGCACTATGTAGAATAATATAGTCTGCAAAGAATAATCTTGTGGCTGTATTTGCTGGGTATAGACAAATAATTGCCCAACCCCTGAAAAAAAAAGGGTACTTCAATCTTTTGCTTATCTAAGTAAATTGATTTTAAAGTTCCAGATGTCTAGATTTTCTGTAGAAAGGAAAAAAAAAAAAAAAGGACGAATTCATAGAAGAGAATGTGAGGAGCAGCCAGCACAGAAATGGCTTTTTGTGTTGTAAGACACTTCTACAGTCATATGGTTTCAGAAGGAATATCTTCCTTTCGCATGATATGTTTAGGCATCACAAAAAACCAGGCCCTTAACTTTTTGTAAAACCTATCCCTGACCTCTTGAAGTTTTACTGGGCTTGTTGGAATGCAATCAAGAAAAGGAAAAATTAATACACTCTCATGCCAGTTCCATTGTGCAAGAAATGTTTATCACAGGGTTCTGGGTGACAAAAACGTAGATTAGGAATATGCACCAGTGGAATGTAAACTACCCCTTACTACTGTCTATCTTTTGTCAAGCCTCAGCAGATTAATAGCTGTTCACAGTGTACATGAACCTGTTTCCAGTTCATTGAAACCAGAATTCTATGCTTGAGAAATGCCCTCAATGGTAATTCTGCATGAGCACATCAAAAGAGAGGCTGGCAAAGTTGCCCTGGTGTAGCTTTTGCCCATCAAAGCTTAAATGCTCCTTTGCCTGCAGCCAGGCACTGCCCCGACTTCTCTGACTTCTCCCCAGTGTAGCCATGATACTTGAATGGAAGATACTAAAGCAAAAGTCAGACGCTTTGGCTGACAAAACAACACAGTTTTCTGAGAGGTCCTGAGTCACTAGCTGGGGTTAAACCACGACATCCTGTCTATCGAATATTGCTGCCTTATGCTTTTAAATACAATTTGGTTATCTTGTGGTTATAAATACATTCAGTTATATGACCTTTTACCTTTTTTTTTTACTGAAGTTCTTTTTTTAGAGAATCTGATTATGAGACTCTGACAGGAGGTCTACTTAGCAGAAGAGTCTATCAAATATGATATGCCATAATTTGCCAGAATCACAGAGGAACTTCAATTGGATTTTTCAACCTTTCAAATATCAGTCTCATAATACCATAATGAGTTTCGTCAATATTATTCTAAAATATTACATGACAAATACTCTCGATTTAATATGTTTAAAGTCATAACATTTTGCAATAGTTCTAATTTCCTACCTGTATAATGTCTATAATCTGTTAAAACTCGTCAGTGTGTCCTATCTGCTAAATATTCTTTGCTTACAATGCCATACTTCAAATTTGTTTTCTATCACCTGAATTTAGAAATAATGAGAATAAAACTGCAGTATGTACTTTCTTCTCTGAAAGTTGTATTTCATAAAAATATTTCATACCATTTATTGCATATAGGCCTACAATTCCTGCATGCATTGTTCCAAAATAATTTGCTAGAGCAGCTCTTCCTTTCAACAGGTTTCATTCTTTTCCTCCCTCTTCTACATTCAGTTGGGGAAAAAAGGTTGCAGTACTGGCTTATCTTTTTTGGTTTTAGTCCTATTATTTGTCACACACAAATGACTTTTTTCCAGTGTAATGCATTAGAGAAAGATGCCATCTGCAATGTGAAGTTCATCTAATTGCGAGGACTAAATCTGTAGTGTGCAAACACTAACAAAGGCTTTTGCAAATATTTCTTATGCTTTCTATATTAACAGAACACTTTTGTCAGTCTGAACACACATTTGAATCACTTTTGTAAGCCCAAAATTGAATTTCAGTACTTTTACATCACACCATGGAAGACTCCAAGCAGGTTATCTGCTACCACACCAATTTTTCAGAATTATATTCAAGTTTTCAAATCATATATCTAGAGCAGTCTCCTCAGTCTCTCTGCTAACTTCTTTTCTATCATTGTCGCTTTCACCTGAGGGTATCTTTTTTATGGTGATCCCTGACAATATTGGTCAGATATATAGAAACAAAGTATTTGGCAAGTACGCATTAGAGTTTGAGACAATTTCGTCATTGTGAAGTGATAGTAAATTTAAATTAAGATTTAGAGAGAGAGTGTATAGTACAGGTTCCCAGTAATTACAGAGTGGCCTCAATAACTTGTTTACAAGCATCAGTTAGAAACATCCTTTATCTGATGCCTGACATGTGGATGTCAGTCTTTATCTGAAAGATTTCTAGATATGCTGTCTATTTCTTATCTCATATTAGACTATACCCTCAGGTGGAAGATAATGAGAAATGTGACCGAGGGTTTACAATTAAATTTACTGAATCCTCATAACTGAGTTCTTATAATAACAAAAATAAAGTAATAAATAAGCAATTCTGAATTAAAATGAAAATGTTCCAGAAAGCACAGCACTTCATGTGACCATCTGAAATGCCCAGTTACCCGAGTTAGTCAGATGATGCAAAGTCTGCCTTCTTCTAAAACATATTGAACTCCACATTCATACTGGATCATATTCATATTGAGACAGGCTTGCAGAAGGCAAAGCATTTGCATCAGTGCTACTTACAGATTTAACATTGTGGCAGAATCACATGAATATGAAACATCAAATTATGTCTGCATTTTTGACAGGGACCTTAAACATCTTTGAGATCCAGTAATAATTATCTATCTATCTATCTATCTATCTATCTATCTATCTATCTATCTATCTATCTAATGTCTATCAATCTTTTTTTCTTTCCTTTTGCAAAATTGCCTTTTGTAGCACTTGGAAAATGCTCAAAGGAAATGAAAAGTGATTCCAAATCATAGAAGTTTTCATTGGTTTAATATTTGCTTCCTTACCCTTCATATACCTGAAGAAAATACAAGTCAAACTCAGCAAATTGAACTGCTTCATTAGAAGTGGCTGGTAGTCCAGTCCTACAATGCAAGATCCCAACAACTTGAAGAAGTGGACTGGTAGGAGCATCCTGGAGTTCAACAAGAGGAATTATGAAGTTCTGCATCTCAAGAGTAATGATCCCACTAAGAGGTGGGGAAGCCTGAGGAAGCCTGGCTGGGAAGTAGCTCTGTGCGAAAGGGACAGAGATTTGGGTGGAAAACAAGTTGCAAGTTGCATATGCTCCTGTGGCCAAGGTCAGCTGCTGCCTGTTAGGCTACTATAGGTTACCAGCAAGTTGAGGTAGATGATCCTTCCCCTCAGCTCAGTCCTGATAAGAAACATTCGGGGTGGTACATCCAGTTTGGGCTCTGAGAACAAGAGAGACATGGACGCATTGAAGCGAGTCCAGCGGCAGGCCATGAAGATCTCTTCAGGGAACACCGGTCATACAGGGAGTGGCTGAGAGAGCTGAAGGGCATAAGGCTCTGGGGAAATTTTATCCATGTATACAAAAGCTTGATGGGGGACTAAAAATTAAAGAGCCAGAGTCCTCTCAGTAGTGCTCAGTGAAAGAACAACAGGTATTAAATGCAAAATGAAATGCAAAATAAGTCCACGTTTTTAGTATGAGCGTGGTCAAACCCTGGAATAAGTTGCCCAAGGAAGTTGTGGAGTCTTTATTTTTGGAAATGTTCAAGACCAGACCAACACAATACTGAACAAGCTGCTCTATCTAACCCTGTTTTGAGGAAGGATATTGGAATACATGCTCTCCAGAGATTCTTCTCACCCTCAACTACCCTGTGATTCTTTGATTTTAAGGTTCTTAAGTCTGTTATTTCGTTAAAGTTTTAGTGAAGTTTTAATGCATCATTCATTCTTACTATACTTATTTTTCTGATAGTTTTTATTCTATGAATGGCTTTACTCTTCTCTCAGAAGAGATGAATGTAAGTCTTAAAATAGATTTGCAGTATGTCTGTGAGTAGTAGTTATTGATGATGAGCTATTAATCTCCTTTTGCTTTTTAAATTTCTTAATTCACTTCTTAGAAACACTCCTATGATAGCAACATAATATTAAAAACAGAGGAAGTGAACACCATGGACATTCGTTTCCCAAATTAAATTAATATTCATACTCTTTTTTACAACATTCTCCAAATTCTAGTCACACCCAAATTTTTTACTGTTTTCCTAAATGGAAGGTGTTTGTTTTATATGAAATCTTCTTCCACCAATGAAGGAAAGAATGAGTCAATTAATTCTTTAGTATTTAGTGAGGTTGTGGTATGGAAAAAGGAGTCTTAGTGAAAAAAAGGTGCATATCTGTATGTGTACATTCAAACCAATAAAAGGAAAAAAACCAACAAAATAGATAATTCACCTTAAATATCTTGTAAGTCTTTCAAGAGACACTGTGAAGAATATTTTCAATGTGTACTGCCCCTTGTTAGGACACATTAATGTTTCCAGGGAAGATACAGACTCTCCAGGAAGGACATTAGAAATCATTACAATTTTTTTTCCTTTTTTTTTTTTTTTTTAAGTCCCTCCACAGGAACAGAGTAAAGATAAATAAAATGTTTCTTTGAATCCACTGAAGAGACTGTGTGGCATTTTCTCTTTTAACCTTCCTGATCTCCTGTACTATGATCTGTGTTGAAGCTGATGAAAGGAACATTTCTTAAATTTGCTTTAATAACCACTATTTAAAGTGAGCTTCTCGCAAATATTTTGCAAATACAGATCTGTCATAGCTATATTCAAATTTAAAGATAAAAGGTTATGGCATTAATCCAGTCTAAGACTTTGTAGAAAAATAAATCCAGTGAACTCATTCAAGACACTATGCTGCGTAACATCTGCATGAAATGCATGAATTAAATATGTGACGCCAATGGCATTATAAGACTAAGATGAACATGTAAGCAGAAGCAGCCATGGTTGTTTAAAGTTTTACAGAGTATAAATTGCAAGGTCATTTCCATAGTGATGAAATCAAAGTGAAAAAAAACCATGAACCCTTCATTTTTTTTTGGTTTGTGTCTATATTTTATTAATATGCACTCAGATTTTTTTTTATCTTTCCCTTGCTAAAAGCAACTCTCTGTATTTCTTTTCACAAAAGGGAAAAGCATATGATACTTATCTAAAATGTCAAAGTTATATATTAAGTTGTGAGTTATACAATAAGTTTTGAAAGTTACAAGTGCCATTGCTAAACATGCGGGTTTCATACAATGTTTGAATTTCCTAAAAGATAAGTGAATCACTTGAGAGAAATGACTTGCATATTTGAGGAAATAATTGATTATACACTACCTGAAAAGCACAATATATTTTTAATATATTGGTAATCTTGAATCAAAGAGATTAAGCTTAGTTTATAATGTTAAATCTCCATATGTTTACCCAGAAATAATTTATGCCTATGATCGAGAATAGAGTTCCATTTTCAGTGCAGACAAAGGGATACAATCCATTTCCATTACTCATCTAAAACTGTACAGGCATTCTGTATATATACATTAAGACTTAGACTAGCTAAACTGGAAACCAGAGTTATACATATTTAACAGATGTCAAAATGGAGAAGTGACTTACAAAAACTGAACAATAAATCTACGCTAAACCAAGATATCAGCCTCCAGGATGAATTCAAAGCCCCATTTCAAACATATCTCAGAAGCAATTTACAAATCTGATCTCTTTTATGACCAATTTTCTCACATGTATTCTTATTTCAAGCTATCTGAAATTTTTTACATTTGTTATATGAAAGGATTAGGTAGTGAGATCATTGTTTAGTTTACTTTCCCTCTAAACCAAAAAAACTATACAAATTCAGTTCAAAATTATCCATAAAACTGTATAAAGGATCATAGCTCAAGCATTTTGCTCTCTACATACAGAGAAATCTGCCATCAGTTAAATTAAAAAAAAATTCAGAAGTACACAGATGTTCAAGGATATAATCTTCAACTCATTTAATAAATCCTATTATTTTTCTTGTTAACATAAATACTGGCTTTTAGGAAAATAGAATCCAAGGGATGAAGAAGATTTATTTTTGTAATTTTAAAATTTTAATGTGATTAAAGAAGAAATTAATAGAAATAACACTGGTACCTAGGTTATACAGAAAGAAAAATGAGTTTTCTTACTCATAAGACAGTACATTATTTAAATTAGTCTTACTTTATTGTAATATTAGCCACTTCTTGACTCATGTTGGAAAAAAAATTCAGTTTTAATATTACAGACTGTTTCCTATGTAGCTCTACATGGAACCTCTGAAATGCCCCTTCTCACCTTGTTCCAGTTTTGCCTGATCTACTGGGCCTAGAGTCCAGCAGATTTATTCCTGGGATCCAACTGATCTCCGCGCATCTTCTCGGGGTCCAAATTCACCATGTTATACTGCAGGGTTTAGAATTATTTCCTCTGAACTACTTTTTAAATAAATTGAATTTATGTGTATTAGTCTTAAGTTAAGACAATTTGGGAAGAGCATATTCTTCCACGTCTAAAATAAAATTAAACATATACCTCCATAACTTGTTAGTTTTTGTCAACTAAGTTTTTTGAACTACTACCTAGAACTCGATCATATGATTGGACCTGATCTAGTGGAATGGCAGTTGAAACGAGATGATCTTCTGTGATTCTATGATTTTCTTGCTTAATTCAAATTTTTTACATTTCTTTCTTCAGGTTAACTCCTTTGGAAATTCTTCAAATGGACTCTGAAGAAGCATTTTTGAAGGAAAAAATAACGAAAACAATCCTGCTTGCCTAACTTTAGCAAACGCCTTCAGAGGGTTACCTTTACTCCCTCTCCCCCATTTTAATTAGTTTGCTTCTTTCTTGAGCTCTAGTGACCTAGAAATCTGGGGCATTAGCAGAACACAGTGGGTAAAACACTCATTTAATCTGTGCAGACAAGAATAAGTGTCGTGCACAGGCTGCAGAAGCTGAGTCAAATCACAGTTCAAGTCTGAATAGAGAGAATACTCCAGTGTGAAAAGCTTGAGTTATAAAGGTAAATTTCATTTCCCCCAGACTTGTCATTCTTTATCAAAGTTTACAAGTTAGAGTGTCCCTTGATACAAAGAGGCATTCGGAGAAGAGATCTTAATGTGAAACAGCTGCTTTTGGATCTTTTACACATTCTTCATAGTGAAGTAGTATTTTGAATTCCTAGCTACTAAATGTCAAGTCATCGTGAGAAAATGGAAGGATCATAATTCTTCCCAAAAGTCATTTCAGTTCTCCCTATGGATAGAAGAGTATGAAAAGTTCCTCCTGGAAACTAGATTATTTAATTTGTCTGGAAACAGGTAAAAATGGCAATAGCATCACTCAATTTGATAAGAAAAACCTGAGTTGAAAAGAAGTATATTTCTCTTACAAATTCCAAGCTACAAAAACAACCTCTGGACACAGGAAAAAGATAAGGCTTTAAAGTATCTTTATCTATGAATCACAGGACATTGCAGAAGACAAACTCTTACACTGAGAGCAAGGTAAGTTTCTCATCCATGCATTTTATCCTAATTTTTATTACTAATTCAGAATGACTATATGTCCTCTGATGTCTTCTCAGTGCAGGGTAAATAGGTAGCTCTCTCAATCAGTGCGTGAAAATCGTTCCTCCAAACAAGTGGCACCATCTTCTGCTAATTTTTCTTAATTGAGTTTACTTCTCTTCTGTTTTAATGAGCAATTTCTTAAAAAAAAAAACCAAAAAACCACCAAACAAACAAACAAACAAAAAAGCTCCTAGTGTTTTAAGGTTCAGGGTATTTTAACATATTTGGTCAAAAGTTAGAATTATAATGTTGCTTTGTATTTAGAAGGAAGGTTAAGTGAGACTCAGATTGACTCTGCTCTTTGGTATCTCTGGCATCAGGAATTTATGGAGCTGGGATAGATCAAAAATATAAGTTTTATATAAGTTTTAATGGGTGTGTAGATCTGAGGTAACTAATCCACAAAAGGTTTGTGCAGGACGTATGGCTAGATGGAGCAGAAATGAACTCCAAATTCATGAGTTGATCATTCAAAGAGAAGGTCAGAGGTGATTGGTATATGTCTTATCTAGTTAAATGTATAGATCTCTTCCATTTTTTGGTGCTCTGGGTATAAATTATGTTCCTGTGTCTTGATATTGCAAAGAAGCATGTAAAGGAGTAGCAATTTCTCTTTTATAAAGAAAATAAAATAAAATTTTAATAAAACTGGACAAAATGTCATAAAATTCAGATTCAGATAACCTGCAAAATTGGTATAACCTAACTCTTATGAGTGGTACTTAGAAAGCTGGTAGGTGTTTGCAATGTTAGCTATTCATATTAAATGTTTTTAGTGATCAATTTTTAATAATTATTACTGATTTTAATAAATCTAATCATGGAAGTATAACTCTTAGATCTCATTTTCCACAAAGTTCTTCAATGTATGAAAAGCAAGGGAATTGTTGAGCTCAAATTTCTGCAGGAGTGATTTCTGTCTTTTCCAGAATTGTACTTGACATAAAAGTAAGAAAAATATTATGCTTTTAAATAGCATCATGTATATAATGTTCATTATGACACTTTTCTCCCAATAAACTTGCAATTACTTCTAAATAATGCATGAGAAATAAACAAAAGTGGAGTTTTCCAAAGGAATTTTGAAACAGCTGTGACTATTGAATTAAATATAGGAAAAAATTAATTGAAAGAAAGGAGGTTTAGATTACATGTTAGGAAGAAATTCTTTATTGTGAGAGTCACGAGGCACTGGAACAGGTTGTTCAAAGGAGTTAGGGATACCCCATCCCTGCAAGTGTTCAAGACCACTTTGGATGGGGCTCTGAGCAGCTTGGTTTAGTGGGAGTGTCTCTGCCCGAGGCAGGGGGTTGGAACAAGGGGATCTTTAATGTCCCTTCCAATCCAAACCATTGTATGATTCTATGATGTTCACTATTATTTGATTTACCTTCTGAATGTACACACTAGGATGCTAATTGCCATCTTTAAACAATATAACTTTTACAATATAACTATAACTTAGTTCAAGATTTTAAAACCTTCTTGGTTTTCAGTTATCCACTCTTTCCAAGATACAGAAAGCATCCTCTAATAGAAACCAGGTACTTCTCAGTATCTTGAAAAATATATATTTCTTTTCACATTACTGTTGAAATCTCTCAGACTTGTCATCTCTAATACTATTATGACTTTAGTTAATTCAAATATAATTCAAATATTTTGCTCCTGAAAAGTGTTAGGACAGTGAGCAGAGAGGAAGAAATCACATCGAGCTCTATTTTACTGTGAAGCATGGGAGCAGTCCTCCAAAAACAGATCAAAAGCCTGTGTTATCCTAACCTAGATAAATACCATAGCTCCTATGTCTACCTATGGATTCAGGCGATCCACATGCCTTCACTCTTCCACATAAGAAACAAACACACTTCCATAACATTTTCATGCATAAGCTATTGACTATTTATTCAAGCACATTTTTGATAACTAAGAAATACAGATTTAATTCCTATATAGTAAGTTACTCAAATGCTGTCATGAGGGGCCTTATATACAACATACTAAAATGGATAGGTTAAGACTAACGATTTCACTACTTTCTAATGATATAATTAGAAAGCTTTTAAATTTAAATAAAACACCACTCAGTGCCTATCTCTGGCCTTGTGTGTGACCTAAAAGACATTTAACTGTGGAGAAAACTAAAAACCCATTGAATAAAGTGCAAATAATAAGAAACCAATCAGTGCTATAAATATGAATATATATTCCTCTGCCACTTATCTTTATTTGAAGAATTTCGTGTTTCTCCTCTAGCAGTCAGATTATGCCATTTCTGTTATGCTGATAGCTTCTAAATCCTCAGCAAGTGAAATCATCTGTTCTCTCAATCCATGTGATAATACACTGTGATAATTATGGTCTACAAGTAACTGTACTTTCATTGTGGCAGCAGAGACTGGGGCAGATCCAGGCAATTTAATCTCCTGTATTTAAAAAAACCCAAAACATTTATTTATTTTTAAACCCTCAGAATATCAACAGCTGTGCTTTTGTTACCTGTAAGGCTGAAAAAAAATTACATGGTAGAAGAAGTTCCACTGCCTGGGCTTTCATTAATGCCGTTTTGAAGTCAAAGACAACCACTGCAAATGTAGCACATCTCACTCCCATATTCTTGCTGAGCTGTAATATAACACTGTATAAAATCTTTATGTCACAGTGGATAACGCAGAACTATGATTTCCAGCTTTCAAGCCTTTTCTTTCTTGTGAGATAGCTATAAAACATTTGTTCCGAAAAAGAAAGTTGCTGCGGGAAGCGCATATTTTCTATAATTGAGCAAAAATGCAGGGAGCAAAATCTCCTGGCAGACTATGCGTATCATACTGGGGATTTCCAAGTTCAAAGTTAGCGCCTCATTACTGGCCTGATTTTGTAGATATTTTGGGAGTAACTGGTTGTAGTGGGTTTACTTGGGTTGGTGCAATTTTCTTCATAGCAGCTCATACAGTTATGTGCTTTGTATTTATAACTGAAGCAGTGTGGATAACAAACAAATGTTTTTACTGAACAGTGCACAGCACCAAGGCTTTCTCTGTTTCATACTCTACACATTGCATCCTCTCTCCCTGTGAGCGGTCTTGGGGTGCACAAGAGCTTGGAGGGGGCACAGAATTATAGGTATTTTTAACACAGGACAGCTAGACACAGCAGCATTCTGGATGCTTGCCAACAAATTCATTTTGATGTAGGCTAAAGGGGAGAAGTCTAGACCAGGAATGAATGCCACACATACAGAATGGAAACTGCATCAGAGTCTAGAGAGGATTTAACAGGAAAAGAGATGAGAACAGAGTAATGATACACAACGATTTTGCAAAAAGGGCTAGTACCAATCACAGAGGGATAAATGAGGAAGTAAGGTGACATTTGGATTTCGCATGTGTGACAATACTATTGGAATCACGTATACAGCTGTGCAGTTGCCATTGTTAAAAAGAAAAAGAAAATGTCATTATTAAAAGAGAATTTTATTATTACAAGAGAATATCTTGCGATACAACAAGACCTGGTAACTCAATTTGGTGCATAAGCATTTTCACAAGAAAGAGTAGACATGTACTACAAGAGTTCTTTATCTAGCCAAGATACATAGACAAGAACATAACATCAACTAGAAAAAAAAAGCCAAAAAAGCCAGATAAATTCAAGGAACACTCAGTTCCTTTTTAGAATACAACACAGAGGAACAAGCACAATTTTCATATCTTGGTGTCTTCAGGTCAAAACTGGATTTCTCTCCAGAAGATGTGCTTCCATCAAACACATATTACTTGTTAAAGACAGGAGTAAGTGAAATTTTATATCGTATGACCTAGTTGCATTTCCCACTGCAAAATCAAACAAGCACCAAAATTATCCTGCTAGATATAGACTAAGAAAAGACTGTCACATCAGTTCTGAATAATGAAACTATTTTTGGTTTTTGTATTGCAAAGCTACTCACCAGCCTTCCCTAGACTATTTTCAGTGTCATCTCTGAAACTTGCAATAGAATCTATTTGAGATAGTATCACAATTTTTTCTTTTCTATTTGTATGTACTGAAAAGATTTTTTAAAGAAACTGATCCATAAATGTTGGCTTTTTACTGACCTGTGTGGTACATTTAGAATTCCTTTGAACAGTTTGACCATACCTACGTCTTATGCAGCATAAACTGATCTTGGCTTTCAGATTTAGTCTAATGCCACTATTTTTTCTACTGTAATGAATCTGGTGCTGGTAAGACTCGGGAGCCATAAAGATGAAATCTTATTAAATTCCTTGCTTTTGTCTCTTGTCCTAATTAATACATATGCATCTTCTAAATGGTATGATAATTCACTTTAGCTGCAATTCATTAGTTTGAGCTTTTTAAGTTTTTCACATTGAAGTGAGAAAGTCTGTTTGAAAATTGCTTTCTAGGGATTAGTACATTCCTAATACTTAAGCAAAAACTTTCCCTTAATGACAGAATCTTCTAAGTTAGCGGTTTCAGTGTCATAACAATAAGGGGTGGAATTCAAATTTGGATAAACATACATGTCCATAGGTACAGCACCAGCACCATGTACTTGGAGTATCTGTCGCTGCAAAAGCCATGCATCTCTTGTAGATTCTTGGTTAAGTCTGCCAGTCGTGACACTAAATGCATATGCTTATGTACCTGAATCACTCATAGTGCTTTCATTCATAATTTCTTTTAATGTACACTGGCTCAACCTGGCTTGGTGTTGTGTTTTAGATTTTTGACCAAGACAGTGTTGGTAGCACACCAGTGTTTTAGTTATTGCCAAGTAAAGGGTTTATAAGTTTCACACTCTGCCACCAGTAGTTGGGAGATAGGCAAGAGATTGGGAGGGAACATAGCTGGGATAGCTGGTCCAAGCTGACTAAAGGGATAATCCATACTTTATGACATAATGTGTAAGTAGTTTGAGCTGAGAGTCAAAATATTCCTGTCCACCTCTTTAATCATCTTTTGGTTTGGCCTGGAGGGTCTCTCTATTACCTAGAGATGAAAACTGAACATATACTAAATAATGAACGCAGAAATGCAATGCCTTAGTAATTCTGATTTTACACTGTGTCTAGTTAAAATTCACAGTTCAACATTATACTTAATTATAAAGAAAGAAAAAAGAGAATGTATGCCAAAAATCAGTTTTATATTAGGAAAATACCCTAATATGACTTCGTTATCATAGTTTCTTAATGCTCACATCACAGGAGGCTATGAGATCAGTCATAAAAGCCAAACAGGGAAAGCAGTCTGGGTTAGTCTAATGTGAATTTAATCTCTGATGCAAAGGGTATCTTAAAAAAAGCTTGTAATATCTACTACCTTTTAAAGTTTTGCTTTAAATTTAAAATGATCCTTGAACATTGCATTATCAGTATTTTAAGAAACTGCTCATCACTTCAAAGATTTTAATTAATAAACTTCAAAGATCGAATCCTGACAATAGTCATATTCCCTTAAATCATTCTGCTAATGTCATTCCCATTTTTAGCAGCAATTAATGAGTAACCACCACTAGGCATGTCCATATCTGAATTGTTTAATGAAAAAATACAATTTAACGATACAAATTTGTATAATTGCATGCATCAGTAAAACGGGAATTAAGGTAGCAAATTTTATTTTTCACAAAAAAGCTGGTAAATAATTCAGTGTAATATGAAAGTATTCTTTACACAGACACTTTAGTTGTCACTGTCCTTAAACAGAGTAGTATGTCAAACTCTCAGCAGTCCTGCAGATATGAATGACCCCCTACCCTTCTGCAGAACTAATCTGTGGGTCTTATAACTTATTCATACAGGTATAATTACAACAGTTATAATGACAGTTATTAACCATCATTTGATATCTTTGTAGGCGTGTGGATGAGTGTTGCCTTCAAATGTCAGTGAACAATTCACATTTTTCTACAAATAGCACCCTGTAAGCACCTTGTACCCCACCTCCCATGTGTCCAATCCCACCTGTTTACAGTCCAGGGGTCCAAGCTTTGGTATGTCCCACCCCAGTATCTTCAGTTTATACCTCTGAAGAAATTGTGAATTTGTGAAAAAGACTAATGAGAAAGGTTATACAGTGGCATCACACAAGGGAAGAAAGGTAACGATAGAAAGAGAGTATTGGAGTAGAGATCATTGGATTTTCAAGGACTAAAGAAGAAAAACACCACCGTGGAATGTGTTTATAAAATTAAAAAGGAAAAGAAACATGGAGAACTGAATAACAAACTGCAACTCAGCAACTGGAGTACCTGCAATGGAGGATGATTGTTTTAATTCCTGACCAAATCTTAACTAACTAGCAAAGACATTTCAGATTGTTTTTTGAGACAAGGAGCATAATACTGCTTACACTAGCCACTCCTTCCTTCCCAGCTATCTTTTGTTTGAACTAGATAATAGAGATGCCTTATGTTTTCAAAATTCATGTGTTCTTCCTGCAGAGTATCCTTATACGTGGCTAAAAAAAACACTTGAAGAAAATGATCTTGATAAGTAGGTATTTAATGATTAAAAGTTATGTGAGTCCTATAATCAAACTTTAGATGTCTGTAATAGAGACATCTTCACTAGACAAACCTGAGATAATTGTTTTCTTTTGAGTCAAGGAAGAAAAATAAGCAATTTCAGGGTACAATTCAACGGACCTATTTTAAACATCAGTCTTAGGTGAAATCAATACTGCCTTAGAAGTACCTCCTTTTCTCGCTATTGATAAAAAAGGGGACCCTGGAGGATTACCATGGATGTAGATGTACCCTTTGAAGACATATTTTGGGTTAGATGACCTCCACTCAGTACATGTGAATCTGTATGGTTTGTTAAAATCAGCACACGATTAGTTCAGCTCTCTGTAAGGACAGAGAGAGATTCAGTGTGAAGCTCAGACGGATAATCTTCATTTTAATAGATGTTTCCTTATCTTAAAGCTTCCTTAAACAACTCAGTTTAGTAATAGGCTCAGTAGTTGGAGAAACACATCTTTTTACCTATTAGTACCTCAGGAAATTGCATATTTTCATCAATCCATACTAAGAAGGCATGCTGTATTTTTTAGTTCCAGTGCTCTCCTTCACTTTATCTTATCACCCTTTCATTCAAAGACAGCACCTAATTTTTCAGACTTTGCTTCCTCACTTACCATCCCTTTACTCTTACTGGAGTACTGAACACCATGATCTCAACATTAACCAGATAAGGGGATGAATCATGTAGCAGATTTTCTGATCAAGTAGCTATTCACTGAAGGCAATCATAATCTGGCTAAATACGTAATGTATCACAGAGACCTTGAATAAATATGCACTGCAGCACTATAAATCTTACCCACATGTTTAGACATGCTCAAGAGTTTCCTTGATCACTTAACTCTGACTCTGGTAAACAACATATGGTAACCGTGATAGAGTATATTTTCTGTAATTGAATCCTTTAGTGCTATTTCCTATGGGATCAGACACTTCAGGTCAAGTTTGGAGGTGACACACACAGTATTGTAAATTACACACTCAGATCAATGTAAAGAAAAGGTCTAAGAAGTAGAAGATCTCAGAATTTGGCCCCATGGTTATTGTCCTCTGATTATTTTAAGCATGTGTTGTAAAAAGTGAATGTAGTGAATGTACCATGTGGGATGTGGGCTGCTTTGATATCATTACCCTGGGAAAGCTCTTCAGAGAAGGTTTTTGCAGTGCAGCTATTGTTTCTAGCTGATGACCTTTCTTGATGGCTCAATGGACAGGCTAGAGGGAAAAAACCAGGGTTACACTGACCATGCATGATTTTCTCCTGCATCTACCTTTTGCTCTGCTGCACAGTGAGAAAGGCTTAATGTTTCAGTTCCTAACTTTGCACACTTAAATACTTTATTTGCCAAAACATTTTATGGAAATTGAGTCTGCTTTTTAAAATTTTTTTTTTTTGAGTGTGTTCGGACTGTTTAGGCTGAAGGCAATATAACTTGGCCCTGGCCTCATCCTGAGTGACATCCTATGTGGTATTACATGAGAAACCTCTGGTCATAAAAAATAACACAGCAAGTTATAGATCACACCACAAGACCTGGTTGGGTTTCACAGGTCATAAAGGTGGAGTTATATAAGAGACCATGGAACTGCAAACTGTACAGATACCTGGAGGAGGGCATCAGGGACCTTTTGTGCAGTCAACAAGGCAAGGTCAACAGCAGCTAGGTAAGCATGTGAATAATGTGAGAAGAACAAGGTAACTTCTTGACCAAGACTTTCTGTGGGAACCTTTAAGGCAGCCTGATAAGGACAGTAACCCAAATCTGTCATTCACACACGCATAAAACCTTCTGACATTTTCTCTGGAAAAAGAGGTTGCTTTCACAACAATAAAACACTCAGATGAACAGATTAGGCATCCTGTGAATACATTATTCAATGGTATCACTGTGCTATGTCCATTCCAGGCCCAAAGGCACCCTCATCTCACCACTTTCTGACATAGACTTCTTGAAAGAACACTAATGACAGTGCTTTGTTAACACTAGTCTTAATACTAGCACCTTACTGCTCTACTACAGGGAATGTCATTTTCCTGCCTAACAACTCTGTGACCCTGTTTTTTGCTATCCCACAATCACAGAATCACTGAGGTTGTCAGGAACCTCAGGAGATCATCTAGGCAAACACCCCTGGTCAGAGCAGGGTCACCTAGAGCCAGTTTTCAGGGCCTTGCTGTTCTCTCTTCCAGTCATTATCTCCTCATTTTTTTAGTGAGGTTGCTATGGAGGATGATTTCAAAAACCTTGCTAATGTGAAAACAATCTACATAGACTGCTCTTTGCTTGTCCACCAAGCCACTCATTCCGTCATAGAAGGCTCTCAGGTTTGTCAGGCAGGACTTCCCGCTCAGAAGTCCATGCTGACAACTTCCAATCCCTTCCAGTCCTGTAAGTGGTTTGCAGGGTTTTATGCTCCTTCACTTTCTCAGTGACCAAAGTCAACGGGCCTGTAGTTCATCTGTTCCTCCTTCTTGCTTTCTTCAGTCTTGGGGAGCTTCCTCAGTCTTCCCAATACAAGAGAGTGGCTTTGCAATGGTATTGGCCACCTCCATTTGCACTTATGGATGAATTCCATCAGGTCCCATGGACTTCCATCTGTAAAATTTGTTTAAGTGTTTCCTTTCTTGATCCTTCTCTATTGAAAGTAGTGCTTCATTTCTCTAAAAAGTGTCTTCTTTTTTACTTTTTTTTCTTCATGCACTCTGTAAAAAGATTATTTTATAACAAAATTGATACTGTAAATAAAAGCAAGGATGGACCTTCCTCATTTCTTTACTGGAATTTGTTGTTTTTCCAACATGATTACAAAGCTTGCCTCCTCTTTAGTCTCTTTTGCCGCTTTTGGCTTTGCTGTTTTATGCTTCTGTTGACTTAAATGTTTTTAAATAACTGCTTGATAATTTGGTCAAGGTCCACCGCCTTTGATGTAGTTCTTTTCTTGAAATTTCAGTTTAGGGTACTGACACTCAGAAAAGATCCATTTTTTTCGGTCTTCAATATATGCATGCACACACATACATATTACACATATGTATAAGCATTTAACAGTATAGGCAGTATTCATTTGCTAAATGAGGTGTATATTTTTTGTTGTTTTGTTTGTTTGTTTTTCAGTAAAATAGCTAAGCTACAAACACTAAAT
This sequence comes from Irena cyanogastra, assembly GCA_013397155.1. Lineage (NCBI taxonomy): Eukaryota > Metazoa > Chordata > Aves > Passeriformes > Irenidae > Irena > Irena cyanogastra. The sequence goes on along the minus strand of VWZV01001337.1, from coordinate 586,723 downwards.
GAAATTTAGATGAAAGAGAAGTCATCAGTGCTTTGTCTCCTTGAGCTTAGGTCATTCTGATCTTCTTGAACTCATTTGGCTAAATGACCTAACCCATTTTATAAGAATGTCCTACAGATGCTGCAATATACTTTACTGCTTCACAATAAAATGAAATAAAAAATTAATGCTTTTTGATTCATTATCTATTGAGAACAGTTTTCATGAGGCTATGATGAAAATTCTTCCTTTTCTGTTCTGTCTGAAACAAATTTGGAGCTGGAACAGATTAAAGCTTTTGTTCTCTATTTATTTGACTACTTTGGAATGTTTTCTTTCAGAAAAAAATATGTTCAGAGCCCAAAGTTCTTCTTTTAAACACCTTGAAATATTGTGAGCTGTTTCAAGATACTAAATAACAGTGACTATAGAGCTAAAATTTAATACAACACATTGCATAAGATAATAAGTTTTCCTTTGAAGCAAAAGTCATCACCAATTCTGGAATAACTACATTGAGAGATATGAAGTAGGAAAGTATAAAGGAAGAAAACAGCTAGATCAGCTAAAGTGTTTCACTGTACTGATGTTTTAAAATTTTACTAGCTCTTCCAACAAATCAAAACTTACTGTTAAACATCTGCATTATATTTTGATATCCTAACATGATTTAATTACAAAAGAGATATAACCTCCTGCAGGAATGCTCCTTGTAACTGCTAATGAGCAAGAGGCAATAAACTATCCTTTATAAATCAATATCTGAGAAATTAAATATGAGTGCTTGGACTTGGTTGGCCCCATATCTAATGGAACTATGAAAGACATGATTAATTAGAAAGGTGTTTTAGAAAGGTTAATTAGTTTACTTTTTAAATTATCTGCTGAGATAACGTGTTGGCTACGAAAAAAGTCCTGCATCACAAATTAGCCAACGATTTTTCTGAAGATTCAGAATAAACATATTTTGGGCAGCAGGTAAATCTGTTTATTATCTGGCAATGTTTTTAATTGGTTACATTTATTACATCTCTTGTCTTTAGTTATTATTGTAGGGTTAATCTAAACAATAAGAATTTCAGATTTGGATTATCATTTTTAATCCTTTTAGAAGTCATTGAATTTAGGGTTTTTTAAAATTTAGTTTTTTAAGGAAATCATATACCTTGACTAATATTTCAATTGGCTGGCAACAATTTAACCAGCAAGACGTATTCAAATGAATATGTAATTTGAGTGTAAAAGTAGAGGAAACAAATGAAAAAAGATTTAAAGAATTAAAATTCTATAAGAATATTGATTAGCTTGAGAGAGAGTTTTCGTAGCTCAAATAAAGATAATTTTCAGGAGTTTTTTAAAAAAGTACTAAGGTAGATGTGAGGAGCAGTATAAACATAAGGAGAAGTGTGGGAGAAAGAAAATGAGTGTGTATGTTTGAAAGCATCTATGAAGGAGATGTCATCACTGTCAATTCTGAGAGTACTAAAGATGAAATTATATTTCATTATACACTAATCCTACTCTCAAGGGCTAGTGAAAACCCTTGGAAACAAAGATAAGCAGTTCCCATTTGTAAGACAAAGAATCGAGGGAGTTTATGCAAGGAGAGGGATTCCTGGACAGAGGAAATGAATGAGCAGTGTCCTCAGTAGGAACAGACAAATTTACAACTGTGGAAGTCAAGGAAAGCCTGTATAGTAGATGATTTGCAATCCTGGTAAGAATCTAAACTGCAGCTACTTGGACAGAAGGATAGAAACAATAAGATTTATTCAAACCTTGGGTGAATAATCCTATTAAGTACTCATAGTCAAAGCTAATATTTCTGTTATAAATTTAAGCAATAGCTAGTGCTGTTGTCTGCAGAAGAAAAGTAATTAACAAAATGATCTGGAGAAAATGAGAATGAGAAATACTCAGATGGCTATGCCATATGTCAATTGCTGAATGAGGGTTTATGAACATTCACAAGATTTTAGGAAAACATTAGAGTATTAAAAAGTGACCTTTAAATATGCAGATAAATATGTGGATGCAAATCTCATTTTCATTGAACAACGGCATAAAACTTGCATTTGATTCATTGCAACTCACTAAGGGAATAAGCAAAAGTTAGCTAAGAAGCATACGTAAAACAATGCACCATATTTATTATTTATAGCTTCTGAGAAATGTATTGATTACTAGCTAAATAGATAAGAAACAAATCTGCAGAACAGAATGTCAGAAGCAGAGGGTCATCATAAAATGAACTCTGCAGCAGTTTCCTATTTTTTAGAATGGATTCAAATATTTAAGAGATTTGATTTAGACGAAAATTGAAAGTGCATTGGATCATTGTAAACTGGGCTATTCCTGAGCAAGGTCTTACCACAAAAAGATTTTCTTTCTTACATTGAAATAAGATCATAACCCAATTCTTCTATACCTTCTTTATAACACTTGTGGAAAACATGGATTTATTTTTTTGTTTGTTTCTCTTGTCTCTGCCATCAACACAATTTAACAATGCTGTTTCCTTAATCTGAAACTATTTTAAAAATTTTTATATTTTCAGTTATTTCTTTGATTTATCATTGTCTTTCAGTTTCCAATATTCACTTCAGAGTATGTTTTATCCATTCAACACTGTCTCTACATTTTCAATTTTCCTCTCATCTTCTTGCAGTCTAGGACCAAAGCTCTCAAATTCAATCTCTGTAGCAATATATGCTGTTTGAATTGTATTCCACCATTTTTTAATACTCACCAAGGGTTGGTGCGGGATTTTCCTTTTTATTCTTTTTTTTTTTTTCAGCTTAGAGCCTAAAATTACCAGATAAATCCAGTGTGAGGATCATCTTTCAGTGAGGGGATACTAAACAAATGCATTTCTCTCAGTTGGTGGAAACTTAGAAATCAAGATTCAAAGTTGTCTAAAAATTAAGATTTAGGTTTTGGAGCATATCTGCCATGCTTGTCACTTTCATCATGACATTAATGAAAAAAGTGGAAAAATTATAAACTAGAGGTCGCCAGAAGCATCAGCAGTTCAAGCAATATTTTAGATATTGATTATATAAATGTTACTGGAATCTGGATTTTTTGATTATGTAAATAAGTCTTCACAAGTATTGTGCTTTAACCCCAACAGGCCACTAGGTCCCACACAGCTGCTTGCTCACTCCACACCAGCAGCATCAGGGAGAGAATCTAAATGTAAAAAAATTGTGGGTTTAGATAAAGGCATTCTAATAGAGAAAGCAAAAGCCATGCATGCAAATAAAACAAACCAAGCAATTAATCTGCTTCCCATGGCCATGCAGATGTTCTGCTGTCCCTGGGAAAGCAGGGCCCCATCACATGTAACAGTGACTTGGCAAGACAAACTCCATATCTCCAAATGTCCTCCTCTTCCTCCTTCCTCCCATTTTATATGCTGACCATGATGTCGCCTGGTCTGGAATATCCCTTTGGTTAGTTTGGGTCACCTGTTCTGGCTGTGTCTCCTCCTAATCTGCCATGTAACCCCAACTCCCTTGCCAGTGCAGCTGCACAAAGAGCGGAAAAGGCCTTGGCTCTGTGTCAGCCCTGCTCAGCAATAACAAAAACATCTCTGTCATAAATCCTGTGTTCAGCAGAAATCCAAAACACAGTCTCGTACCAGTCACTGTGAAGGAAACTGACTACTGCAGCCAAAACCAGCACAAGGCAAATTTCTACCTACTTATGAAAAACATGGCTGTGAGAAAAGAATCCAGGCTGGCAAAGGAGATGGAAGCCCAAAATCAGCCACTTGTGGGGTGGTGATACCAAAGAATGGAAAAGATGATGGCATCAGAGAGGTGAGATTTAACAACAAAAAAATACTCACAAAAAGCAATCTGAAACCTGCCAACTGACTTTTCAGTGAAGGTAGTGTTCACACAGTTTTGTCTGCACAAAATTGGGTAATAAAACATGTCTCTAAAAAATGAGGGATACTCAAGAGGACTGAGGGGACTATTAGAGTTCACAATTTCCTAAAAACTTTGCTGCTGAGTGATCCTACATCATTGTCATTCTTGAAATTCAAGCTACAATATTGTAGCTTGAACTAAATGTTTTGTCTGTCATGATCTAGGACTCTGTGAATCTTGTTTTCTAGTGGTTTTCTGCAATCTGGAGGGTTTGAAAATGTTCAATTAAAAAAGAAAGGAACTTTGTAAATAAAAAAGAAAAGTGAAAATTTTCATCTCTATTATTTACATTCTCCCCTAATGTAAATTATTGGGAAAAATTCATATGACAGAACAAATTGTTTTAAGGCCATTAGATTTTTTCTTTTACTTTTTCGGTTTATGATTTTACCAAAAATGTTCGCAACTTACAAAATCATTTCCTTAGTTCTTTGATGAGAAAGTATGTATTGTAAATAACTGGATAGCTTTTCATTTAAGCATGTGATTTATATACATCAGATTTTCTTTATTGCTAGATTGTGTTTGGGGGTTTTATTTGTTTGTTTTGAGATGAATTAGCTTTTAACTGCAGTCCTGTGCTATATGAAAAACCTGTTCCTTATCGTCTTCCCCAGCTCATAATGAGATCACAGGTGAATATTCCTTGAGCTTCAAAAAGGAAATATTTATTCTCTAAGGAACTATTTTCTACTGTTCATACATTGATATTGGATACTGCCTGCTGGGCACAATTCAGGCTAAATCTCCATGCAAATTTTTTCAATATGGGATGAAAATAACAGTGACCTTTTCAGTTTTGAAAGGTTAATGAATGAATTCCACTGTCTCTTCAATGGTTGACTGTAAGGGAAGCACATGGCAAACATGAGTTATGGTAGACATTTATGGCAAACTTTCATTTTTGGTTCATGGGATCCCATGTACTAAGTGTGGTCTGCTATCAGTGAGATAGGCAAAGGAAAATAGTCCCTGAAAAATCAGGCAATTGCTCCATTATACTTCACTATAAGCTTTGTCCTGACTTCTAACTGCATTGCTCATTAATGGGTTTACTGTGGTCTTACCGGTAAGACTGTGTAATATCTGGGGTAATGCCAAATGATAACTAGAAGGATTCATAACTCTTATTACTTTTCATATGTGAATGTTCCCTGTTTAAAGGCTGCAAGAACAAAGGACAATGGTGTCTAAAAAAAAAAAGGTGTTCTTTTTTAGTTTTGTTACATCCAACTCCCTTGTTCTGATTATTGAAAGATTAATTGACTCTATACAGGAAAAATATATCTGTGAGTTGAAGATTTGACTTCCATTTGTAATGACTCATAGAAATGTCTTTATGGATTTCTTAATTATTATGAATAGAGTAATTCCAATCTGAATATTAGATGTTGTTTATGAGGAAATAGATGACTTTAACTGATTTTCAGGCCAAATAAACTGAAATTAATGGCATAATGTAATACAGTCATTTAGTATAAGCTACTTTGGGAATACTATAGTGCAAATATTAATAAATGTAGTGCCTAGGCATCACATTATGCATAAAACTGAGGAGGTGCAGGCCAACTTTCAAGATTTGGGCCCATAGAATTTTACATTTTTATTCAAAAAGTAGTTTTCAGTTGAGCCTTTCCAGAGAAAAGAAATTTCATTACCTATTTCATTACCATGTTCAAATTAAAATCTGGAAAATCTGGAAAAAAACAACAAACTGAATTTTTTTGAAGGGATTATGGCAAAAGATACAATGCCAAAACATTCAGTGTACAGCGCAAGAAGAATGACAAGTCACAAAGAAGAAATTACCTTAAGGATATTATTTATGATGTATCTATTTTGTCAGGATATTGAACTCATGACCCAAGTTTTGGAAAGTGCTGGGCTTGCCTACTGAGTCACAGAAAAATCTCATTTACTGTCAGTAGTAGTCATTTTAAACTTAGCTGGGAAAGCTTGCAGACAAAGGGCCTTCACCTTGAAAGATTAAACTGAGGATATTATTAAATGGAAAAATCAATGACAACTAGTTAAATAAAAAAGAATCTCTCAAATGAAGATAAATAATTGGCTGAATTTGTCCCTCGTGTATCTCTGTTTCTTTCATTAGAGACACACCAGGACTAGATTTGTCTCTGTATGCAGCAGAACACAGAAGACCAGCAAAGAAAAAAATGTACTGTGTAATACAAAATGACAAGCAGTCACCTAGGGAAGTATTGAGGTTAAAACTTGCTTCATAATTGCAGATTTCTAAAAAAAGATCTGGCATCACTATTTTAATCTGAAAAAACATGAGGCAAGGGTAGTACAGCAAGGGTTATATGTTGTACCATAAGTTCTTGGAGTTTTGAATCAAGGAAAACGAGAAGCAAATCTTAATTTAGTTTTAAATAGCACAGAAATCTGAAACAATAAAGACCATTCTAATAGTAGGCACAGTCAACTAAGTTCAAGGTTATTAGGGGACAAAACCTCAAACCTTATATATATACATAAATGCAAAATAAGTATATTCAAAAAAAGAAAGAGAAAAGCAACAACTAGCAGGATAAACTGCTTACAGTAGGCAGAAAGATTGAGTAGGTATGAGAAACAGCATATAATAGACTGTATCTCAAAGTATATTGTATAATAAAGTGGAATAAAGATTCAATTTTTTTTATCTTCAAGCAATATTATGCTTCACAAATCCTTTAGTAGTCTCAGAGTCCAAAACTGTGAATAAATGTGATCTAGTCTACACATCATAATGCGATTTTCAGAAAGCTTTTGATAAGTTTGCTTGCCACATTCTGAGAGACAAAAAACTGTTGTGGGATAAGAGATATATTATTTTATGAATTAATAATGGTTCTTTAAAATAGAGAAAAAATACAAATAAGTGGCAATTTTTCAGTTAAGGATAGCGTGGTGGAAATTCTTATCCTCAGGGACATGAACATGATACGTAAACTCTTCAATATAGTCATAAAACATCTAGGAAAAGGTGGTGATTATTGAAGTAGTAAAATTTGCAAATGATAAATAATTACTGACAATCGTTAACCTGAAGCAAACTGTGAAGAACTAAAAAAGAATTTCATGTCACTATCTGATCAAAAAAAATCTAGAAGAAAAGAAAATTCATATAAGCTAACATAAAGTATTATACAGAAGAGAAAAAAAACCACCCTAATTGTTACTGTGAGTCAGAATATCAAGACTGAGGTGAGTAATTATTTTAACTCTTTTGAGTGCTATTTAGCAGCCATAGTAGCAAACCAAAAGCTGGGAATTGTTAGGAACAGAATAGGAAGAAAACTAGAAAATATGATTAGGTTACCGTGTAAATGGATGGTGTGTTCATGTACTGGATGCATTTCAGTGTAAAATTCTAGTTGTCCAGTCTCAAAAGAGATATAGTGGAATTAGAAAAGAGACAGAAGAGGATGATGGGCTGAAGAAGAGATTACCAGCTCTTCAGCTTGGAACAGAACTGTGTGTAGCAGCCTATAGGCACTGAGTTCACTGAAATGTATCCAGTGAAGTTGTCACGTGGTGATCTACGGTAAATGAAAGAATATTTTTTCTCACAAAGTTTATTTATGATATGAAGCTCCAGATGAAATATGTCAAAAGGCTCTTATGCAGAACTAATAAAAGAAATGTCCATCTGAGTCTTGTCTTGATAAAAGATTGACAGTCCCTAAAGCATTGACAGCGGCGATTTGGGAGACCATCGCAGAGAAGGTTCAACATAGACATCTGCTGTGTCTTAGACTTCAGGGCCCAGATCCCTTCAGTCTAACTCTAGGCCTTTGAGTTGGCTTAAGTGCTTTTAGATGTTTCTGTACAAGAAAGAAAAAGGAAAGTTTCGTACTGAATTCTCAAGCTGGAAATTGCTTAGGTCATACTTTCACAATGTAAAATAATTGGTGAATATAACACCTTCATAGATGTCATGTAATGCCTACCTTCTCTCTCAATACTTTGCTACTCATTTCTACCCCCATAGTGAGGCAGATATCAGCTGAGCCCTAGACAGACACATCTAGTTTGGGGTTAGGAATTAAATCAATTTAGCAACTCATCCCAAGAGAGCCTTGCCCTTCTTTTATTTTTTTTTTTTTCTTGAAACTTGCAGCAATTCCACAGCCTTGTTCACAATTTCTCCCATGAAAGACTAATGCTAGAGCAGGTGAGAGGAAAGGAAGTTAGTTACAGCACAGTGTTGGAAAGAGACAGGTTGGAAATATCTTTGTTCAGTACTGCCATCCACTTCTTTACAGTATAAAACCATAGCCTCCAACACCTCAGCTGGATAAGATGAATCATTAATTCAAAGCTTTTACACAGTATTCACCATATTCAGACATAGGATTCATTCAAGCTAGACTTCAAAAATATCTGGTCTGACCCATTATAGGTGCTCTCCTGTAAGTGTTTAACTGATAAAATTGAAGTTAAAGGGGTCTGTAATTATATTCTTGGAGTTGGCTGTTTCTGTGATTTAATGGTTTTGATCTACAGATACAAGGAAGCATTACAATGCAGCACAGAAAAGTGTTATTCATATGGAAAAGACCAGACTGTGTCTCATTTGTAAGAGCTATCAGATGTACTGTTGCTAGTATTGCTCTTTTGGTGAATGCAGGCAGTTTAAGGTGTCGAATGGAAACCATGGCATGGTACAAAACTCTAGACTTCATTTTTCATTTAAAAATTTTCATACTTGTTTTTGTTTCTGATTACTAGATGGTTAGGAAGAAAATTATTCTCCAGACACACTTTGAGCTTTATGTGTAAATTTTATGCAAGATTGTTTTCTTATTTATGTCTACATCCTGTGAACACTGGGGATTTTCAAGAACAAAGTTCTATCTATCTGGAAATTATAAGAATTCAGATACCCAAGCATAAGCCTTATGAAAATCTGTGTCTATATGACCTTGCCATTAAAGACAACAGACCAATTATGGACAATTATCTACTAGGCATAGTCAGTTCATAGTCAATTATTGCCACAATTTATGGGACTTGTTTTTCTTTAAAAAAAAAATATAGCTTTATTCTATTCCTGTTCAACATGATTCTTCCACCACATTGTGTCACCTTATGTTTGGTTCCACTGCAGACTGATGTAATAATATCACATATATAATATATCACATATATAATAAGCCAATGGCAAGTGATGAGCAGGAGAGGTGAAAGCTCTGTCTCATGTTGGAAATTGCTTCTATTATTCAGTACTGAAAAACTTTGTCTGATCATAATTGTCTGCTTGTTCTGACATCTCTATGAATTTAATATAAACATAGCAATATGTACCTGAATTTTAATTCAAAGTAGAAATTCACACTTAGATATTCATGGGAGCTGTATTTTTCAAAAGCTGATAGTTATTAATGCCTGATTCACATAAGACAGTTTGAATTTTAGAGTTTTGAACTTTTCTGGTTACCACTTTTTGCACTGCTATAAATTGATGAAGTAGTTTCCCCACTTGTTTTCAGGACATTCTACAATGGATCTGATAGATTCCATTTTCCCCTCAGCAGGATTTTACATTGGGAAACAAAAAATGTTTGTAGGAGTATCAACATTGTCCTGAAAGTTTAAAAATAAATTATATACATTCAGAAATCAATCAATGAACGATTTAAAAAGAGAACAGATTTTACAGCTTGTTGATATAATTGGATATTCAGACAAGCCTCCAGGATGCTGAGTGCCTTCTTTATTTTATGCAGAAATTAAGCTTTCAAGATTTAATGAACTATTTAAATGTGCCACTGCTAAAGGATACTTGACTATAGAGGTACTTCAAATTTAGGAATGTTTTCATTTTTTGCTGTAGAGATTTCTAAGCACCTTACAAAAGTTTCTAGATTTCAGAAAAGAAGAGAAAGTTAATGTCTCATGAACTGCAAGGGAAAGCTGATAACTGATAGCTCCAACGTACATTGAACCACAAGACCAGATAGGTTTTATTAATCTGAAAGAAACAAACTATTTTCTAACAGTCAGACATAGCGTTTTATGGTAATTAAGATTATATTTAAGATTATTGGAATATGAGCTAGACCTGCAGTGGTTTTATAAGTTTGGCAGCAGTGCAGAATGTTACATCTGTAGTACAGTGTTTACAAAGGTCACTACAAATGTTAACCTTCCTGACCTTTAAAAACACAGATCTTTGCCAAAGACTAAGAAATGTTCAGTGACCAATTTTTTCTTCAAGAATTTCAATATGTTGAATGTGTTCCTGCAAGGTTAGCTTATCTAACAGTACACTAGCATAAATATGACAGGTAGCTGTCCTGTAAGATTAGGACTTCAAGGGTAAAGAAACATGTTTGCACATGATGCTGAATTCTTGGTTTAGAATTGAAATTATGACTTTACAGAAATCATGTAATCTTGGACTGCTGTGTCTCTCTAGGGTTTGTGACAGGGACAATGATGTAAAAGATAACTGGATAAAAAATAGTTATTAAAACCAGACTTTTCTCCATGTCTTGGCCCTGTGCTATATCCTTTTTCATTCTTCTCAGAGCAGAAACCATCAATGTGCTGAAACCACAACGCAAGCATTCTATAGCAATTGCAGCACACAGCTGAGTCAGAACACAAAGATGATTACTATTACTAGTCTCTATATACCAACTATCATGATGCTGAGCATCCACAGTCAGGGGGAAAGAATACGTAGGTTGAACAAATTCAAAACTCTTGCTCTCTTCAAAGTTTATTTTGTTTGTTGCTCTGTTTTTGTGCTCTATATCAGACTCAGCCACACATACACTGCCCCCATACTGCTCTGGCTAGCTCGGATCCCCTTTGTGTTGAGTTTTCTTTCCAACAGCTGTGGTTACTGCCTGTACTTTTCCCTGAGCTGCAGGAACCCATCTTCTCTGAACCATCTTCCATTGTTGGGGTGTGTGGGTGTTCACAGTAACTCGTAGGCCAGCTCCTTTTCCTTGCTCTTCACTGCACAGCAAAGAATGCAAACACCGGCAAAAAACATAACTGTGAATGCAATGGGCTCTAGATCTTTCTTCAGACCAAGGAAATAGCTCATATACCACGGATTTCAAACAAACAGAAACAACTTTTGAAAAACAAGCCAAAACATCTCTTTGTTCACTTCTCTTTTACTGATTTTCATTTTGCTGTTTTCGAGGGATTTGAAGGTTTTGGTTTTGGGTTTTGTTTGAAAGACAGTTTTTCTGTCTTTCATGTTTTGGGTTGACTAAAGACAGGCCTACTGAAATGCAATAAAATTGTTTGTGCTTACAGAAGGATAAAGCTTCATTCATAAAAACCATTTCTTAATGTAGTGATGTGAGAAAAGTACCCAGAAAAGGAAGGTTAGAACTTTAACCTATAGGAAGATGAGTAGTGTGGAAGACTGTATGCCTTTAGAGATAAAAATGTTATAGAAACCAAAGTCATTGTGAAGAGTCTTTGGGTAATTAAAAAAACTTTTAGTTTGAAAATGCAATAAGAGATTTTGTGATCTGTGATTTGCAGTGAGTGTTATATGATTTTAGTGTTAAAGACCACAGATGAATTGCATCTCTGTGTGATCACATTGTGAAACAAATCTTCATTTTACACAAATTGGAGACTTCATTTTTATTAGCTATGATTCTAGCCTAAAGGATAAGCTTTGATAAAAGAGCAAGTGGTCAGCAGCAAAAGATGAACAGACAAATGTAGGCTTCAAGGGATAAGTACAAGAAAACTACAGGTACTTGCCTGAAGGCTTTAAAACTATCTTGTGTAAGTTGCTGAAAGGCTGTGAATCATATTGCATTAAAAAAAAGCTCAGTAAACCTTTGATCATTTACGCTGAACATTCAATATAGATGAATAATTTAAATGCTGAGCCTGTAAAGTTAGGCACAACATTCTGCAGTATTTTTTTCTTATACTGTCTTTAAGAAGTGCAAGATCACTCTTTTACCTCTACACACCTTTTATGCAGGTCAAATCTCCAATAATTTTAGGCTAGCCTTGTATCCATGCCTCATCATGACTTGCAGCACCAACCTCGCTACAGTTCTAGCACTCCTCTGCACCTGTAAACAAGCTGGGCATATTTAGATCCCAGGTACCAGATGGGATTCACCTGGCACTGTGGAAAGAGATGGACAATGTAATTGTGAGAATGTCATCTACTAAGTATGGAGCACGCTGATATTTAGAAGAGGTCTGGCACTTGGAAACACTACTGCATCTATCTTAGAAATGGATGATAAGGAACTACAAGCTGATACATTTCAGGAGCCGACTGGTTTGTAAGTTGCAGTGCTGGCTGCACTGCCAGGCTCAAGCAGCCGTAATCAAAGGTTGGGTGTTCAGCTGGTGACCTGGAAAGAACATAGTACTTGAAGAATTAGAGCCAAGAACGAAAATACTCAACATCTTTAAAGGTGGTCTGTGTGATCACACACAATACTTTTGGAGAAAATTTGCAGATGACTAATGTAAAGGGTGACTGACCCTTCAGTTCAGACGGACCTTGATAAATTTGAGGATTAGGCTGAATGAAATCTAAGTTCAGTCAGAAAAAAAACACCATGTGTCTTGAGTCAAAACCTGCTGCATCTGTTTACACACTTTAGTGATATCCTGACTCCATATGGGGAAATACACAATGTGATTTAGATATTTTCTTTCATCCCTTCCCCATCCTAAGGTTATTTTACTATTACAGGCATCTTGCGTTTAAACAACAATATTTTCTGTACATATCTGCAGTTTCAGAGATGAGATCTTCTTGATGACCAGGGTGCATGTTTATCAGTGAAACTGGATGCAGCTGTGGTGGTTTACTAACGTAACACTGGATAAAGAAGCTGATTGCTACAATGTTTGCTCCCTTATTGTCATACCTGTGCAGACCAGACATTTCTCTACACCATAATAGGTTTTGCCTAGATTGCCTGCAAATAATGTGGAAAATGCAACCAGCAAATACATTGAATAGGGCTGATCATAACCTGACTGTTCTCAAATCTCTCAACATCTCAACATCTCATCTTATCTAGGTCAGGGCAGAAACTCTCAGAGAAAAAATGCATTACAGTAAGTACCCTAGTTTCAGTGATGTGTGAGGTTTGAACAAGAAAAAAATGGTGTCTCTGGGCTGTGGATGCGCATTACTAAGTCATGTTGAACTTCTTGTCAACCAACACCTCCAAATCCTGCTCCTCAGGACTGCTCTCAATCAATTCTCAGCTCAGCCCGTGTTCACCTTGTTGGGATTGTTCTGAGGTGCAGGACTTGCCCTTGGCCTTGTTGATCAAAGACTCACAAGGGCTGATCTTGTCAGTGCTGACCAGTGGAAAGAAGGTGGTGGTAACTCTGCCTTCCCACGTCCTCTGTTACCAGGGCCTCCCTTCCATTTAAACAGGCCCACATTTTCCTTAGTTTTCCTTTTGTTATTTATGTATTTGAAGAAGGTCTTTTTGTTGTTCTTGATGTTCTTGGCCAGATTTAATTCCAGATGGGCCTCGTCTTTCTTTTCTTATTTCTACTTTCATATGAAGATTACTTTAAATTCTGAATTTGAATGAGAAAAATTAACATTTGACAAGTTGTTTACATATGCACTGAATGCCTACTGCTTTCAACAAACAGGTATTTGAAACTCAAAAATTTATCACATTGTGCTATTTTTACAGTTATTTACAAAAATTTAAAATTCATTTAGACATAGATCATTAAGGTAGAGGTATATGATGTAATATCTTTAGATTAGTTTTTTGAACTAGCAAATATTCTGCCATATCCACATGGTTCATAAACTTTTCCTTGTTAGGTAGTCGTGTCATAGGGTCCATCTGTACAGGAATAAATGGAAAGACAATCACCAAAACCTAGTGAGACTATAATACAAAGCATCAATTAGCTGAAATTTTGTGTTCAGTTTTACAAATGTGAAATGATAAATGAGATGATCAGTACTTTCAAAATGAGGCTGGAATGACCTTTATATTTCTGGATTAAATGGATTAATTTGTACCATTGTGCTCTGGCTTTGCCTCACCGTTGAGCAGCCTTGTTAGAGCTTCTATTTAAGTAGGTCACAATTTATTAAAAAAAAAAATATTTAGAAGCATTGGTAAGTAATGAGATTTTCAGGAATGCTAAGCTTCTGACACAAGTGAGTTGACAAAATCAGCAATTAAAAAAAGTCAACTTATTGCTGTCTACATGTGGACGTAATAGTAGACTCGTATATCTTCAGACAGCATTTTAGGCTTTTATATTTGTAAAACTTGGTCTTAATGATGCTATTGAAATGCTATTATTGGATTACAGCCTGGATCATGTGCACCTTGAAAGAACTACTGAAAACTTATGGAAAACATAATTACCACAGAAACCAGTATTAAGACTTCAAGAGGATAATTATAAAAAGCAGATAAACTCCTGAGAAACCAAGATCCTATTTTCATGTAAATGCTACTACCTATAATGAGTGAAGGGAAAATGACCTGGAAAAACTGTGGAAAGACAAAATTGGTTTTAATAGCTTGTCTCTCAGAGTATGCTGTGACCTGTCTTATGATCTTTAGTTGCTTTGTTCTTTTCCTACAGGTTCTATAAAAGACAAAAACCTAGTATTTATTTTGGGAAACTGAAACCGGTAACTCTTCTTTTTTTTCTTCCTGTCACAGTTAGCAAACACAGCCCTCATGTACGGATCAGGGATTCTATTTATTCAACAAGTTATATTATCCTTGAAGAGCTTTTTCCTCACTGAGTACTGTTTTTGTTCCTAGCGTCACACCAGTGATTCAGACATGGCTGCCACGTCAACGAAAGGCAATGCAGTGGTCTCAAAAAGACACTTGAGTTGTAGGAACAAAGAAAATCCACTGATTGTTCAGAATTCAGGCCCCAGACTGAGTTTGCAAGAGAAGAGCTGAGTGCTTTCTATTGCTGTGCTGCACCGAGCAAGGGGAAAGGTTTGGAATGACTTCCATGCAGCCTCAGCCTGAGCTGGGAGAAGCAAAGATTGGTGGGTCAGGCAGTCGGCCTCATGGCTTCCATGGCATTAGCACAGGGAGTATTGGTTCATCTCATGAGTTATGTCTCTGATATCTCTGGAATGCTGAGGTAAAACTTTTTTAGGGAAACGTTTGTCTCAGTAGAAAATCCTTTGATACTTATTTTTGATTTTTTTTTTCCCCAGTGTTGGTAGAACTCAGCTACCATCAGCAAGGAAGAAGAGAGAGCTCCTATACCCAGAGCATTTTCTTTACTTATACCAACTTCAGGTAATTTGAATATGGAGACCAGTCAGAAAAAATGTTTCCAGTGTATCTGTGTTTCTGACAGAAGAATTGAATTGGATATGCTTATTTATGCTTTTTAATCGGATGGATTTTTTTTTTAAATTACATTCTAGACCAAATTTAACCTAAATTTAAAATAATTTTGTTCTGACAGCTTAAATCCACCTACAAATGTATTCAAAACTTTCAGTTTACACTTTATTTATGTTTTTTATATATAGAGGAATATTTATGTGAAATGAAAGAATAGTAATATTTGGTCTAATAAGATTTTTTATATACTTTGGGTTTAGTGAGCTTCTACCTATACAATACAAATCTAATTTACAACCGCCCGAGGCAAAATGCCACAATATCAGGGGTTGTCAAAATTTTTGTTTTTTTGTTTTTCTTTCATTTTTTTGCTGTTTGTGTTGTTTCAGCTGCTAAACTCCGATTTATGGAGGCAGTGTGGTGAATCACTGAATTACTCTGAGAAATTACCCTATTTTACATTCCTTAAGACTCCATTTCGGAAAGTAAATTAAAAAAACATTTGACTTTCCAAACTGAGTGACTGATTGACAGACTGTTCTGCTGAGCTTGAAGTCTTTTAAACAGATCATGGGTGAGGATACATTTATTGCAATAGAAAATGCTTAGGAAAACTGAGAAAGAAACAAGAGGGGAAATTATACATTGCTAAAAGTCTGCAATACCAGCTATGGTTACCCATCTTCTTTTCATTAGTCTTAGCCATGATTTCAAATTATGCAAAGTACATAGTAGAGGCAAATCAAAACCAAAAAGAAAATAATGCAAACATATAGAGACTACCATAAAAAACATGGTCTCTAAAGCTTCAGGTATTTGAAGCAATTGTCTCAGTAATATTTCACTACATAAAATCAGTGAGCAAACTACTTTGATTTACAGCTGCTGTCTGTATCAGACAAAGTATTCTTGCAACATCATACTTTAGCAAACAAGAAAACTCTGCTTTTTGGTTGTTTGCATTTTTTATACATTTAAATATGCAAATACTCTCAGGTTTGAAGCAATGATAATATTACTCCAGGATGTTTAATTCCATTGAACTGTGTTTTAGCATTAAGAAAGCACGACTCCTAATTTCATAGACATTAACTACTACAAAAACATGATTGATATTGTCAGAACAACACGTTTGGGTTATTTTCCTGACTAAACTGTGGTGCTCATGGCTGAACCACAGGTTACCACAGACAGCTCTAGTCAAATAATTGCAATCTTTTTTATCAGCTTTAGAACTTCTCCAACTCTTTGTCTTTCTCTACTGCAATCTCAACCCGATAAGCAGCCGTTTCAGTTTACCACCACCTTGGTCCCAGTTTTGTTTGTTACCTCTGTATCTATGCTGTTATTTCTGATATTCTGGTACCCATTCTGTTACTTCTGACACCAATTCTGGCATTTCTGGTATGGTTGCAAAGGTCCTCCTGGCCTTACATGGCATTGCTGCTGTGGTTATTTGATGGCTTGAAAAGCCAAACTACACAAAACACCCCCAATACTACTTTGATTATTCTCTTATAGAATTGTATAAAGAGTATGGCTAGAGTAAATTGTTTGCAGAACCAGGTGGGTAAAAGCAGTGTCTAATTTTTATGAGCAAATGATATGTTTGAGGGATTCCACAAGAGGGGCTATAGCAGTCTGGGCAGTTTTCTACAGACACTGAAAATAGTAAACACCAAATAAAACATAAGTAGTACTCAATCATAATTTGTTTCAAGCCATCTTTTCTTGTGTTTTTTTCTTAATTCCATGCTACACGTTTCTGAGATCCAACCTGAAGGGGGAATCCTGCTAGGCAAAAGAGTAATCTGCAGTGCACTATATGCCTATTTTGCGAGACAAAAAAAAACCAAAAAAATCCCAAAAAACAACTAAACAAACAACAAAAACCAAAAAGAAAACAAAAACAAAAACAAACAAAAAAACCCCACAAAAAAAAAACCAAAAAAAATCCAAACACTCCCCTGCAAAAAAAAAAAAAAACAAAAAAACCCCCAAAAAACAACTAAACAAACAACAAAAACCAAAAAGAAAACAAAAACAAAAACAAACAAAAAAACCCCACAAAAAAAAAACCAAAAAAAATCCAAACACTCCCCTGCAAAAAAAAAAAAAAACAAAAAAACCCCCAAAAAACAACTAAACAAACAACAAAAACCAAAAAGAAAACAAAAACAAAAACAAACAAAAAAACCCCACAAAAAAAAAACCAAAAAAAATCCAAACACTCCCCTGCAAAAAAAAAAAAAAACAAAAAAACCCCCAAAAAACAACTAAACAAACAACAAAAACCAAAAAGAAAACAAAAACAAAAACAAACAAAAAAACCCCACAAAAAAAAAACCAAAAAAAATCCAAACACTCCCCTGCAAAAAAAAAAAAAAACAAAAAAACCCCCAAAAAACAACTAAACAAACAACAAAAACCAAAAAGAAAACAAAAACAAAAACAAACAAAAAAACCCCACAAAAAAAAAACCAAAAAAAATCCAAACACTCCCCTGCAAAAAAAAAAAAAAGCAAAAAACCCCAAAACCAAAACAAACAAACAAAAAATCGCAGAACCACAGAATATTCTGAGATGGAAGGGACCCACAAAAAGCATTGAGTCCAACCCTTAAATAAATGGCCCATATCTGCTACCTTGTTGTTATTAAAAGTTTTGTTGTATAACTGTTTCAATAGACAAGCCTTTCAAGTGACCTGGTAGGATCAATCTGCTCCAGAACAAAACTCTTAATAATAGTTTAGCTTCATCAGTACTTTCTGAAATAAAGTTACTTTTATTTATTTTAAGCCTTTCCTGCCTCCTAATCTGTATAACTTCCAGCATTTAACTCAAAAATTAACCTAAAATAGTTTAGTAGTTTATTCATATTTTATACAGCAGCCAAAAGCATTAATGGCCACTACTTTACTGAATTAAAATAATAGAAAATAAAAAAATTTTGAGTTAGCATGTTCCGGCATATTTATTTTCAAATTGAAATTGAAAGAAAAACCCATCCAAAAACCAAACTGATCCATAGGTGTGCTTGTTAGGCAACAAAACCCATAGGAAAGAATAATCCTAGAACCTACTGCGACAATGATAGATAAGGTAGATTACACACATGCTAAGATCTGGTGAAAATACCTTTGTATACCCTACATCAAACTACCAAAGGTGTTCTTCTAACCACTGCATGCAATCATTCCTACACGTATCAGCCAGTATTTTAGGGTGTTCCCTTTCCCTATGTTTTTTTAGCATACCCTCATACTTGCTGGCTTTCACAATCATCTCCTGAGCACAGCTGCCTGGCTCTGGCCATCCTGGACATTAAAATGGCAGATGACTTACTATGCAGCTCTTGAATAATTTTTGTCTTCAACTTTTGCAATCAAACAATGTTTCTATAATTAAACAATGATTTTTGGGGACATAATGCATATGAATAATCAGGAAAGAAAATGGAGAAGAATTTTATTAATTTTCTTCAGTTTTTGGGTGAGGTGGTGGACCCTTGATCTGGGCAATTACAGCCAGGTGGAGTTTTGCAGTTGTGTAACACATTTCACAAAACTTTGCTGAGCATGACAGTTTGTACTTGGATGAGCAATATCTTCCAGAAAAACATACAGACTTCACATGAAGGCTTTAAAATATGACATTATGTATAGCTGTCTGTCCTAGTCTCTGGATAAACTGAATAAGAGAAGGGTACCTTGACAGTACTGAACACTGAGTACTCCTATTCCAACAATTCTCAAATTAACTTTTGATGTGGCTTTTTGCTTGTCCCCAGCAAGTCTCACACTTTCAATCAATTGAATAAATCTACAGGCTACTTGTAGAAACAAATTTTTGAAAAATCACCTGTAGACTCTAGACATTGCTCTCAATCTTAATATAATTGTCAGCAGAGTTCTTTATTGAATAATGTTTAAAGCATTTCTGGAAATGCATCAGATGCCCAAAAACCCCTCAGAAAAAAAAAAAGTGGGAAAAAGAAATTCTGAGCAAAAAACTGGACGTAATGGAAGTTACTATTTATAAGGTCCATTATTTAAAAAGAAATCAGAAAGAAAAAAAAAGTGGGTTACAAAAGATACTGTAGCATTGCATATTAATAAACATTAATAAAATACATTATACTTGATTAATGAAAATACAATTTAGTGTACAGATCAAAGTTTCAAGTACTGTTTATCACATATGTACTAACAAAGACATTTTACATGTGTTTAGATAAGACCAAAATAAATATTTAAGCCTTTAAGTTCTTCATATTATATGGAAATTAAGCAAGTCTCCTAGTTTATCATATTCAGTTTTCCATTGATCTTAGTGCCGTTACACTAATTTGCAAAGCATTCTACTACTACACAATATTGTATAAAACCTAATAGAAAATGTGTTCAAACAGGAATGTCTATTATGACTATTAACCACAGCATTTAAAATTGCAAATGTGTATAAATTAATAAATTTGCTCAAAGATTTCTCTGAATATCTGAACATATTAGTGATTTATTTTGTCCTTGGAAGGACAAAACTGTGATTTGATTGAAATGGTGTCTCTTTCTTTAAAGAAAGAAAATTGTCATGGAGCAGAATATTAATCATGTTTTACCCAACAATTGTTAGCTTCATTGGTATTTTGCCTATCACCAAATGTTGAGACTTCAAAGAGATGACAAATTATAATCCATTGATTCCACTTGTTGTCATTTGTAACTGACACATTGCGAAGGTAGAATTAATCATTTGATTGATTGAGATTTATTTTAACAATGGAATTTCAAACTGGGTTGTCTCTGTTTTCCTTGGAACAATTTTGGCTTACCTTATAAACTGTTTTTCATCCCAGCAGAAATAATTTACGATTTGACATCAATTCTCCTCCACTTTTATCTATATTTCATTGTTTTCTTCTATTGACTTTCTTTTCTTTGTTTTCCTAATCTTAATCATGTGAAACTGAACATAATATCAGTGTGGAATAGTGACATACCCATAAAAATTGAGGCTTTCTTTAAAGAGATTTTACTTCTCAGTAGTTCAGTTCTTTCTTTCTTTTTTTTTTTCTTTCTCT